>OY735200.1:54547858-54947858 GCA_963457665.1 Thysanoteuthis rhombus
AGTGGAGAAATTTTTTTTTCTAAATCAAGGGGAAGATTTTTTTTTACTCTTCTATGAGTCAAAATCAAAGGGAATTTTTTACATATAGGGGTTCAGATCAGGGGACAGATTTTTTTACTTATAGTGGACAAAATTAGGGGAAAGATTTCTTTTTCACTTTTAAGGTTCCAAATTGAGAGGTAATTTTTCTCCACTTTTATCGGTCAAAGAGACTTTTCCTTCACTTTTAAGGGTCAAAATGTCGGGGAGAATAAATGTTCTCTCTTAATTGTGACGAACGTTCATTTTCACTTTTAGAAGTCAAAACCTAGTGAAAAACTTTCAAAATTACAGTATGAAATTTTTTCTCATTGTTAGGGGTCAGATCAAGAGGGAATGTTCACTTTCATTTTATGGGGTCGAAATAAAGTGGGAATTCTTCCCCCTTTTTAACATTAAGCCCTTCCCCTTTTCAACATTAAAACCTCAATGTTTTTTTTTTTACTATTATTTTTTTTAACATTAGCCCACCCCACTTTTAACTTTACCCTCTTTTTAAGAATATTTCACTTCTTAACATTACTTCTTGACATAACAACCCAATTTTCAACATTATACCTCTCCTTTCTACTATTTTCAACATTAGACCCTTCTTTTCTTTATATCAGTCCCGACTCTCTTTGGAGGTTAGCCCTACTTTGTTTCTGGCATTGATGCCCATTTTCTATTTTGCCTCCCCGATGATCCCTATTTTAATATTAACCCCTTTTTTTACATTAACTGATCATCCATTTTTACATTACCAGCCCACCTTTTCAACATCAGCCTCCTTTTTTTCTAACAGAGTAAAAAGTAGTATCAAATCAAAATCAAAATCAAATTAAATTAAGCACTATTTGATTTCCATTCATTTATCTTTTTGTTTCTCTTTTTGACACTAATTTACAACGCCAGTAAGGGTGGGTATTTAGTCTAGTCAATTTGAATTGAGAATTTAATGTAGATAAAAATATAAGAAATAAAATCCTACTTTGCATGCAAGTATTGTGTGGAAAAAATTTCACTTGCAGTTCTTGCTTTGATATTTAGGTTTACCTTATCATTTAAATTAAAATCCATTGTTTGGCTAAAAGTGTTCAATTACATTATATATATATATATATATATATATATATATATATATATATATATATATATATATATATAAAAAGATATATATATATATATATATATATTCTACAGATAATGAATCACTTCTGTAAAGTTATTGCAACAATTACATAAATATACGAATCATATATTTGGCAGCAACCTTGGAATTTCCACAAGTCTTGCTAGTTTATATTAAAAATAGAATGAAGTGAACTCTTGGGCAGAGAGGTGAGAACTCAGTAGCATCGAGAACCAAGAGCAAAAATTGATTGTGAGCCATATCTACGAGATTATTCACAACACAAAATGGAATGGTTCCAATAAGTAAGGGCATCATTAAGTGGAAAATGTATCCTACTATTTATAATTATTATTTTACTAGTCATTACCTGTGAATATATTTGAGGATATATTTGAATTTCTGCTTTGGTTAAAGTATTAATCCATGTTTTGTGCGATTCTCTTTTTATTCATTTACTTATTTAAAGACTTAGTAGTTCATTACTTCATGGATGTTAATAATATAACTAATGTTTACATCTCATTAATTTCATCTGAAGTTCTATTAAAAACTGAATTAATTCATTTAAGTGGAAGAATACTTTGTTCAAAATGGTGGATAGGACATATCTTTATCAGCAAAATATAAATTTTATCTTACTTTTATAATGTATCATAGCCAGAGAAACGAAAGAAAAAATAGAAAAAGTATCACTTTTTATTTAGATAGATTCACTGAAAGTATGATAGAAAGCATTATTATAAATATACTCATAAAATAAATTTTATAAGTATATCAATATTGTTGAAAGTTTTTAAAAGGCATTTCAAAAGAATGAGACATGGAAAAAAAACTTCATTTTTCTCTCTGAATGAGAAAAAAAAAATAATGACTATGAATGTTGCCCAAAGAAAATTTAGATGAGATGAGATTTTTAAAATGATAATAGCTTTACCTGTTAAATCAAAAAATTACTGACTTGTTTTTCATAATGTCTACATTGAAATTTGTGCTGAAAAGAAGTGAACTATGAAGGAAGGTTAAGGCTGTAGCCAGCTTAAACTCCCATGGCTTTGCCATATGTTCAAATATCAATGTGTATAGTCAAAGGTACATAGAAATTTGGGATAAGGTGTGACATCTGAAATCATTCTGAACATCTTTTAAAGGCTGGATATATATATATATATATATATATATATATATATATATATATATATATATATATATATATATATATTTTTATATATATATATATATATATATATATACATTTACCAAATTTCCCAGCATCAAAGATGCTGTTTTTCCCAAAATAAATTTAGAAAATTTATTCATACATCCCAGACAAGACTTAGAATATTTTCATGGGACAATTATAGCAGGCTGCTCCACACACAATATCACCAGACCCCTTCCAAACATACACCTTTTAAATAGGCATTGCTCTAGTGAGTACAATTAGAAACCAAAATGGTCAACATAGGTCTCTTCACTTTTTAAGCTGGTCTGGCCAGCTTTGTATGGATGTATGAATAATGCATACAGGCGGGATCAGTGGAACTAGAAGGCTGAAAATCTAAACATTTATACCTTATTCTGTGTTGAAAAATGTTTGTTTTTAACACACCCCTCCTGGGTTTTTAGTGGGGAGGGGATTCAATATGCTAGTTACACAGTTGTAGTTCTTGTTGGCCAGCATTTGTGCGTGTTTTTTGAAATTTGGACATTCTTAGTGGTCACTGCCAAACAAAAACCAAGAGAAATAACTTAAACATTGATCAACTCATTTTCCAATTTTTTAATTGATCATCCTCAACACAGTATATTGCTAAAAGACATACGTTATGTGATGATTTCTTTTGAATGACTAACCAAATCTGTTTCATAAGTATTTAATATTAGGCAGACTGACATACATAGAAACAAACACAAACACCAAAAAAAAAATTCCATTCACATATCTTAGCCAATAAACACATCCTTCTGAGATAGAGCCAAAAATGTTCTCTGACAAAAAAACAACCATTTTAGCCAAAACAATTTCTCAAAAGAGTCAAGAATCTTGTTCCTTGAGTAAAAATGAAATTGAGTCAGTATGATATTTTGCATTGACCACAAAACATAAAAAGTTTCATTTTGATTAAGAAACAATCAATGTCAAGACAATGGCTTCAGTCTGGGATGAGTTGCAGGAGGTGATAGAAAAAGTGAATGAAGTTCTTTTATTAGCAGTGTATGAGTATTTTTGCAGCCACACCCAGCTTTTCTCTGCAGAGAGAGGATAAGAGTGAAGGTTGAGAGAAAAGCGAATATATAAAATGGCTGCCAACACAAACATGAAGAAACTTCTGGCACTTTATAATTTCTAACATTTTCAATGATACTGGATTAACACATTTGGTATCATTTTTCTGATTCTCTCTACTAGAAATCTCCATACTAAAACCTTATAAATTACAAGGTCAATTTTCATGAAATATTAGATTTTGAATTTTTAAGGCTTTTTGGTAAAGACAACTAATGCCTTTTTATATGTGTAGTTATGTATGGATAACACCCAAAGCTTATAAATTACCTGGTCATTTTTCATAAAATTTAACATTTGGATTTTTTAAGATATTAGAAAATGTATTTTTTTGTTTGTTTCATGTATGTATTCACATGTATTTATGAACATGCTTTCATAAACTCTTTAACAATTTTTCATGAAATCTTAATTTTGAGTCTGATCAGACGTTTTGCTAGAGAAAAGCCACTTTTTACATTTCATATTTATATCACAATTTGTGTATCAGGCAGGACAATATTAGGCAAGTAAGCTCAACCTATGAAGTTCTATTGTGGTTCATCATTAAGTTTAGGAAATTCATACTCGAAAATTTGGCATCTGAAATATTTTCTGAGATTTGATTTGAATATGTTTATGTTTGGAGAAGAAATTGAGGCTTCTGGTAGCTTGTTCTAGGTAAGAGAGTGCTTTTTAACCTCTGTGGATTGGTTTGGATCTGTAGTTTCTTCCTGTGACCTTTGGTTGCACTGCCTAGGGATGGCTGTAACATGATTTCATCTGAACAGATGCTGCACTTGCAGTCTTGGTCGATGGCATGTAGATCTGAGATTATCCTGAAGCTCAACTTTCAAAAACAAGATGATACCAATAATCCTAAAAAGAAAAGTATACAACCAATGCATCCTCTTGATAGTGACTTATGGAGCTAAAATGTAGAACCTAACCAAGATACAGATCTGCAAACTGAGAAGCATGTAGTGTGCACATGAGAGAATCATGCTCAACTTCACATGGAGAGATCACAAGACAGCACAATATATCAGGAAGAAAACAGGGATGTGAGACATCATAGAATCTATTAGAAAATCTCAAAAGGTAATGAGCTGGTCATGTTGCGAGAATGAAAGACAACCAATGGACATCACAACTCACAATATGGATCCCCGGAGACCACATGCAAAACCGAGGAGGATAAAATACAAGATGAGGAGATGAACTAGACAAATTCAGAAAATACTGGCTCTGCTACGCCCATGATAGATAAATGTGGTAGATCCTAGGGAAGGTCAATGTCCATTAATGGACATGAAAAGACTAATGATGATGATGATGATGATGATGATGATGACACCCAGGTCATTGTATACATTTGCATTTTTCTGAGCATAATAAGCTCCATCTTCAGTCTTCATGGTAAATTTGAGCTAAAGGTTGTTTTTGTCTAAATGCATCACTTTGCATTTTGACAGATAGAAATACATTCACATGATCTGAGCCCAATTTTCAAGCCACGTGAGATCTTCAGCTCATTGAAATGTTGCCTCCTCTGTTGGTAACGGTGAATACTGCTTGGTGCTGTCAGCAAATAAACTTATCATTGATTTTACTTCAATAGGTAAGTCGTTCACAAACAATGATATTTACCCTACGAAGAAAATTGCTCCATGTGTTTCAGGATTGCCATATTTAAATACAAAAGAAGAGAATGTTTGCGGTTGCAGGCATTCAAAATTTAAGACATTCCGATCACTGACATATTTGGCAATGATACAGCTATTTTGTATAGATTATGGTTGAAAATTAGTAAAATGCATTAAATGCAGGACAAGCTGAGAAAATGCTTCAATGTAAAAATAAAGCCATAAGAGAAAATGGTATACTTCCAATATTTATGTCTGTTTTAGCAATATGGAAAAAAAAACATTATGCATTACAGAGGAATAAGAAAAAGCAGCGCATGGCACTACATGCTAGCCCTGAAACTGATAAGTTGGAAACATCTGAACGAAACCCTTCCCTCAGTCTCACCATTACAATTTTATCTTCCTTATCTGTGGAGAAAATGATGGAAGCTAAAATTCTGGGTGAAGAATTTGAGAAGTTCTTTCCCGATGGAGATTTTGTTACCTAAATGGAGGATATATCCTGGAAAATGCAGGTGTGTGCATATGTAAGCGTGCATGCATGAATGGATGTGTGTGTGTCCATGTGTGCATACATGTGTGAAAGAGGGAGAGTGGGTATATGTTCATTATCAAAACGGGGGGGGCAAGCCAGTGGAGACCATAGAAAATAGTGGAGAGATTATAAAAGACCATGAAGATCTGTGTTTTCTCAGTATTAATATACAGAGTAACATTTCCACATTTGCAAGTGATTCATTTGGAAAATTTTGTTTTTCACACATTCAAGAGAACATTGTGAATAAAAATTATTTTATTGTGGAGGCTAATGCTGACAAGTCCTCAGTAATATGGTAACTAAGAATCACCACTGAGTAGTGGACTGACAAGGGGATGTGGACACCATCAGAGGGGGTAACGCCAAGTAATGCTTGAATTTTTTTTATATATACGTAGTTTCTTGGTAATTTTTTTTTCAAGTAGAACATTTGTCTTGCCACACAATATCACCAAAAATACATAATGAATTTCAATTCTGAAATCTTGAGGAAAGATGGGCAATAGGATAGGGAAAAGTTGCTTAAATTTTGAGGTGGATCAAGTTTTTCTTTGATTAAAAGTTATTTCTGGGGTTTTTTTCCCATATATTTATATATATGCTCATGACTGTCCAAACTATATCTTGCAAAAGTTTCCAATGAATTTCAATGAGATTCTATTAAGGGTGGACAATAGGCTATATGGGGCTGATCTATGCACAATTACCTCTCCTACATCATACTCATATATCAACATCAAATAGTATCACCAAAAGTTCATGACTGTCCACATGATATCTCCAAAAGTTCTCCATGAATTTCAATGAAATTTGGTTGAAGGGTGGACAATGGGGGTAAGGAAGAGTTAGTAAAATTTGGGGGTGGATCCACGATTTTTTTAATTGAGGGAGATTTTTTCATACATTTTTGTCCATGCTCATGGCTGTCAACACTATATCATGAAAGGTTCCTAACGAACTTCAGTGGAATAGTATGGAAAGCGTGAGCAATCATTGAGATTTGGTTGAATTTTGGGGGCAGATTCAGGAACTTTTTGACTGAGAGATATTTTCGATTTTTTTTAGATACATTTTTGTATATGCTCATGACTGTCAACTCTATATCCCCTCCTCTACAATTACTTCCTCAGAGTCATAGTTATATGTCTACCACTACATAATATTGTGACACTAGGGGGCCAGGAGTCCCCCATATCCTGAAAATTACTATGGCTGTTACCAAAAATTACTATGGTTATTACCAGTAATTACTATTGTTATTACAAAAGGAGTTGTCTGTGTTAAAAGGGATAATGTGTTTTTCGAGATAATATGAGAATTGTGTGCTTCCAGGTGCGGGCATCTGCAATTTCTCAATCTAGTGTCATCTGTCAAATCCTGGGTTTCGAAAACAAAGCCAGATATAAGGGTCAGTGTCTGGGGTCTAGAGAGAGAGAGAGTAAAGCTTATGAAAGAAAGGTTGTTTGCGGAGCCCTTGAGAGAGGGGGAGACTAATTTATGATCTTGAACAGACCTGCGTAGCGAGATGAATGAGGGTCAATATTTTGGGTTTTTCCGGAAAGGTCGAGGTGGCAGGAGAGGGAGAGAAGGGAAGTCAATTACAAGAGATACAGTGTTGATACCAAGGGCTTAAATAAGAGGAATTTTCGTAACAAGCAGTCAGAGTAAAATTTGGGTTTGGAGAAGAGAATCGTTGCCAGGCTCTCTCGTGTTAGACGCCGCCCTTAGTAACCGTCAACCGCTGCAGTCAGAGTAAAATTTGGTTTTGGAGAAGAGAATCGTTGCCGGCTCTCTCGTGTTAGATGCCGCCCTTAGTAACCGTCAACCGCTGCTACCATTCAGTAGACTACCGTTCGTGACATGAGAGACCAGTCGTCATTTTGACTTAGATAATAATCGGCCTCCTCTCTTTTCAACTGTGAATAGGCATTTCCCGTCTCCAGAGATATTGATAATCAATATTCTATATAAAGCATATAAACAAAATTCCGTCTTGTTGCCTTCTTTTACTAACCCAGAACCACGCAGCTGGTTTAGTATAGTTTGTGGGGCCAGCACCAACAGCGAAAACCTACAATATCACCAAAAGTTTATGACTCGACTTAATATCCGTAAAAGTTCTCAATAAAGTTCTATAAAAATGTATAGATGGATGGATGGAAAAAGTCATTCAATATCAAGGCAGATCCATGAACAATTACCTCTTCTATGTCATAGTTATATGCCCATACCAAATATTATCTAAATCCCATGCCTATCAACAAAATATCTCCATAAGTTCTTAATGAATTTCAATAAAATTCCACGTATGGTGAACAATGGCCACGGAAGTGATTAAATTTTTGGCAGATCCATGCTTAATTATTTCTCTTCCGTAGTAGTTATATGTCCTCATCACATAATACCACTGAAATTTTCACATGATATCTCCAAAAGTTCCCAATGAAATTTTGTGCAAGAGTGGGTAATAGCCGACAGGAGAAGTGATTGAAGTATGGGCTGGATCCATGCCCTGTTACACCCCCTGACAATGAAGTTGACAGAGCTTTCTAATTCTATCATTTGTTTTGGAGATGCCGAATAAAAACATTTCCAGTGTACCCTTATTTATTTCCATTATATATTTTTACAAAGTTAGAACTGAAAAATTGAAAACTAAAGATGATTTGAATCATAAGTAAATGTAGGCTTATACCATCACATTCAATAATATATATATAGGAGAATCATGAATAGTATTAGCGCAAAAAGGTCACCAAAATTCTAGATATCCTGGTTCTGGAGATGGGTGAGGCTTGACACCATGAGTTACTACCATGGGTGACACAATCAAAGGCCTGCTACTGTCCCTATCTATCATACATGATATCAGGGTTTGATTCCTTACTGGGTGGGGGAGCAATCAGTTTTGGGCCTTTACTTTCTATACATGTGTCTGACCAAATGTATTGATCGAGATAGATATTTGTGGCCTCAAGCTGAGCTCAAAGTGACTGTACTTATGATATTTGCTTCAGATTGAGTAACTACTATTCCTACACCAAGTTAACCTTGTACCAAGCAGTCATCTGCTGAAAATTTCACAATCAGTTGTCAGCACTGGGTAGACTTGCCCGAAGGAAAAGTCTTAAAATTGTTAAAAAAAAACCAAGCCTGCTGAAAAATGTTATGTGTTATTTATTAAACATCATTTAAATTCAATAGCTGAAATATCTGCCCTAATGGGCGGAAGTAAATTGCTATGAAAAAAAAAGGTAATCCTATAGATAAATAGTGCAAATTGGAAATTTCTGTTTGAACAGCTTAAAGTGATATAAGTTAATCTTATAGATAAGTGGCATGAATTCACAATTTTTGTAACCAAACTAAACTATTGTTTATAAATCTTATGATCAAAGAGTTTGATTCATTCAGTTTTTGTTGATTTTCTAAAATTTCAAATTAATATACTAACTGACCTACCTAATTGTAAAGTTTCACACCGTTGCCCACTCAATATTAAAAACAGCGCTCAACTAAGAAAAATTCCACAATTTAGTTTATTCAAAGCAATAACATTATAATATATAATTTCTTTTTCATTAATTCTACTTTAATTCATTTATATGCCGTTTTTCTAACATCAAGTGAGCTGAGGTGTATCACAACTTCTATTGCAAACAGAATAAATAAGTTGGTTAAATAGTAATATTTTTTTTGTAATCCTTTGATAAAGGGACCCATGCCGTTTTTTGCATTTTAAACCATTGGCAAAATTTGCTACAGAAGATCATGCGCATGTATATATTTTTCTTTTAAGAAAGCTTTGTTTTGTTTGGCATTCTTTTGGCATAGAAATTATTAATATATATTAATTCATATCAATCTGTTTATTGAAAAAAAATTGAATATTTGAAAAATTAAAATATCTGGAGAATCCATAAATTTGTTTTATAAAAATCAACTTAATTTAAAAAGATATCACACAAAATATTTATAAAAATAATCTCTAGACAATTTTACAGGTTATTTTTGAATTCAAAAGTAATGTTATTATTAAGATATATGAAAAAAAGTATTAAGATTTTTCCATTCAAATGTATGGATTTAATTTTTTCTAAATTCTTTTCTTTAAAAAATTGATATTTTTTCTTAAAAGACTAAAGTATTATTATCAACTGTTTCCATTTCTAATATTTTTGTATGCTTCCAATGTAAACATATCTTTTCTTTATTCAAAGCTGAAATGTACGGGGGGGTTTTCCAGTTTTATTTATGACTGTCCATATGATATCTCCAAAAATTATCAATAAATTCCAATGATTTAGCGCAAGAGTGGACAATAGGCTACAGAAGAACTTATTAAATTTTTGGACAGATCTATGCCCGATTACTTCCCCTGAAAATGGTGTTAGCAGAGATATATGTTCTCTGAGTCCTTTCTAGTTTTATGTGTACTGGATCAGGATTTCTCAACCTGGGTGACATCATCCACGGGGGGGGGGGGCGATTTCAACTCTTGAGTGGGAGGATGAGCAACTGAGCATGAAAATCACCTTGATGATATCTATAGGTGTGCCAAAACTACTCTACATTACTTTCATTAAAGAATCCTTCAATCAGAAATTTGTTTTTTTTTGTTTTTGTTTTGTAAGAGTTTAGAATGTTTAGGTCTCAAAAGCACACACACACACACATACATCCTAACTCATATACATGAGAGAGAAAAAGAAAAGGAGATTATAGATATAGTTACATAGATGAATAGAAAGAGGAAGTTGTTCTTAGTAAATTCACATTAATTCATCAATATATTTCTATTGAAATCTATCTATCTAGTTATCCATCCAGTTCTCTGTTTCTCTTTTGCTATACATATTTGTACTCAATATATATATATATATATATATATATATATATATATATATATATATATACATATATATATATACATATATATATATACATATATATATATACATATACATATATATATATACATATATATATATACATATATATATATACATATATATATATATACATATATATATATACATATATATATATATACATATATATATATACATATATATATATACATATATATATATACATATATATATATACATATATATATATATATACATATATATATATACATATATATATATACATATATATATATACATATATATATATACATATATATATATATATACATATATATATATATACACATATATATATATATATATACATGTATTGATCAGCACAGGCAGTCATAATGTTGGGTTACTTCACTTAAGGGGCAGGAGACCCCTACTGCCAGCTCTGGCAGCAGTGTGTCTCTTCAATACAATATGTATATGCCCAGTCCTGTGGTTTAATTAACCAGGTCAGCCATACTGTCAAAATACTCCCACAATGGTATGGTTGACCATCATTGCAAGCTTGGGCATCTGCCAGAATGCTGAACCTATGACTTAGGGGGTTCACTGCTATTCATGCCACCTCCGTGCAAACTCTTGATTTAAATGGTGGGGTCAGGAGTGTTCACGTCACACTACACCTTAAAACTCCATTATGCTGGCTTTTGGGTTATTCACTTATAGCCCCCGCCACCTTATCACCTGAAAAAACATGGAAAACCCTCCAGTATTCCCATTCTTGGGGCCAAGCCACCATCATCATCATCATCATATATATATAGTAAGCCGGGGTATTCAGCATTGTCCCTGGAAAAAACTTCAAATTGATATTTTATAGAGATTCCATAAAAGAAATTAAAGTGGTGATGGGTGGGGGCTCATTGTCCCCATTCCCCCATTGGGCCAGCACATACACAAAAAAGCTTAAAATATAAAAACACAGTAAAGCAAATTATAAAAAATGAATTGAGTGCAGGGGATGTGCTCATATGCACTCTACCCATCAGACATGCACACACACATACAACACATAAAAATTGGAATATAACAACACTTGCTCCCTTAGATTTGAGAATGCAAAAATAGACCTGACCCTAAATTAACCTTTCAGTGCCACATAACCCATGTTCATATTGGGGTCAAGTCACAATTGTCCACTAATTTGCAGCACATGGGGTACATCCATTTGGGAGTCTATAAAATGTAAAGTCAGAAACAAACATTTGTCATCTTCATAGTATTAGATATATATGTGTGTGCATGCGTATATATATATATATATATATATATATATATATATATATATATATATATATATATATATATATATACACGTTTGTTATCTGAAGATCACCAATTATGACATGAAACTGGTCAGTAATAACAAAAATATGAATAACTATATTTGTAAGAGAGTCCTTTTCATACATAAATGCACACTCACATATGTGGAAGTAAGTACAATTGCTTGTTCTAACTTTTTAAAAATCTGAAGCACTGACATTTCTTCACCCAAACAGCAGGAGCATTTGTCTGTTATAGATACCACAGAAAAATATTTTGATCTTTACAGGATTGGTTTATAAAACACATCAATTATAAAAAAAATTACAAATATAAACATGCACATCATACGAATTACTTTAGGATAACTCAATTTTATTGGATGTGGTTCTGTACAACTGATACACTTGGCAAATATGAACAAGCATTGAATAAACTATGGAACTCACAATGCTGAATTCAAAACAGTTTTCTAATCTTAATATAATTCAGCAAAAGTCTGTCTGTCTCCCTGTCGGTCCATCCGTATGTGACAACCAACTACAAAAACCATATAATGAAACTCTCTGTGTATACCTCTGTGACAACCGAGCATGTTCTGAACAAGTTAATTCATCATCCATTCTTTGTGCCTACATTCATGACACTGCTAGTGTGCATAGGTGTAGTTTAGGGATAGAATTGAGTGTGAGTGAAAGAGAGAACATTTTGATACAACAAATACACCATTTTCAGATGGTCTCTTAACAGCATTGATTTTTTTAGAATTCAATCGAACCAGAAATTATCCACGTGTTTTTTCATGATAATTAAGTTCTTTTTTACATTACATAACTTAGGCAAGCAATATAAAGACACACACACACATATATATATATATATATATAACCATATTTTATGCCATATAAGATCCACCTAAATTTTCGCAAATAGTTGAAAATTTTTAAAAACACCCTTCTATTCTCCAGATCTTCATAGCCCTCCACACTATTGGTTTATATCAATTTGCTCTTATCTATTCAAACATATATTAACCTCCCTCAGCGGCTGGCTGTTTACATAATTTGCATAGGGCAGTAACCTTCGTAAACAACTATTGATAAAACATTCATCTCCCTAGGCAGAAAGCGTGTCATATACCGTAAAAAAGGTTATATATATATGCATAGATAGGTTGATAGATATAGATAGATAGATACAGTTTTGTTGTTACTAATCAGTTTTATGCTATTGCAATCAAAGGACAACTGTTTTTCATTTTGCCCTTAAGTGCAACTAGAGCACTGTCTTTTTTTCATTGGGTACTTGTTCTTATTGGGGGGGGGTTCTTATTGCTTTCTGTTCCTTTGCGTGTGTTGGGGTCAGGGGGGAGTTTTTGGTTAGATCAGTATGTGGTTTGTTTGATGGATTATTATTTCTGTGATACTATGATTGGCCAGAGGTGGTTTAACATCATGAATCAATTCTACAAAGACACAACAGGTTATTTTGGATTTTACAAGTCAGTTGGAACTACTAGAATTTGGATTTTGAATGGTATTATTCCTTAAAGATAATGCAAAGTTTAAGTTGTTGGGACTGAACTAATTCATAGACAATGCCAAAAGTCTTATTTCAACTAATGAGAAAAGAAATTCATCTTTTTCTTGGAGATAAATCGGTCACAGGCAATATTGATTGGCAAAACCAGGGTTTATTCTTCTAAACTCAAGTACAGGCATCTGGGATTTCAGACCACACAAATACAGTTGATTAATAAGAAAATTGAATCAATAATCTAGATAAATTCTAAAGATATGGTTCCATCTGGTCAAAAAACCTTTATCAGTCCTGGGCCTGCCTGAAGGCAAAAACACACCAACAGCCTGGATAAGAAAAATAAAGCAATAATCTGGATTGTCAGCTGGGGAGGTTATGGAGAGGTGCCAAGAACACTTTGGAAAATTAGAATAGATAAATTTTTACCATCTGGTGAAACCATGTTGGCAGAGGAATAAGACTCTGAAAGAATTGCAATATAAATAAAATCGGTCAACTCTAAAGGTAAAGGTACTTAAGATTAGAAAGATATTGAATTCTATTTGTTTGAAATATCAAGCAGGACTTAATTATGCCTAAAAACGTACAGCAGTCCCACCAATTAATACTGAGTTGGAGGCTGTGAGCTCCTTTTGATTTGTTGGTCATGTGACATAAAGAAATGGAAACACCCAGTTTGGTGGCATGTGAGGTCCTCCTCCAACCTAATCCTTTGGTGGGAATAAAAGAGGGTGGTTTTGTCAATAATGCGTAATCACACAGGCATTGGATTGATTTTTCAGCCTGGAAATTATCATCCCTTCAACGACCCCTTATGTTTGAAGGGCCCTGATAAATAGAGGTGAAAAATTGGCTCTTAAGGAATTTCTGAGGCAGTTCTGGGCAGTTCTTTGCTGCCTTCCTTACGATGACCTGACTTAAAAAGTTCTTGCCTAAAGTTGACCAATGTCCTGAGTTCCCAGGTAGCTTCCATGTCTGTGACCAGACTTGTTTTCCTTGCCACTGCCCACTGATAGAATCACCTGACCAGTCATGGTACTCAAGTTAATGGGAGGGTTTAACTCGATTTCTGTAACCCTATCAACAATAAACATTTTTTGTTCCTGTTATATTGCTGTGGTTGCATCATTTTGGAATTCTCATTATTCCAGTGTTTATAACCTGCACCCCTATGACATTTCAGTCGAACCCTTCAGCAGACCTCCGGCAATCCTCAACTCACAGCGTGGGCTCAGAGTTTGGAGGCAAGGTCGAAACAACCAAACGGCATGGGGGTTGCGGTGTTACATTTTTGTTGAGTGTGATGTTTGAGTTGTTCGGCATTTGGTCATGTTATCTTGGGGGCAAAGTAGGGCGATGGAGTTGGTTTTGTTGGCTGCCTTAGCTCAAATCCCAAACTCTGTAAACACTGACAAAACTCATTTAATAAGGAATCTTTTTATAGAATTAGCCAAACATTCCAAAACATTCTAGATAAAAGCAGATTCAAAAATTACAAACTAGAATTTCACAAAAAACAAGCAAAAACACAAAAAACAACAAAAACAAAAAAGGCAGAATGAGAAACAAAATCGGGTTCATACCACCATAAAATAAACAGGATATAACAAACGTAGATGAAATATCTATAAAAGCAGTTAAAAAGTATTCTCCACAAAATAGCAAACTTCACAAAATTCTCAATAACAATGCACTTAAAATTGGATATAGTTGCATAGAGAAGTTTAGAGAAATGATAAAAATTCATAACAATAAGATTAAAAATCAAATGAAAAGAACAGAACAAAAATGGAAAAGTGGAAAAAGCAAAAGTAGATGACTTTGCCAAAGTAAATAAGGAAACTAATACCATAAATCGGACACTAAACTTATTCTGAATGACTCATTAGCTCTGTGTAAAAAAATTTAGGATTCTCAAATAAGGAAATTTTAAAATATATGTAGTCTTCCATCATGAAGATGCAATTTTTAGAAGGAACTCTTCTTGAACTGACACTCAGGTTTTTACAAGATGAAAATTTGTTATAGTTGACAATTCATCTATATATCTACTTATATTCAAGTTATCGCCTTGGACAGTAAAGACAGTTGCTGATATAATGTATATACACAACTAAAGTAACATGCATGTAGCTTTTATCGACAAGTTTGTGTGTTTTGTCTATTGCCGATTTCCCAAGAAGAGTCGTCTATCAGTAAGGTCAGTTAAGCTTTATCAATTCTCACAGATTTGCCAATCGGCATAGACAGCTAAAATAAATAAACTCTAAGGAAATGGGCTGTAGCAGGAATCGAACCTTCATTCAACCAGGGAGTTCATCTTAACACAATGTTACTCTACAGACTGAGCTATGCAACCAACCCGTAATTGGAAGTTCAAATAACTAACACAAACCCAATCTTCTGATTACCAGCTGCTTAGCTCAGTCGGTAGACCAACATTGTGTTATGACGGCCTCCTTGTTTGGATATAGGTTCGATCACTGCAGCAGCCCATTTTGTTTATTGTCTAGGCCAATCAACATATCTTCACTATGTAAAAACTTGAGTGCTGATTCAAAAAGAGTTCCTATAAAAAATAACGTCTTAATAATTATTCTGTTGGATTAAGTATCCATTTTTTTATAATACTGTCTTCAAGGTATATTTATCACTATATATATAGAAAGATGTATATTTTTTTTACTACATTTCATTATTTTTATTTCTTATTTTTTACTATACTTTTGCCATCTATTCACATAAAAGGCATATATGCAAATTAGTATGCTTAATTGTATAATTGTATGGCTGTCCGATTGTTTTTTTCCAGTTACTGTTATAACCTAAAAATTATAATTGATTGATCCATGTGAAATAGAATAACATAGATGAAAAAATACACGATTATAGGGTTGCAATAAAGTGAGAGTGGCTATCATGATATAACAATAATACGTCCTGTAATGGAAATGGGTTTTAGGTACTAGAGGACTAAGCTAGAGTCTGTGAGGATGAGGTTGGGAATGAAGAGGGGGTAGATGCTATGAACCCCCCCCCCCAACCAACCCAGTGGAAACTGAAAATAGGAGAATGCCATCTCCTCTACATACAACCTCATTTCCATCACTGCGTTTGTTACAGAACTGCTGGACATTTGAAACTAAAATAAAATAAAAAAGAGTATGTGTGTAAATGCTTTTTAAGAATGCCAGGTTTGTCAAATTCTAACACACTTTTTCCAAATTTTTTCCCTAAAATGATATTTATTGTAAATAAATTATATTTTGAATAAAGTGAGTTTCTTCCGCTAACATTTTTTTTCATCGCACAATATCAGTCGTGTTTTTTCTTACAAAACATTTTGTCTTTAAACTTTATGTTGTATAACCTTTAAAACAGCTGGAGTTGGGTGGAAACTTTAAAATAAAAATAAAATCAGAATACTTAAATTATTAAAAACTAGCAATAATATCCGGCGTTGTCTGGGGGAAAATAACAGCAAATATAACAACACTGTTCCTCCTTGCATTAAACCACTGAAACAGAAAAGATGTAAAAAAAATTCCCCCTCACATTTGATCCCTTTTGATACCTTGATTTTGATTTTTAAAAATGGAAAAAAGTCATCCCCCTTGATTTTAACTTCTGAAAATAGAAAAAAATATTCTCCCTTGATTTTGACCACAAAAATTTTTTTTAAATATTCACACCAAGATTTTGATCCCTCAAATTGAAAAATATATATACTAAAAATTTTGACTCCTAAGATTGAATAAAGAAGGTTCCCTTAGATTTCAACCCCCAAAATTGAATAAAGTTCCCCAACGATTTTGAACATTGAATATGAAAAAACATTTCTGAACTATTTTGATCCCTGAAATAGTAAAAAAAAATCTTTGATCTCGATTTTCATCCCTAAAAGTAAAAAAAATTCCCCTTTGATTTTGACCCTTGATATAGCAAGAAGAAATTTCCCCCCAATTTTGACCCAAGAAATGACTGAAAAGTCCCCCCTAGATTTTGATCACTACAATAAAAAAGAAAGTTCTTAAACTACTTTAAAATCATAAGATTGAAAAAAATGTTCCTGCTCAGTTTTGATTCTTAAAATTGAAAAAAATCACCCCTAATTTTGACCACTAGAAGAAAAAAAAAGTTTCCCTGCCTTAAATTCGACACCTAAAAGTGAAAAAAGGTTCCCCGCCAATTTTGACCTGTAAAAGGGAGAAAAAAAATTCCTACTATGATTTTGACCCCTAGAAATTAATTAAAAAGTTCCTCCCTCCATTTTGACCCTTAGAATAAAAAAAAAATTTTTCTTGGAACCTGACACCCTGAAATTTCACTCTAAAATTACAAGGTCTATTAAGCTAATATTTGACACATAGATTCACAACATATCAACTTGTGCAATAGGCTATGTGAAGTCATTTGAGCTCATCCAGGGTCACTTTTAATCAATCTTCAGTTTTGATAATTGGAAACAAATAATTCTTTTATCAGAATTTTCATCAATCATTCTTCTTAGAAATGGTACACAGATTTCCCAATACATTAATATATAACTGTATTGGAACTCCAAGAGTAGTGAACAAAAAAATTGTTGTAATGGTCTATGTGACTAGTTTCCTAATCACTACTCCTTAGCAAGGCAACCGCTATGTGTAAAAAGATCTCACTTTACATCATAGCATGTTTTCTCAAAGGTAGTTTAAACATAAATCATCCTTTTTTAGATAATCATATTATGAAGTTTTCACATTCTCCATTGCTCATTTGTTTTGTTTCATTCCTTATAAAAGATTTACTATAACAGTCTCTTGGTTTGGACATATTCACAAAAAAAAAATGATAATTCCATTTTGTCCTGTGGACTCAATATAACAATATGATTATGCCTGAGTGATTCTTTGGGAATCTTTATCTCATTAAAATAGAAAAGTAATGTCTAGTGTTTTGTAAATCAGGTAGCTTTAATAGACTGGCTTCATTGGTGAGGTTTAACCAATGAAAAAAGAGCAAAGGATGAAGTTGTTATTCCTACGCATCTGACATTCGGCAGCTGGAAGAAAGTAAAGCCAGGGAGGAAACAGTAGATTAGATAATGCAGGAGCAGAAGACAATTATCTCTCATTTCTCTAAAATCAAAAACTTTTTTTTCTGCCTATCAACTAAGACGAGCATTGTTTTGGAGTCTTGGTTAATGATTGATCACTTATCTGCCCATGTTGGAAGAAGGAGCTGAGAGTGACCTGCCCTTTGATAGTTGCCCTTAACAAACTCATGTGTACCTTTTTGGGGGGTTAATAAAATGGACATCATTTTGCTTCCGGGAGAACAAGAGGTCTAAAACCAGTATGACAGATTCAGAGCGGTTCATTGAATACATAACAATGGCAACGAATAAAGCAGGCTTATGCAGAAATTTGATGTAAGTTTCATGAAGCACGTTTGGACTCTTGTGTAGTGTTGATAATTGAAAAACAGGGCTTTTCAATAGTATAATTCAAGGAATCACAGATAATTAGCAGCATGGCATTGTAAGGAGTAGTCCAATCAAGAAAGAGATTAGAGAAACCGTGTGGAAAGATTCTAGTATTCATCATCATTATCAGTCTTTTAACATCTGTCTTTGGACATAGACCTTCCCCAGAATTTGCCACACCTCTCTATTATGGGTGTTGCAGAGCCAATACTTTCTGAATTAGTGTAGTTTGTCTCTCCATCTTGTATTCTGCTGGCCTTGGTTGCGCATGTGATCTCTAGGGATCCATGTTGTGAGTCATTATGTCCATTGGTGGTCTTCCATTCTTGCAACATGACCAGCTCATTACCATTTGAGTTTTTTAGTGGATTCTATGATGTCTTGGACTCCTGTTTTTCCCTGATATACAATACTGTCTTGCGATCTCTCCTTGTGGAGCTGAGCATGATTATTTTATGTGCACGTTTCATGCCTCTCAATCTGCAGGTCAGTCTCTTGGTTAGGGTCCATGTTTCAGCTCCATAGGTGACTATCGGAAGGATACATTGGGTGTATACCTAGCTTTTTGGGACAAATGGGATCTTTTTGTTTTTGAAGACTGAGCTTTCTCTACTGAAGTCTTACCACCCTAGAATGATTCTTTACTTGATTTCTTCTTCTATTGAGGATTTTGTGGAGATTATTACTTTAAGGTTAATGATATGAACCTTGAAGGAAGGAAATGTATAATTTCATTCTCTGTAATAGGGGCAAAGCATAATGCAGTTTTGAGAGGTATTGCTAATATTAGGCTGAAAGAATGGGCATTTAATTGATAGAAAAGCATATTCATCTTGTGTCTAATGAAATACATGAAAGGTTTCTGTTCTATTTGAGGGACAAGAGAAACAGTGAAACCATCTGCAAATATGTCGCCACACTCTAGTCCAAGAATGGTAATTTTGGAGACAGACTTAATGAGCATTCACGAGACAGGTAGGTGGTGGGGATGAGAATCTAAAAGACTGCTCAGTGAGAGAGCATTGACGTCGCAGAAAGCTCTCGAGATATAAATGATTATAGAGTCGGTTACATAATTCTCCAAGGAGATTCAAAGTACACAGGATGAATCTGTAAATGAATCTGAGACTCTCATTCCTAGTTTGCCAGGGAAGTGGGGTGCTACTACTGTAGTAGTACCGCCTATCTTGCTGACAAGCTTCCTTTCGAGAATAAAGAGAGTTGTGGATGTAGGTGGACAGGGCATGCTCATTGGACACGTAGGCAAGATAGTAATAGCCAATCTGGGGGAGAGGTAAAGTATGATAGATGGGCTGCAGTGAACAATGTTGATTAGAATGACAAAGGTTGTTGGGGTGGAGCAGAAATAGGCATGGAGATATTGGACCTGACCAATCGGATTGTGAGTAAAAACACAAAAGAAGTTGATAACAGAGGTGGACACAGGTGTGTCACGTTCTGTAATGAGATTGAAGAAATTCAAGAAATTAGGTAATTTAATAGATTTACAAGAGGGTTCAGTAAAGTTGAGGTTGTATGCCACCAAGTTGGTGAAACCGTGTGATGTAGCAGAGATTGATGTGTTGTATAAGGTTGTTTGTCATTAGTAGTTTTGAAAGGCGACCCTCCATTATTACCAGGCCGACATTGGTTACAAGAAAGTAGGTGGATTGGAGAGCCATGTTTCCCTTGGTTTGAGGAGAGGTTTCTTTGAAATTTAAGGAGATGTTGGCTGAGTTTGATTCGGTGTTTGGTGATGAGCTAGATCGTTTAATTGATTTCAAAGTGAAATTACCAGTTGACAAGACAGCAACTCCATGATTTAGCAGGGATCAGCCAGTACCTTATGAACTGAAAGAAGGGATCGATACCTTATGCTTCAAAAGAAGGGATCACAAAGGAACAAGAGAGCTAGGGCATCCTTGGTGAATCAATCAACAGTTGACAATTTTATCTACACTAAACAATTTAATCAATATCTTAAAGATGACTATTTTATGAATTTTAGAATATATTAGTTATCGCATTCCACTTGCAAATCTTAATTTTTTATATTTATAAAATTATGTTTTTTGAATACTTTTATTTATATTCAAATGTTATTTTATATCAAAATTTGTATACAATTATTCAATAGTTTGAATCATTTTTTAGTAACATAGTGATGTTTACTTTTCTTATTAGTTTCAGACAACACAAAATATTTGGGCACTTGTTACTATCTATGGCCCCATTTATTTTTCTAGGTCCTCTTTGGAAAAAAATTTGCCACTTTTTTGTGATTCCAATCAGCGAGACCTCCTCCTCCTCAATTTCGAAAAAAGATGATTTCAAGGAAAAATCTATTATTGTCGTTGTCTAAATCACTCTCGACAAAGGCCATCATATGGTGATCTTTTATGAAATCATGCCCCAAGTGATAAGTCATTAAATATTGATTTAGATATAAATTTTCATAGATCAATACTACAGAGATCAGAAGGCAGTAAAATAATTAAGGTTTCAAAATAAGTTTTTTAGGTAATAAAGAAATAGAATGTGAAGCAAAAATACATACTGAAATTTGTTCAAGTTGACCTTTAAGAAACACAGAACTCCACCAATACTTGAATAACTATGTTAGAACTCCATGAGTAGTGAGCAAAAACTTGGCATCATCAGAAAGAATAGTAAAGATGTAACAATACAAAAAAAGTGATGTTGAGAAACAATATGAAAGAAATGAGAAAAATGATTATGCTTAAAGTCTATCTGAAGTTTCTTAAACTTCTCAAGCAGAGGAAGGAAGTCTCCAGTGTAACAGTTAATCTTGAAATGAATTTTAACCCTTGGTAGGAAAGGGAATTCTGATATTTGATTCCACTTAATGGTTTTCTGCAGAAAAGAAGCCTTGACATCCTGGAGTTTTTTGTAGGGATGAAAGCTTGGGCAATATAAACATGATGATGTATAGAAGTACAGATCTGAGATGTTAATAAAAACTCAAAGGTTGGAACTTCATCCTGCTGAAATAGTTTTATATATACTAACATTACAGCCTTCTAGTTATTTGTTCATGCCTCTTTCATGCAAAAACTAAGAGGCCTATAGACTTAGTATTTGGCTTGTACAATCACAAAAACTAACACTGGCTATGTGAGGTTAAATTCAGGGATCATTTGAGGTTGCCAAAGGTCATTTCTATTCTAAACATTGCAAACAAATAATTTTTATATCAAAATTTCTGTCAGTCATTCTTCTTGAATGGTATACAGAATTTGCACAATAAAATTTAAACACACTTTTTGTTTTTTTGTCACTTAAAGCTTTTTTATCCATGAAACAGTTCAATGGCAGTATTAAAAATATTAACTCAACACACATCCCGAGCCATGGTCTGAGTTTGTTAGTGTTTCACTCTCTACCCATTTTTTTCTCAATGACAAGATCTCGCATAAATCAGGTCATTGAAAGGGGAGAAGGTTGGGCAGAAATATTAGTATATTCAGACACATGGCTGTGTGTGCTACTACAACCACTACTACGAAATTCTTTTGTAATAAAATTGAAAGTGATCATTCTGTCATTTATATTACATTGCATAAATTATTGTAAACCATAATTATTAATTTTTGACTATTCATTACTTTTTTTTACAATTAACTAAAGCCATCAATCCATGACAGCGATTAATCAGTATGGAGTGAAATTAAAGAATAACTCTCTACGTAAATAATCTTTTTTATCCATTTGTTGTGTTGTGTACTAAGAAATTCATCGAAGAACATATTCTTCACTGTCTGAACTAATGTTCTCCCTGGGTAATGCCAGATATCACTGCTAGTACATATATTTCTCGCAGCAGCCCCATTTTCTTTAATTGTTTATCCTATTTATGTTGTCAAGGCTAAATAATGCATTAACCATGTAACAACAAGAGATCATTTCAAATAAATGATTCCATATAATAAAATGAGACTTATAGTTATATATGTATACATATATATAAATATTGGATGTATCAGTTATAACCGACAAAATGGTGAAAATTTTTAGACAAAAAGGAAAACCACAAGTTGGGTGAATAGATATTTATTCACGGACATTCCATATGAAAAGTTGTGTGAGATGGTTGGGATGGGGGTGATCATATATCTATCATCAGCTATCAATGTTGGATAGGGGATAGATATGTATGTAAAAAGGGATATAGATATATGTTCCCGCTACCTTTCTGTGTTAGGGGAATCTGTGTCCTGAGTGTTTGTATATGTGTGTGCAGGCATGTCTAGAGGTAGGGTGCATATGATTCTTGTGTGTATGCGTGTCTATCTTGTCTTATCGGGAGTTATATGTTGCCACAGAATGAGTGTGACTGTGAAGTTTCTAGAATGTACAGTGTGCATTTGTTCCAGTGTACATATGGATAAACTAACATTTACACATACTCTTGTTCTAACACACATGCATTTCTGCTAGAACAAACACATACATAAATCTTAACCCATACATACCAGCTCAAAAGTGGGCTAACTTAGACACTCGTTTATACACAACACTTACATACACATGCATATCATCAACAACCTTTTAGCATCCGTTGTCGGACATAGACCTTCCTCAAGATTTGCCAGACCTCTCTATCATGGACATCATGGAGCCAGTACTTTCTGAAATTATCTAGTTCACGCCATCTGATATTTTGTCAGCCCCAGTTTTCCATCTGACATCTGGGGATCCATATTGTGAGTTGTGATATCCAGCTGTTGTCTTACATTCTTATGGCCATTCAAATTTTCTTATGGATTCTATGATATCTCGGATTCCTATTTTTCCTCCAGTCATCATACCCATACAGTACACAACTATACAAACATTATTAAACCAAACATGTCCGACTTCACATCATATACATGCATAATGATGTGACACTAACAGAGTGCTTGCACAGGAATGCACAGCGTACACCAGAATCAGTATACACACACCCAATCCATCACACACGTATTATATCTGTTTCAACACAGATGTATTCGCATATGCACACACATGCATATACAGATGTGTAAGTGCATATGTTTATCATAACATACACAAGCTAGCTCAGGAGAAATATACTTATAATTTGCTCGCAAATTCTGTAATTTCAACTAATTAGGAAATTAAGTCTGCCTGGATATCTGGAAGAAAGGTGAAAATAGAATTATATACCAATTTTTATCTCTAATATAAGCAAAATATGTGTAGAATTATAATAAGGTGAAAATAGAAGTATTTGATGTATAGAAGGCAATATGTTTCAAGAAAGGCTTCAACAGGAATTATTAAGTACAAGCTTTACATTAAAGTCATTAGCCTGTTTTTGTATGTATAAACTGGTAAATCTTGGGAACATTTCATGCTGAACTTCTGCAATTTGAGCAATTTTTGCACAAATGATTCAAACACTTTTATTATACAGAAAAAGAAATATCATTCAGAGTATAATTATTATCAATTATCACTAATTTCAAGTCCTTTGTGAATGACTAAAAATATCCCTTTTTTAGTGTCTTGCTATTCTTGTTAAGCTATTCAACTTGATTACTTTAGTTCAAATATTTTGAAATGATGTCTCTATAGAAAGAGATACAGGGTTGTTTGTAGTTAAATACAGACTTATGAAAGTTTGACTTCAGGCTTTATTTATTATCACTGAATGGCATAGACAGTATGCTAATAACTAAAGACAATAAAGTTCATGTTTTTGTGGAGAGCAGGAAGTATTATGTGTACTTGAGATATATATACGCGTATGTTTCTACCTTTCTCTCCTAATCCAATGTATTAATTTCTTCCTCTACATACAGTAGATTAGCAAAAGATGGTGCTCTGAGCAATAGCACTGATTCAGAGGAAATTTCTCATATAAAATGATACTTAGGTCTCTTGTTGAGATCTGGTTGACTTTGTAAGAACCAGCACAAAACTATTCAATATAAAATGAAGAAGAAATAACAACAATTACTATTGCTATTACAAGCTGGACCTGTGGGAATTTCATGGGTCTTAACAATTGAGATATCATCCTTACTCACACACATATAGTTTTTCAGTTAAAGTTTATAATTTTGTTAAAGTAATTTATTATTCATGAAATGTGTCTGTATTGACTATAATAACATACTGAGGTAAATGAAACTAATATGTTGTTATTAACAATTACTTTCGCTATCTGTCTATTATCTCATGGTCTACAACTTCTATAACTTAATTTTAGGCTTCAGGCTTTTGAGAGAGGAGAAATGAATGAATAACAGTTATAGTGAAGTCTGGGCCCCATTCAAGTATGAGCACCCTCTTCCATTCTAATCCTTATTCATTACATTGCAAGGGTGGGTTGGGGAAACGATAAAACATGAAAGATATGAGAATGAATATTAATCAAAAAGCATAACGGTCAAATAGAAAAATAGTATAGTTATAAACTGGAACAGTTCAAGATCTAAAGAATAGAGCATGACACTGTTGAAATTGATAAGAACATTGGGTAGAATAATGGAAATTTGAAGAAATATGTTGTCGCTTGATTGACGGTGATGACCACTGGACATATTTGGTATAAAGATACAAAATGATAATACATGATAATAATATCATATAAACTAAAATATTAAATTATTATATTTCATGCTGACTACTGAGTTTCTATACATGTCCTTCGTCAGTGTAGAACATTTTTTCCAATATACCTTCTAACTTTTAGTACATGTATCACATCAAAATAAAAAGCAAGCTTATGTTAGTATAGTAAAACATTCTTCTCGTCTTCTCTGTTCTTCCCTTCTTTCTTTCTATTTTTCTCTTCTCATTCCTGTTTTTCTTCTACTTCTTTGTTGCTTTCTGACTGACTGTCTTACAGCACATACACACACACACACACACACACACACACACACACACACACACACACACACACACACATGCAAACACACACAAACACAATTAGAAAAAGAGAGAACATTCGTACATACCCAGTTTTTGTACATCTTTTTACGATTATATTTTTTGTATGTATTTGGTGATAAATAAGCTTTTGGACATAACACAAATGTAAACATTATGACAACTGATTAGTAATCAGGCTATTCAGGATTATGCTAACATATATTTTGTGAATATCCAATCAAATTAAACGAGATTGCAAAAGATACTATGGCAAAAGAAGCCAAAACCCAATTACAAAAGCATAAAAAGATTTTCATAGTAATCAAGTGGCTTATTTACTGACAGGATTGCCTGTTTTAATTGCAACAGATTTGAATTAGGTAGTAAGCTTTTTTTTTCTTCCTAAAATAAAAGGATATAAAAATAAAAAGAAAGAGGTAGGAAACCATTTTCCAGATTATACTAATTGGAAATGAAGGGCCTACTGCCTCTGGTTATGTACTATTGACCCAATGAATTTGAGTTCAGAAATATTTATGCTCTCCATGTACTATACTGCAAACAAGCCTCTTTTTGTATGATTTCTCATAACAATCAAATGTTTTCATTCTGAACAAAAATTAATCACAAGGTCAGTTTTGCCAGATTACCAAGAGGTTTATTCGTACATGGACTTTTGGAAAAAAATCTATTTTATTGTATCTTCATGTCAATGTAATTTTTTTCTTTCAGTATGACTTCATCCTTTTACTGTAGCTGTTATCAGGGGAAGCCTGGGGATTGAAGAAGCTGAAGTCCTTCTCGTCTACCAATGATTCTGACCAAGAGTTGCTTTGGTTACTTTTCCTCATGTTCTTTTAGTGAGATTGTGACCGCTTGGTACTACATAGCTCTTCTCCAAGCTTGAGATCAAGAACTGGATACCTCTGATTAATGTGTGGACCCCCACCCCAGTTCATACACTTGGCCATTAAATCCCCTTTTCCCATTGGCTGCCATCTCAGCTCTTCTACCCAATGGTACAGTGTGAGCACGACAAATAAATAATGAAAGACCAGATGGCTTCTGAGCTAATGATATACACTGGAGGTGAAGGTTGATAAGACCACAGAAAATAAGTTCTGGCTCACTTCACACTAGTGCTTTCAAGGAAGGCATGAATCCATTCTTTATATAAGAAACAATTATTTATCATTACCAGATTACCTGTGTTCAGTTACAGTAAGATTTTGACTGAAGACTAATTTTATTAGTACCTATTTTTTGATAACACTGAGTAAAGAGGTGCAAAAACATTTGTCTCATCGGTTGCAAGTGAAAAATGTTTGAGAAGCCCCGCCGTAAATCTTTATCATCAATTTTTAAATACTATTCGACTTCATCTTGGTTTATTTTAAATTATGATTTCTGTTATCAGTAAGAGCACCTATATATCATACAACTATCCAAAATCATTTTTTTTCAAATCACAGATATTTAGCCGAACATAATCAAAAATGAAAAAGATCCCCAAATACTTTATTTCTCATTGGAAGTAACCTAAATACATTCATAAAACTAATGTGAAGTAAGGGTCCAGGTCAGCATTGGAAGTAACAACATGAATAGAACCTTCCCCCACCGAACTAAAAATTTGTATTCTTCCAAAACTGACACTTGTAAAAATGAAATAGAAGTATTATTGTTTGAAAGAACTGAAAATTTCCGCTGAAAAAAAAAATCTGATACAGTTTTCCACTTTTAATGGTTAAACGAATCTTGAACATTTTTAATCAACAACTTCACTCAAGCCATGAATCTACTACATTCAGTAAACAGCATAGATCGGGTGTAAAGAATAAGCATAAATGATCCATTTGTTGCGTTGTGTACCAAGAAATATGGTAAAGAATATACTTTCCACTGGGTTAAATTTGTAATTTTTCCCCTGACAACACCGGTTATCCCTACTAATATATATATATATATAGAGAGAGAGACAGATAGATAGAGAGAGAGAGAGAGATGTATAAATGCTTGAAGGTAAGCTTTTGTTTGCAACTGAGCAAAGGCCAATTTTGAAATTTTAAATTTCATGCCAAGCATATCTCTCTTTGAATTGATGTGACAGTTTCATAAAAAATAGCTTTCCCCTAGACTTCTATGGGCAACATTGATATTTTCTTTCATCTTGTTGAGCACAGTGTTACTGGAATTATCTTTGGGACCAACAATTTTCATTGATAACAAAGTTGAATTAAAGGTAAACTAGCAGATTTGCTTATTCCCAGATTACTGATACTACATATTCCTCAAAGAAGCAAGGACTTAAACATTAAATCTGAATCGATAACTGTTAACAATGCACATGTTTTTTCAATAGAAAATGGTTGATTTACAATATTACATCTGTGACTGCTTGGCGAGTAAGATAGTTGCACATTTCTGAACAGTCAACTCTAAGGTATAACTGCTATTGTTTCAATTTTCTCCTATTGTCAAAATTTGATGTGCCATTGTATATGAAATCATAAGAGTAAATTAAAGTGTTGATATATGTGCTTAATTGTTCATACAGGCATCATATCACACGTTATATAAAGAGCTGGTAAAGAAGAACTTCACAATTATTCATGTAATTTGTTCAAGTTCTACTGATTTATCATTGTTAAATTTTTCCATACCGGTAGAAAGAAAACTTCCTGGAATAATAGAATGAAGTAATGAAATTTGGTATTCAGTTTACCAAACCCAAAAGAATTACTTTATAAAAAACCTGAATCATTTGGGACAGAATGGCTCACAAAATTTCATAATTTTTCAACATGGATATTGTTAGTTAGAAGTTTTGCAAACATATTGGCCAAGAGGACAGGAACCCCAGCAATGAAGAAAGAAAAAAATCTTAATAACAAAAAATGTAACAAGCTATGTCTTTTTTTAATTATTTGTGATCAAAACATACATCTATCGAAGCAAATTACTTATTCATGTTATTTTGGTGGTGATATCCTTCTTGCTGTGAGCAAGTCACCAAAAAATCTAGATCAAATTTCACCCAGCCTTCTTCATTAACTTATGGGGGATCCAGGAGATTAATTGAGTAGCAGCCAAGACTAATTAATCCCTTTTCTCCTTGATTTGCAACTGCATCTGCATATGTATGAAGAATATAAACAACAATCCTTCTCTTCTCTCTTCCTTTCTATTCTTTTACTTACATTGTTTTCAAAGAAAATGTTTGAAACAATGTATGGCAATACAGCATCTATAGAGAGTCATAGGTTGAAAAATTAATCTCTCTACTTACAGAAGACCCTCATTATACACTCTGTGTTAAACAACTTGTTCAACAGTGTTTCATGGCATTCATTGAGAATAATGTGTTAACATGACATAAAGATCATGGAATTCTCTGAAGTACTCCATACAGAATTATTAAAATATCTTTTAAAACACATTAAAGGATACAGACACTGGTTGACTTCTTTCTCAGCGTGATATGATATTTCCTGAAATTCGGCACTCCTATCTGATATGCATTACAAAACCTAAGTTTTAATTAAACGCGCATTGTGATATTGCACCACTGGTTCATGGTTGCTTTCTCTTGCTTGACAACCTTTTAAACTCAGTTGTGAACTCTGGATGATTACCTTCTTGGCTATCACATGGCAAGTGATCTCATAACATTATCTGATATGTTGAACTCCATAAAATGTATATGCCAGTACATAAGACTGACATCTAATTTTTTTAAAAACTTTGCAAATATTATACTGCATCCACTGCACTGATATTATGACTAAGGGGGTCATCTATTAAAGTTCAGTATGGACAGTTATAGGGTGAAGATTTGTTGCAGTGGGCAGTAGCCCAGCTAATACCCTTGAAAACCACTTGTTTTATAGTCCAGCATATACAATATTGTCGAAATTAATGTATACTTTTTTCAAAACTGACTAATTTCCTTTTTAAACATTATTAAAACTACAAAGATATAAGCAGTAGTACATGTTCATATGCATTTTAGATACTGCATTCATAATAAAATTCCGTACACAGGGAATTTAAACCATTGTTGACCTCATGTGATCTAAGGTTGACTTCAAGCGAATTTAACCTCATCCAACCACAGGATTGTGGCTGATCTCAGGTGAACTATCATGCTCTTTCAAAACTCCCAGTGTTCATTTAACTTCATTTATAGTAATTGGTTATATTGGTCTTAAATTAAACACGTGAGTTTTGTAGTGATTATCACATGTACTTGTCCAATATTGTCATCATTGGATCTGGTAAAGATTTGAGACCAATAAAAAGTGTCCAAGTGGAAATTTATCTGAAAGATACCTCCTCGACTTGTGATGAAATTGAGAAAGAAAAAGTGGGAAAATCAAAAAGAAGTGTATTCAATATTGAGAAAAAACTGAAAAATGGTAAAGATTTGTCTCCTCACCATATTGGAAAGTATGGATAAACGCATATCACAACTAAAAAACAATGCAGAATGCTGGTTGCACTTTGCAAAAAACACTTATCAACATCATCAAAAAACTTGGCAAATGGAAGGCCCTTGACAGGAGCCAGTAAGAATAATAACATACGTGAAGACAATATACAGTGGCTGGATGGAAAGAACCACCCAGAAAATGACAGGCAAAAAGTTTCAAGAAGACAGTCCAGAAACTATCCAGCCCTTTTGAATATCTCACAAACCAGTCGTGCAGCCTTGATGTAATTTGGCAACCAGAGGGGACCTTACTGTGCATATGTGGATAGACATGGGTTCATTCAGTTGGTAATGAGAAACCTTTGAGTGAGCTTAGTACTGTGTGACCATCCAATTCATAATGACCAAGCACGTCATTCTTTATGTCTCGTGCAGATTTTTTCAGGTAAAACACTGCATCACCCTGGGCTGTCAGCCCCCTACAATCCAGATTTAGCCACGACTTCTGGCTTTTTCCAAAGAGATTTCAGACCACGGACAAGATTAAGGAGAACATGGCTTGGCAGCTGATAATGATCCTGATAGACAACTTCATAGACTTTTTTGAAGGGATAAATAAGAGAAATTCCAAAGGAAATGCTTTGTAGGGGACTAAGGTACCATTGTCCCAGGTTGTTTATTATTTCCGTTGATATTAAATAAATAGATACCTTCCAGACAGATCAAATAAACCTTCAAAAAATTTACAGGATGAATATGCAGTCCCAACAGTTAATTCTTCATAAGAGATGCAGATGGTAGAATTTATAATTTGCTTGTTTTCTCACTGAATTGTTTGCTCTTTGAATCTTTTTGCTCAACAACCTACGGACGTGATAATGTTATCAGTTTATTTACTGTCAAGAAGGGCTTCATGATAAGAAAGAAAAGAAAATAAGTGAAAAAGAAAGGAAGGAAAACATTGCTTAATTGTTATGTAGTAAAGGTGAGTGAGAAGTCATGCGGTGAACAAACAACATACATTGTAAGCAATATGTTAATCAACTGTAAGAAAGATTGTTTCCCCAGATAGATCAACAAGCAATAATAGCGTACATAATTTCCCAAGAGAGTATGTTGAAAAAGAAATGAATAATCAGCAGTCTGAGGCTAGCAGATTAACAAGCATACAGAAAATGTTGAAAGCTAAGAACACTAGTGTTTAATACTGAGCTGTTAAAATAAAGTAACTGCTTGTATTATACTCTAAAGATACAGCAGCTTTTATATTTATAAGTGAAGAAAATATTTGTTTCCCAAAATTTGATTCCAATTTTTTGCTTGGAAAGTTATTGAAACACAAAGACTTTTGGTTGAAGATTATTTTCAAAAGACAAAAAATTAGAAAATGAATCACTGTGGTTTCATAATTTTTCAGAAGCAGGATTACAGATTTCACATAGCAGTAACAAAATAGCTAATATAAGTTTGAATTATATCAGGTTGTTACGTATGATGTGTTATTTTTTGAATAATAAGATGAAAGACATATTAACTAAAAACAGTAAATATTAAATCAAAATATGACCTATATGTCATCTCTATAAAGTTCTTTGGGTTTAGTGGTCACTAATTCAGTAAAAGCATAATTTATGGCTTCTCTATTATTGGACCTTTTATTATGGATATGAAGTTCAAAACAGTTGAAAAGATGATAATTTATAGAAGGAGTATCAGGTGAATATGAAGGATACTGCAAGACTTGATATCTCAATTCTATAGGCTAAGATACATTCTGCTGAGAGATGTGGGGTTTCACAACTTTCATGGAGCATTTCATACAGTTCATTTGGGACCATTTTTCCAACATTTAACTTTCCTTATTGCCCTGAGATGATGTGATATCATCATTGTTGAAGTCTTGAAGTCTCCAGAAAGTGCTGAAGCTGATGTTGTGGGTTGTTGGCCACTGCATTTTAGTCATGAAGAACAGGTTAAGGCTTTCCTCTAAGTTTATTATTATTGGTATCCATATTTCAAGACCAAAAACTATTGAGCCAATACTAAACAGCTCGCACTATGGTAGTATCATTCCAAGTACTTTGTTGATATTATCAGCGTCTTGAGTAGATTTATATCCTAATTTAAAATCATACTTGAAAATTAGTCAAACTTCTTGGATGAAAACCATAGCAATTAAAAGCCCCAAAACCTCCATTAATAGCAAATTATATTTCTATTTACATTGAATCTGCAAAAAATGTAATTGCATTAGTAAATCTTTCACTTATAGTATTATTCTCTATGACGCAAAAAAAAAAAAGAAAAGATTTTTCATGTTTAACAATCTAATATCATTATAAGATGCATGAAAATTATTTATTTACTATTCTTAGCTTTATCAGCAAAGGTGGATAAAGGCAATGTAAAGATGGCGGCCCTTTCTGAACTCTCGTGCCTTCCCAATGATAAGGCAGATCACTGAGATGTGGTCTATGGTGAAGCAGTTGGGCATAAAACCCGTTTGTAGTGAACACCATCTGTGATTGATAGCTAGTAAGGCTCTGGTAAGTAGGAGACGGGTGAAAAGCTTACCGGGGATAGAGAGAAGTGTAAAATCTCTATGGTTGATGCAAGTGAGGTGGTCACCCTTCCTGGGCAAAATGATACTCCATCTCCTATCTTCAAGCAACCAGTCAGAGATCCACAGAGTTTGTTATTTGTTTAAGCCATTGAATGAAGTTATCAACTCTGGCTTTCAATATCTCAGCATATGATGCCACAGATACCAGGGGCTTTTGCGTCCTTCAGCTTCTTCAGTGCCACCTTGACCTTGTCCAGAGTGACGGGGATAATTTGGCAGTCTGGATTTGAGGCTATATCAAAGTTAGCTGTGAATGTGAGGTCCTCAGAGACTGCTTGATGGTTAAGGAGCTGGCTGAAATGTTCCTTCCAGCAATTGATTCAGTCAGCTTCAGTCGAATGAACATTGCCCAAGCTTTGACAAGAAAGTTGCTGGAGGCCAATCTGAACTTGGTGAAGATGCCTGTATAGCTGATGAAGGTCATCATGTAGGCCATCTGTCTTGAAATGGTTGCCTGCTCAGAATTCCTCTCTCTCAGGTCAGATAGCTACATTGCAGACTCCATTGGGATGACAGTACTTAACCACATCCCTATGCAGGTGCGCAGCATGAGGGCAGTCAACTATCTCCAGGGATACTTGAGAGAACCATGGTGACTTAGGGACAGATCTTAAACATTTCAGTTTCCAGGAACCATTCAGCTGTGTCATCAACTAACTGATGACAATGTTGAATTGTGTATCACCGGAATGTCAATTGGAGAGTACATCCTGACAAACCTTGAGTACACAAACAACACTTGTTCTGTGACTCAATCAACTTAGAGACACATTAATTGTATTCAACAAAGAGGCAAAGAAGCTTGGTCTAAGCGTTAATTAATTGAAAACTGACCTCATGCGCGTTGGTGATGGCTACGATCTTTCCCCACTCCATTTCAATAATATCACTGTGGAATTTGTCGCAATCTTTAAATACCTCAGCTTCAGTTTCAAAAACAGGGAATTTAAGTCAGGAATTTCCAGCAATTAACACTGGCATTAGTACCTGCAGTCACTTTGGAGACCATTGTGAAGACGTTAAAACATCTTCCAAAGAATGAAAGCTTCATGTGTACAATGCTACGATTTTATCTATTAGTCTTCCTGAATAGGTCTGATACCTGGCCACAAAACAACACTCTGGCAGCTAGGTTCTATGGCTATGGTACACAGGAGGATTGAAGACATTCAATGGTTCCAGCATATTACTAATGAAAATCTAAGAGAGCTAACCCAACAGCCTTCCGCCCCACAGCAAAGCAAAGAGTTCAATGGTATGGCCATATATAGTATGTCTCCCTCTAGAACATCCTACACACAACATCCTGAACTTTGACCCCCATTAAGCTGGATAGAGGTGACCAAGGGGCATTTCCTGCACCCACAGGCTTGATGTCATTCCTCAGGACCTTGATTTGTGTAATGTAACCCTGGCCCAAGTGCAACACCTCGCACTGGACTAACCAGGTAGGAAAACTTTTGAGCCTGGTTGGCTCCACACACACCATTACACAAGAGAATTAATAAATAATAATAATACCATGTGATATGGTTAAACAAACAGAAAAAAAAAGGATATGAGCAGAATTGAGGAGATAAGCATAAAAGTTCGGCCATATAATTATCATCACTGGCCATTCTGATTGTTGAGAAGAGGTAAAAAATGTCTCATTTGATGGTTTTAAAATAGAAATAACCCTGGTCATTGATTTGTTCTTGTCAATGCTTGTACGTTGCATGTTTATCTTTTGTATCTGCTCTATGTTTGGTCTCAAATTTCTCCCATGATGGCAAATTCTTCTTCGTGTTGGCTGGTCACAAACAGATGTTTCACAATTGAACTTCTGAATGAAAAATTTCCTGAGGGTAGCTTCACAGTAAACCCTTGTATCTTTTTCTTTGACCACCTTTTGTTCTTGTTCATTCTCCAAATTCATAATACAGAATTTGTTTTGGGAGCCTTTGTCTTGTCCATCAAAGTTGGTGAAGTTTGATAGTAGCTTCAGAAATTTTAACCCCTTCAAGAGAGAGAGAGAAAAAACTTCTAGTAGAGTAAAAAGAAAATTTCCCCTTCAATTTTTATCTCTAAAAATGGAAAGAAAATTCCAGCTTGATTTTGACCCTACAAATGCTAAAAAAGTTCCCCTTGATTTTGCCACTCAAAAGTTAAATAAAAAGTTGATGCAGTGTATTCAAATCATAAACAAGCAAAAAAAAAAAGAATCCATGTTCAGGGTGTTGATTAACATATGGAAAAAAACTTACAAAAAATACTATTGTCAGATTATAAAGTCATGTGAAAAAATATCTCCAAGAATAAGTGTGATCAGAGTAAATGTTCTATTATAACATTGTAACATTTTCGCTTGCTGGATCCAAATTGTTCGTCTAATTCAGCATTATAGTCATATAGTAAATAGCACTCTCCTCTAAAACTGTTAAAATTATATAGATCATCAGGAGTTTTTTGTACCTTCTAATCCTGCACATTTAAGAGTACCTTGGATTATTTCCAAGTTGCAAACTTGTGTTGTGCCTGGCTGCATTCATGCTTGTTTTTTGAAAAAATAACACCAAGAGGCGAAAGAAGTACCTTATTAATTGATCAACCCCAACACTGCATACTGCCTGAAGACATTGGTCATGTGATAGTTTCAATTGAGTGACTGAGTAGACCTGATTTTTTCAAAATCATGAATTTAAGGTTCAAACTAAACTGATAATATTTTCATCAAGGTTATTTAATTTCTCCACCACCACAACTTAAATTACCAGATAAAAATAAGCTTATAGGGTGCGTTGATACATAATTTCCCATGGAATGCGAGTTTTGTTTGAAGCTCATTAAATTATAATCAATTTTGACCAATCAAAATTGTACATATGTGCAAGTCATCAGTCTAAAAAGTCTGACTTTATCATAGTCAAATCTCTTTGCATGCACAAATTATTATGAATTATAATCTATCCTCTTAATACTACTAAAATTTTAAATTTCTTTTGATTAAGGTTAAAGCAGAAAAGAGATGAAAAGCAGTGAAAGTTCTATGGTTTCTTTTTACCAATTTAAATTAATAAATGGTATGATTAGGTTAATTACTGTTTAGCAACATCTACCCAATAAAATACTTTGTCATGACAAAAGCATCTGTATAGTATCCAAATTGAAATGACAAGTATTTTCACTCACAAAAGAAAATCAAAAGATTTGATGTAGTTCAATGTTTTTTCTTTAGTTTTGTAGTCCTTTGCTTAGGTTAGATGCTTGCGTCTCGAAGATTGTGACTCCTTTTGATAAGTAAAGTTTTTTCAACTCCAGGTCAAAAAGCATCAAGATAAAAAGCATCACTCAAAAGGGCAATGGTGTATTACAGACTACTGCAAGTTGCAATTGTATCTAGTCAAAAGGCATCAGTTCAGAATGTCAACACTGTAGTATGAATATTTTATCTGAATTTGTACTAATATTTAATACAAATAATAAAATGAGTAATACTTCTAAATGATATAAGTAAATTTTAGGACAATTTTTCATAACTGAAATAAGTAATATCTGTTAAGCTTTGCTTTGAAGTGGTTCAAAAAGTCATACAGACTCTGAAAAGTATAATTTTTAATTTCTTTTTTGCATTGATATCTTATGAATATGTTGTTTGACTATACCTTTTAGTAAAGAATTGTATTTTTTTGAGCCTATGATGTATGACTTTGAATGGATTAAGTAAATGAGTAATGATCAACTTTTAAACATTCAATAAGTTGATTCTTTCTTTACTTAAAAACTTAGTAGATTTGTTTTTTAAATTCCCTTTTTTCAGGCTTTTAAGTAATCATTGTTTTAAAATGTATTGATTTGATGGACACTTTTTCCACTCCCTAAAAAGGAGCTCAAAAGCTGTTGATTTTTTTTTTTCATTCTAATGACATCCCCTTCTATCAACAAAATATGAAAACAACAGGGTATGATGAGTTTCAACAATTTTTCGTTGTTTAAACTGTTAAGAATATCAAATATCTAAAGGATGGACAAATAAATTATTTTAATGTTTTTTTGTTAGTTTTCAATCTTCAAATCAGGTATGAATCATTTTATTTAAGAATCTAAAATTGGTTTATGTTTCGTTAAACATTTTTAAACACACCATTTCATTATGATTCAGTTTCATTTCGTGTGATAGTGAAAGTAAACATATATTGATTTTTTTTAAAAATTTGAATCTATAAAAGGTTCTAATTTCATAATAGGTTCTAAAAAGGTATAAATTTTTATTATAAAGTATAATCAAACAACATATTTTTAAGATATGAATGCAAAAATGACATTAAAATCCTTTATTCATTCTACGATTTCATGGTGGCAAAATCTGATAAAGGCAGCCTTTTCGTAAGGCAAATTTTTTGTGACAACTTGCTCGTTATTGTAGTTGTAATTTAACAGTAACTAAGAATAGAAATAAATAAAGACAAGAAAATTGTCAAAAATGCAATGTATATATGATTAATAAGTTTCAAGACGTTTGTTACAAAAAAAGAACTTTTAAAAGATGAATTACTATAATATAACAAAAACAATTTTTTTTCCCAATTAGTGATAAGCATAGAGCCATTTTGAAATAAATACCAGGAGTATATTTTTATGAAAAGATAAAAGAATATAGAAATAAAATTTCAAGTTGCATAATTATTCTTCAAAATAAAATTCTTCAAACATTTTGTGAGCCCCCAATCTTTCTGGAGGGTCAGGAACCCTAGTTTAAGAAGCCCTGGCTTTGTTTACATTCAGGATTTGCAGGTAGTTTCATCTTGTTATTTAATAGGTGTTCTTTCATTGCTTACCATGCAGTAGTGTCTCTCTCAAAAAGAGAAGTAAAATTTGGATTTCACCGCTTAGTTTTATACTACACTTCCAGTTGCTCACAGTAGTACATCAGAAGACATAGACCAACTTAATGTCAAGGATTTTTCATTATTTCATCAACTACTGGTGAAATTGCTCATTGCCAACTGGCTATAATAGCTTATTGCCAATTTGTTGGTCCTAGTTTTGTATATCATATTCTATCTTTATTAACGTTGTGGTATAAAGGTATTAGATGACACTTTAGTCATTTGATGACTAACACAGAGTGGAATAGGTTTTTAGCAATCCCAAGTTGTGTTTATAACAAATGAAAACTATTGTCATCTATAAAGATGATATCATAGCAACATAAAAAAAAGAGCCTTGCAAACTTGAAATCTTGGTATATTGCAAGGATTACCAATATCTCTTTAGTCATTAAATCATATTCCAATAGGGTTGTTTTTGATTGTTGTGGGTTCAATTAAAGTTTTAATTAGGGTATAGAAAGTTCACTTTTAACCAGTGCACATAAAATTGCCCCACCCCCCCCATTTTCAACCAATGAAGTATTGTGATTTTGCTGAAATAAGAGAAGAAACTTGTTTAACTAAATGATTTTAAAGTAATCATTGTGTACTACCAGTTTTCTTATCAGAAACGGCACACAATTAGAATGAATCAATTTATCAAGCCTTCTTCAAATTTTCCTGGTTAAGATTAAAAACATACTGCCAGTGCATTTTAAAAAAAAATGACTGAATTATTTACATATGAATAAATTATACTAATATATATATTAGTAGAAACATATTTATCTCAAACAAGAACAAACCTCAAATAAAATTTGTTTTTCTATGGATTTTCTACAACTCTTCATATTTTCTATATCTTAATAAATCAAAAAAGAAAAAAAGCAACAGATTTTGGAGGGAAAATAAATTTCTTTTTTCATTCCTACTACATGGACAGCTGCAGCAGTAGAAGTAAACACAGATACACAGACACATTACTGTGTGCTTTAGCACAAGCTTTGCTTTACTCCCTTCCTCTCTTTATGTGTGCTTAAGCATGACGGAAACCAACTAATCAACAGACAAAAAAGTGACATTGGGTTTTTACATAATGAGGTATACACAATTATTCCTCACATTCAGACTAGTATCATCATCTTTGATGTATAGTCTTAATCCTTCTCAAGCTTATGATGTATCCAGTGATCTTTTAGAAGCCACAGTATTTTTTCTCTTCTATTATCTGATTGGAAATATCACTAGCAAAAATCATGGCCAAAAAAGCAACTTTAAACTAAACTTCAGCTATCTTTACTAGTATTTGAGCCTTTAGTTTTTTTAGTTTTTTTAGTTTTTTTAGTTTTTCATGTCTCCTCCCTAATAAAAAACCACAGGGATTATCGAACTAATAATCTGCATGCAGACTGAGATGAGGTCAACTTACCACATAAGTTACATGAGGTTTACCTCAGAGATCATCAGAGGTCACTAGGGGTCAGCTTGTTGTTGGCCACAATTTTATACCAAGGATGCTGAAATTTAGCATATGTGTACATCTTCTTACGGTGAAGATCGCAATCTATTTGACATTGATTTCATTGAAGGTTAGAGGTAATTTCTGGTCATTTCACATTTTTGGCCATGATATGAAACTGAAATTGGGCATAGAGGAACATTTTACCATTGTTAAGGTCATATGGAATTGACCTCTGGGGTCATCAAAAGTCATTTCTAGCCAACTTTCAGAGTTGTGGGCCACAATTTTGATGCCAAAATAGAACACAAGGGTACATCTCACATCAAAGGTAACAGGGTAAATGAGGTTTACCCTGGAGATCATTTATGGTCACCAGGTCATTTCCACTCAATTTTCCAAACTTTTAGCAATAATTTTACACTTACATAACTGAAATGTGTAAATCTTTTCTTAGCAGAGGTCATTGGCAATGCAACATTAACCTCAGAAGTCATTTGTAGTCACCTGATATCATTTTTTGTCATTTTTAGTCAACTTTCTCACTTGATAACCACAATTAAAAACAATTATAAAACTGAAATTTGGCATATAAGTAAATTCTTTCACAGCTAAAACATTTAGAAATGTGATTTTGACATCCAGGTCATTCAGGGTCACCAGATGTTATTTCTGATTATTTATTTAATTGTTGACCACAATATTGCGCCTAAGATACAGAGATTTTGCATAGGGATGCATCTTTATATGGCAAAAGTTATAGGCAGTGTGAGGTTGATACTTGAAGTCACCAGAGATCATTTCTGAGAATTGTAACAATGCTCGAAACGATCTCTCAAGATCACTGGCCTTTGCCTGACATCTCCATGCTTTTCCCATGGACAGCTCTACATTGGTTGTTCTAGGCGCAGATCCCTAATTAACATTTTCAAACTGGTGCCTGGCAAGAAAAACACTTATGTAGCATATCTAGAAGCCCTGTCAAACTAAGTGACATTATTTGTTTCTTTTCTGTACATCAGAATATTTCCTTCATTACAGCTATTTTTTCATGTGTAAATGGGTAATCGGTTTTTCATTTGCTATGTTATATGGGAAGAAATATATAAAAGAAAATATTTCTCCTGTTTGGTTATATTTCAAGTTATTTTTCTCCCAAGAAATGCTGGGTATCCTTGCTAGTAAATGTATAAAATGTTCCAGTATTTATACAAAAAAGGTGAAAAATCAAAGAGAAAATATTGATACATGATATCCTTCAAATGTAGTTCTTACATTTTAGGTTTCATGTTTTTAGCACATACCATTTTAAAAAGTTTGGGATAGGTACTGCCTTCCATTTTAAGTAATAATTTTCTTGCAAAAGATGTGAAAATTCCCAGGATATTGGCAAGTAAGATTGTTTTCACATTCTCTTACTTACCCTTCAATAAACTACGTAGCTCTATTATGCCTTCTCCTTTCCTCCCCTCTTATTAAACTACATAACTTCTCTACTCCCTCCCTTCCTACTCTCTCAATTACCTGATTGTACATTTTCCCCCTCTATCTCTTCCCACCCACTCAGACACTATGAATTTTCTCCTCCACCTCTCTTCTTACCCTCTTATTGAAACTCTTTTTCTACAATCTTAATAACTACTATTCTATTCCTCCCCTCTCATTTTTCTCCCTCCTATCAAACAGATTTTATCTTCACTCTGCTTTTTCTTTCTATTCCCTCCTTAAACTAATTTACTTCTCTCTATTCTTATCTTCTCATTAAACTGTCTTACTTTTCTTTCTCGCCCCTCTTTCTACCACTTCAGTGAGCAATCTAACAACCTTTTTCTCCTCTTTTTGTACCCTTTTATAAAACAACCTAACCCAGGTTTATAGTAAAAAAAAATACATATTTTAATAGCATAATAATATTTTTATGTATCCAATTATGGTAAAACAAAAAGAAAGAATTACATTAATACAAAAGAATTTCTGTTTTCCTAACCGAGTCCTTACCCAGATTTCTTACAAATCCAAATCTTTTCTGCTCCATGTTCTTTATGAACTGCTTGTTCAGTATTGTTTATCCAATATATTTATTTTGGTAGATAAAATATTGAAAATCATTCACAATTTCCACTACTATTTACCATCATCTCGAATTCTGTCGCTTCCTATCACAAATAAACTCAGTTCGCTTTTCTTTCAGCAGTGAATGATTAAATTATCATTGCAGATCAGAATAAAAAATAAGTTCTGGGCAAGAAACAAACTCACGTTATTATGCCAGAAAATGACTCAGTTAATGCCTGACCAATCTTGTCACTGAGCTGAAGTATACTGTGACAAACACAAGTACAAATCAAACATGGAAATTGATCGCCTATCCTGATTTTGTCTGTGCCACATTTCATATTAACTAATGGTTCAGTATTGGTAATCCAATTTATTTATTTAATTCATTAGATGAAGTATTGTCAATTATTATTGATAATTTTTTTATACTATTTACCTTCATCTCAATTTTTGCTGATATCTTCTGCAACTAACTCAGGTCAGTTTCTCTTCGGCAGTGATTGAATAAAATCACAGTGCAGATTGTAATAAAGACTAATAGTCAGGGAAAGATCAATCAGCTGGAAATCACATGATATGAATAGAGATATATTGGAGAGCACCTTGCCAATGTGCATAAAGTATACAATGAATGCATAATACTAGCTATGACTTACAGAAGTGAAACATGGAAATTAATATAACAAACTGAGAACCAACTTAAAACCAGATAGAGCCCCATGGCAAGAGCAATACTAAAGATAACTCTAAGAGATAGAGGAAGATCAACATGTATCAGAGGGGGGACCACAGTGAAGGTTATTATACAAATAATTAAGCAACAAAAGTGGAGATTGGCTGGACACTCAGGAAGAAGGTGACAACAGATAACTGATTGACACACATGGAACAGTAAACACAGCAAGAAAAGATCAGACATAAGCTGAAAGGATGAGATTCAAAGGTTTACAGGTAAGACATGTCTAAGGTTAGCGCAATTGCGGCCATCATGGAAGGTAGTGAAAAAGGTCTGCGTCCAGCTATGGACTTATAGAGGCTGATGATGATAAAAATTGAAAAGGCACATTCTGATTAGGACCCCATGACTCTGATCATCATCACCATCATCTTCTTCTTACTTACCCCTCCATGTTGCCCTCCATGATTTTTTCTAAATGTTATATAAACAGGGATTACAGTAGTTTCATATGCAAAAATCTTCTTACTCCCTCAATAAACAACATAACTTTGTTTTCTGCCCTCTTAATAAACTACCTAACTTTCTTTCATGCTCAGTTACCCGAATTTTAATCTGTAGAAAAATATACAATGCATTCAACAGTTTTTTTCTGGTATACAATCTTACTATATATTTCTTTTAACACATTTCATATTGCAGGGTTTATTTGTTAATTCAAACTATATTAAAACAATGATCTGAATTGTAAGTTGAGAAAAAAAAATCTACAATACATTCAACAGCCTCCTTTAGGCGTTCAATACCTATCTGCATTTTCCTTTTCGGTGGTCCCTCTTACCTGCTGTTTCCCCCATCGGTAGTCCCCTTATCTGCAGTTTCTCTTCCAATGCCCCATCCAGGTCCAATATTTTACTTTCAGTGTCCCCACTAAATTATGGTCTCCCTTTCAGTAGTTCCCCCTCATCCGTGTTTTCACTTTCAGAGGGTACCTCCTTATTTGTGGTTTCTCAGTTCAGTAGTCCCCCTTTGTTGGTGGTTTCCCTTTCAGTGATATTTGGACACATCATTGGAATTCCGTTCTTGTTCTTTTGCTTTTAGGTAACAAAAGTACTTGATAAAGTTTTCAAAAGTTTTACTTGATGACACCAGATGAATAGAAAAAAAAATTGTCTTGTAAACATGGCACTTATGATATTTTAAATGAAAATTACTTTTTTAAACTATCGTTTTTCCCTGATAAATAGAAGTGTGCATTCTAATTTTACTTTGTTTAATCAGAATACAGTATGAATAAATCTAGAAGCCAAGTGTTGATAAGCTGTCAACAAGCATTATTGATATTTTGCTGGTGAAATTTTCTAAAAACAACCAGATCCAATGTAATTATTATTGAAAATTAATTCCCATTTTTCTTTCAAAAAAATTTGCATTTTTTGTCTTTCTAGCAAAAAACAAGAAAAAACTTGAGAACAAAAGATTTTAAATTTTTCCCTCAACTGTATGTGAGAGAAGCTTTCCTTCAATGATTGAAAAAAAATGTGAATAATCAAGTCCATGAATTTCAATTCCATAAAATTGCAGGAAATAGAAGCCTAACTTTTGCTAAAACAAAATTATTGCTTTACCAATAACCTTATGAGATATGTCTCATTCGGAATAGACTCATCCACTGTCAATACCATGTTTCTAGCATTTTTTCCAATTCTGGAATGCATTCTAGAAGTCATTTTGAGGGATGGCATGCAGGTCTCTTGATACTTTTTCTTTAATCTCTACTATCATGTGAAATAGACAAATTTTTCAGGGTGGTTTTCAGTTTCCGGAACAAAAAATAGTAGGCAGTGGGCAAATACAGAGGGTAGGGAAGCTGGGGGACGAGAGCAGCCAAAGATTTTGTCCATCTCTCAGCAGACATGGCACAAACACATTGTTTTCAAGATCTTTCATCGTACAACTTGGCGGGGAGGGGATGCCAAGAGCTCTTCACACATGTTCACTCTGGCACATGCAGCTGAAAATCAAGCTAACATAGCTTGAGGCAGTTTTGGTCATCGCTACATTACACCCATGTCACAAACACACTAAAAAATCTCATTGCTGTGCCATCTCGAAAATTTGTTTTTTCTATGGACACACTTTGTAATCTGTGAATAAAGTGTAAAATTCATTTTTGAGTCAATTCACTCCTAAGAGACCAAATAAAGACTTCCAAGTGAAATATTTTGAAGAAGTTTCTTGATCTTTGCTCTCAAGTGAGATATTGAAATTCATGAGATGTTATATTTGCACAAGGCGCAACTTGGAAGTTTGGGAAATGACAAAAAAAAATGAAACAATTACTTCTATTTGCCAGCATATAAGACACACATGAAGTGAAAAAATCTTTTAAATCTATGCAAATATTACACTTTGTTAAATGTAGTGTTAAGGAACTGTCTCTTGAAATGGAAAGACAAAGTTTGGATGAGTCGCAGTGAGTGATAGTTCATCAAATAGTCTTGTAAAATATGCATATTATAAGCCTGCAAATACAGTACTTATTTTAACACCTACAGACCCCATTGAAGTAGTCTCCTTGCCAGCTGTTTGCATACTGGCTCACAAAAAGATAATGGCAAAAGTTTATACTACATTTAATTTACATGAGCTGTTTCAATTTTCGGGTAGTCTCTCATATATATGATTTTAATAATATTGGCTTGATTCCATAAATATTTGGAGAAAGGAAAAAAAATTAGGTAGTTATATAAAACTGTCTGTATGCAACTCTCTTCACCTATTTTCAACAAAAAGTTTGAATAGAATTAGTTCTATGGTCTGTCTACATAATGTACTTGGAATGAAGGGGCATAAGAGTTAAACTGCCTTCTACGTTTGGAAGACTATAAAATATCTCAGGAAGAAGTTGCTCTTGTTAAACTACCATACAACTTCAAACTGAACAACATTATTAGTTTTTACAATAACAAGAGAGATATGGAAAATTTAAGTGATAAATTACCTTAATATATTTAATTCCCATCTATTAAATTATTTCAAGATTCAAGAAGACTCAGGAGTATATCATTCCTTTTATTTATTTTTTAGACATTGTTTAAGTTTTGGCTGGTTTTCAATTATTTGAAAATTAGCAGTAGTAACTGTGGAGATTCCAGGAATTTACTTCATATATACATAAAAATCACCATAGCGACTAGCCAAGTTTGACAGAGTTAGTTGGTAACACATACACTTGCATACGTTATGTAAAAAATATCTAAAACATTGATTTTAAATAGCATTTTATTCATTCATTCTTTGTTGATAAAAGAGGTAGCAAAAAGAAAGATATCTTGTTGAAGGGTTGAATTCAAAATTCAACCAAAATCGAGTGTAGTAGCTATTTTCATAACATCTAAAAATCTTTACAACCTACACCTAGATTTTTAAAAAAACAATCAAATTCAAAATGAATTAACTATTCATACACATCACTCAATGGAAATAAATTCTCAACACTCTTTAAAAGACCATTTTGAATATTTAAAAAATACATACTCAAATTGAGGGGCTCAGTCAAAACCTTGTGAATTGAGCTAAGCTTAGTAAATATCACTAGGGGTACCTTGCCATAGAGTAGCCGTTACCACTACTATTATCGTGAGTTTGATTCCACTAGGTACCCTCAACTTGTGGCCTCATGCAAGACAAATGCCACACTATGAACGATCAGGGATTTTACAAATAAGTAAAATGTAATAAAAAAGGCTTAAACATACCAACTAAGCAAGTGTTTTCAGAAGAGAAAGTTATTAATTTAAAATGAAATAAAATGAGTGCACTTCTTTTTAGTAAACAGTCTTCATGTCATAAAGTTTAGACAGAAACCAGACGTTAGTTTCACCTAGCGGGGAAAATGCATTTTGGGAATTATATAAGATAGAATGAAAGTTGAATTAAGCAAGAAACCTTGGGTCATAATGGTAACCCCTTATTTAGCTAAGGAAAGATTTGGAATTTAATTTTGGACAAATGATTATTTCGCATTTATCCACAGTTTGCCTGAAAACCCTTTTGTAAAATATCTTGGTAAGTGGGAATTGAATTGTAAAAAATTAGAAAGGGAAGTTGGTTGGAACTTGAAATTGTCCTCAATTTCAGACCAGATCGGATCGGATCAGAAAACAACCTGGCAAACCAGCTCGAATAAGGAGGGCTTTATAGAAATTAAAATTAATGATAAATTTTGGGACCATATGTCTTTCTCACCTGGTAACAGAAAATGAGGAATTTCAACTTCTCATACACATGAAAAGAATGATTACAAAAGCATTTTTTGATCTGGTAGTAGAATGACATAATAGACATGAAATCTGCCTCTTAGGAAGGTGCAAGATGGATTGACCAATAGTTTTCAGACTTTTGCAAAAGCGAAGAAGTTGAAACAATTTTCCATTTAGACATACAAAGAGATCTATAGGGAAATTATGGATGGTCAATTATAAGTAATTAATTTTACCCTCAGACCATAATCTATGGGGTTCCAATAGAAAGCACAAGGATTTTAAACTAGAACAGAATTGCCCCAATCCCTCGTGGAAGATGCCTCAAGCATGTTAAGATAGAAGGCTAGCAGCAAAAGAGAAGAACCTGAGAAACAAAGAACCTGAAGAAGCCTGTATTACTTCTTGACCAGAAACCCAACACCTCTATGATCTGCCTTGCTTACAGGAATTTATTCTTTATTCCAATCCACTCTGTTAATTTATTTAATCACTGCTGAAAAGTACCCAGCCTGAACTTACTTGAGAAAAGAAGCAACAACAATTAAGATGGAAGTAATAGGTAGAAAAAATAATAATGATATAATCAAAATTGATGTATTTAATTGTATTCTTCTTTCAGTAATTCTCTTGTTTTGAAAAAATTAAATGCTATCTGATTTCCATCGATCTATCTTTCTATTACATAAATTCTTTTTTCTGGATATCAATCTACTCTGCCCAAAAGGGCAAATATTTAGTCTAGTTTTTAAAATTGAAAGTGGATATTAAGATATACATAAATAGTTTCGTTTTAATGTATCTAATGATCTTTAAAAAAAAATTTTAAAAGAAATATTCTTATTAACTGTTCCAATTTCTAATATTTTAGTATGCTTTCAATGTAAATACATCTTTTTTAAAGAAAAAGTTTTATTCAAAGCAGAAGTTGCTATCAAAAGTGAAAGAAAAATAAATCAATGCAGCTCTTACTATTTTATAGTGAGTGGTAGGGTAAAAGCCAGATTTCTTCGAGAGAGAGATAGTAAGAGAAGTATTCTGATGTTGAGAGAGAGAATAAAAATCTCTCAAAACTAACTTATTGTCTTCCTCTTAGTTTTTCACCCTCTCAAAAAGTGACTAAGCACTCTCCCTCTCTTTGACGCTTGTTGGAAAGAGCCATCAGCCAGTCAAATTTTTAGTACCTAAAGCACAAAAATTGTATTCATTGCAATGTAAATTTTCTGTAGTGAATCAATGAACGCCCCCCCTGAAAACATCTGGGGTGTGATTTTCAAAATCTAACATAAGAACCTGCCAAGGGCTTCCATGAATGCTCACAAAAAATTTCATGTGGTTGTATTGAGTAGTTTTCACAGTAGGCTGTCACTTATGGAAGACAGATGGACACTTGATGAATTATGATAAGCATTAAATGTTTTCAATTTCATTTTTTCTTGATGTATCTGTCAGAATGATTGACTTATGTAGGAAGAAAACTTGGTCAAGACAAATTATTTTTGGCCGAGTAAACTTTCCCTCCAGTCAACATATACTTTTAGAAAATTTTACAGGCTGGTTGTAACCCTTGTGAAATGAAGAAGCATTTCAAGAAATTTGACACAGGTGTTAAATTTGTTTGTTCAATTTTTTTAGTGACCAAGGACACATCCTGTCAAGCTTCAATCCACACGGTAAGACTTCTTTAGATCAAAAGTTTACAAAGTGGGTAGATAAAGCTACAAGTGGAAGTGACAGCTCTGATGATATAATTTTATACCAAGCTAAACTTAATAATTTTTGGTTTGACATACCTATGGTGGTGTTCAAACAGCATACAAAGGCTCCAAAAGTCACCAAAAAGTATGATTTTTTTTATTAAAAAGTATAATTAAACGATATATTCATCAGAAATTAACACAATATTGAAAAAAATCTGTCTCTTATTCTTTATCAGATTGTGTATCATAGATTTGTCAAGATATGACTGAAACAATGCATTTGACAAGCCAAACGGATGTTTTAATTTTTTTTTATAAAGAATAAAAGACAAGCTTCTACTTTCATTATTGCATTTATTTATCATTATTTAGTTGAATATACTGTTTGATCATACTTTAAAATTTTTTTTAATACTTTTCGGAACCTCTATATAGTCTGCATTAATTTTCCAAGTCTTGGATTACTGACTGCTTGCCACCAATCAGTCAAGTCTGAATCTAAAAAAAAAATAACAAGGAAGTCAATTTGAGGCCCTTCCTTTCATAGTTAATACTTACAAAAACACTGGTTGACTTTTTTTCTAAAACTAGTGTGATGAGAGTATGTTTATGATTTATGAAAAAAAAGCATCTATTGTAAAATTATTTAATCTACTATTCACAATATACATTGTACGTGAGATTCATGAAGAAAAGAAAAAATGTATTCATACGCGATCAAATATGTGCACATACACTCATTTGTTAATTGAATATCATTCATAGAAATCATTTTTCTTTGTAAATCTTATACATGATATGTGAAAATAAATAAAAAAAGAGAAGATCCCTCAAATGAAAAAACGAGATGCAAGCACAAATGTGCATAATTTTACTTGCTATATCCTGTCTCATGTTGTAAGCTAAATCTTATCTTGAATAAGTGGTACATTTACAAATTTTACAATAGATGCTTTTTTTTTTTAATGAATTGTTAACATATCCCCATTCCACTAATATAAGAATATTGGAAATTGCAGTATTAATTGAAAAGATTCTCTTCAAATATCCAAGATATTATTATGCTTTAATTTTTATACAGTATTAAGAAACTGAAAATCACAGTCAATAAGATCAAATTTTCTTTTAAAAATATCAAATGGAATAATTTTTTTTATCGATATTTTCAATGCACTTATTAAATGAAATAAATATTTTTCACGGCTGAATTTTTAGAAAATCTTCAAATACAAAGTTATCATTCTGTTTATAAATAATGAACAGCTTTCCATGCTGTAAATCTCCAATTCTATAGATTTTTCTCAGAGAAAGATCATATCAGGATTTTTTTTCCAAGTTGATTTCTTCTTGGTAAAATTTTTGGCTATACTTATACATTTCGTAACTTAATATAAGGTCATTTTGTACCCAAGTAGGATAATTAGGTCTTTTTTCCTCCAAACTTTTTTCTTGTTTTCGTTTTTTGGGGGATAATTCACAGACTCAGAAGAAGCTGTAACTGTACTGAGTGTAACGTTTCTTTTCAACCAAGCTTTGTAAGCATTTGTTGATGGAGCTTCCACTGTCTCCGAACTCAAGCCATTCCAGGCTGATGTTATTCAGGCTGTAAAGAAAGACTTTCTCAGTCCAGTCTGGTGTTGCACCTGCAGTTTCCATTTATGACCCCTGATCCTTGGGTCAAGTGCTCTTTTTATCATTCTCTTTCTACAGACCTGACATTTTATCAATGGTGACCACTTACTTTGTCTAAATCCAGATTGACTGAACTCAGATTTTCTCAACTATTATAAGTACTAAATCTAATTTTGTAAAGGATTTTGCAGAATTATTACATTTAAAAAAAGAATCCCGAGAATATTATTATATTTCAATTCTTATATAGTATTTTAATGTAAAAACACTGTAAATCACAGAATCAATAAACTCAAATTTAAAGCGATTATTATATGTATAAGGTCAAAAATCCAAAATTTATGGTCACTCCAGGCTGGGGGGGGGACTCTATCATTTTATTTTCCATTGTAAAATGAAAGTCCACTCGGGGAGGGGACCCTGCAAAAACTTTAGGCTCATCTTTTATAAGCTATAGGAAAACCCAGAATTGTCAACTCATAAATCACTTGATGGTCCCCATCTTGGATTTTGATGAAATTTCAGAAGTTCTAGGTAAAAACAGAGATTTTGACGATGAAATAATATTTTATCCATGTTAGAGGCATTTTCCCCAGGTATCAAATAAAATTTTTGGCCATAAAGCAATAAAATCCCTTTCATTTCTATCTTTTTAAATCAATAACTCGATCATTTTTAAAAGTTTATTCAGTAATTTCAAATAACATTTTCCCACAAAATAATTGACAAACTCAGGTTGATGACTTATCACACAAGCTTTTATTGATTAAATTTCATGGACTTTTTTTTTTTCAATTCGAACCTTTTTTTTTTTTTTCTTTGAGAGTGATTTCATGAAATTAAAACATTTGGGAGGTTTTGAGTTGGAAAAAAGATTTCCATAAGTTTTTTTTACACAAACTTATATAACTTTTCCATAAAAATCTTCATCAATGAATGAATAAGTAACAAGAATTTTACTGAAATCGGTTCGGCAAATTGGACGAATGGTCAAATTTTGAAACTTACGGTGCTTATTCATTCATGATTTTTTCTTTAATGTAAATGCTATTTTATCAGAAAAACTCATGGAAATAGTTTTATTGAGCCGTTTGGATAACCCCAAGTGTTTCGTTTTTGAAGACGCGTCCATCGTTTGAATTCCCACTCACACACGTTGTTTATTATGGTCAAAAAGAAAAAAGGTCAGCGGTGCACCCAATTTGAAACTTATTTTGAAAAAAAAAAGAAAAGGAAAAAGACCCTAAACGTAGTAATACTTTAGTTATATCAAAAATGCTTAGATAACAGCCATACGAAAACTCAAATTTCCGTAAGCGAAAGTCCCGATATTTAAGAAAATGAACCGAACATGAGCTATAAAAAGTTTAAGCGAAGATTTATATAATACTAACCAAACATGAGTTGAGTAGTTGGAAATTTGCATTAAATCATTTCAAAGCCATCGAGTTAGTAATTTTCGCCTTTGAAAACAAAACGCAACTAAATTGGCCAGGATTTAGAAAAAATTGCAGCTAAAAAATATCCTCGTGCGACCTGTACGGGTTGAACTGTCCAGGCCGACCGGTCCACGGCCACTATGTCCGCTCATCGATGATTTTTCAAGTCTGGATGAGATTAGAACGCTGACAGCAAAATACAATATAAACTCATAATTAAAGGAATCGACACCCGAGAAAAAGCCCAAAATATGTAAAAGATTATTTCATCGTCAAAATATTTGTGTTATTATTAAGGAGAAAGATTGTATCAGTTTTCCCCCAGTCTATGGGAAAAATCTATAGAATCTGATATTTACAGCCAAAATTAACAGCGTGAAAAGCTGTCCATTTGTAAACAAAATGACGTATTGGCATTCGAAGATTTTTCCAAAATTTCTGCTACGAGGAATATAATTTTCATATTAAGATAGAACTTTAAAAATATAGAAAAATTCCTAAGAATAACTTCACTAGGTATTTTTTTAATCAAAAATTGAATTTATCGATAATGTAAGACACCGGAAATAGCACAAAGAATTGAAAAATAACATTCTCCATGGTATTAGATAAAAATCTGCAATTTCCAATATTTTCCGCACTAAATCGATGACAAAATTAGATTTAATTCTTATTGTAACAGTTGAGACAATATTGGTGACAACTGAGTGAACGGTCACCTTAAAAAGTCAAAAATCGTTATTTTCATAAGTCTTCATAATTTGTAAATTCTCAGTACTCGAAGGCGAGAATGGACATGCTTGAGGAAGAAAAGTCGTATTGAGCAGAAGATAGTTAAAAATGGAACTGTATCTTCAAGAAAGTAAGTGTACGTGAAAACGAAAGAGTTAGGAAAGTGTACTTGAATAATGTTTCATCTTTAATGGTGGCTTCTTGTAGTACAAAAAAAATCTGAATTATTTCAAATTATAATCCAGGTGTCTAAAATACAACAACGGGAAGAAAAGGTTTTTAATTGAAATAAAAATCATTTTTTGGAGCCAGGATTTCTCTTAGAGGTGAAAACCAACGTTTAAGAATATAGAAGCTATTGAATACTTGAACTTCCTTCTAAGTTTTCACGCATGCGTATTATCTATCAGTAGTCAACCGTATTGAGATTGTTGGTAGCAGTCGATAAAAACATCTCAGCCTTAGTCGACGAAAGAAGAAAATACCCTAATTCCATTTCAAAGTTTAATGTGAAAACAGGAACTAAGAAAAGATACATCTAATAAAATGGCATTTGAAAACTTTTGTTTGAGCATCTTGTGAAAACAGAATTTGTTTAAAATAAATGAAACTGGTAATCCAAAGAATGAATAGAAAAAAGATGTGGAAATATATTCCACTGGCAAGCAATGCAAACTATTATAGAAACAGCAAAATAATTTTCCTGTTCTTCGTAGGAAAGAACTAAATCTCGTATGGTGACTACTTTTTCGTCTAGAGTTTAAAGTGTACGGTTTACAAGAAAACGGAAAATAATTTACCTGGATCTTAATCTCTCGAAGTTGATAACTCCGCCCCCACAAAAAATATCGTTTTAAGAACTTAGAAAAAAAAAATTATTTATATATATATAGTTTTATAAGAGTTTTAAAAAAAAAAAAATAATAACACAAATACTGTGCAGACACATCCAAAAGTAGCGCTAGCGTACGACGACATTTTTTCCTGTGAAATTTTTTTATTATATTCGAAGGCATTTTAGGGTCAAATCTATGGAGTTCAGTCACTGTTGATTGAAAGCTAACACTAACCAATAGATCATAAACCTAAGAATAATATAAAAATAGCATGGAAAATGACGTACATCAATATGTGATAAAAAAAAATTTTTTTAATTATTAGTGCTAGCGGGCCATATGTGGGGGATCAATTCATACGACCAGTTACTAATTGTAGCTTGTAGTACTGAAAATCTATTTTCAGAATCATTAATTTCTAATTTTAGAGAAAGTGGAACCCTACTGGGTTAAGATTTGAAAGATCCTCAGACAAGCAAAGAACTCATTTTTCTCTTCGTGAATCAAAAAAACCTCTGGGCAATTTCAGGATTTGTGTGTTGCGAATTTAAAAATTGACGGAATATCAAATGATATAATCCTCATAATTGAATAAAGAATTGGTTTTAATGTTTAATCCGTTGCAAAATTATTTTTTCCCATCATTTGCGTTCGTTTCTGTCCATTTTGTCAATGGTTAAAATTCGTACGCACCCAAATCCGAAGATTGCCGGCCTCCGTTACCTTTGGAAAAAGATATGTGGGTGAGAGTGGGGTCTTAATTGTGCCGAACTAACTGGACCAGAACTTTCAGTCCGTCGTACGAAACTAATGCTTCGAAATATTTCATTTACTTCTGTTTGTTTGATTTTTCTATGGAAATCATAGACTCACTGACTTTCCAATAACTTGAATTCTTTTCCATAGCAGTTCATACATTGAATCTATCAAATGTAAATGAAAAAATTCAAGCAAAATATGTAAAGTAGACGTACGGGGTATTCAATTAAGCTATAAATAAAATGCTTTTATTTATGAGTTCTTTTTTTAAAAGTATTATTTGTTGTTCAATAAATAACCTTCGTTTACGGGTTCGCATGAGTGTGTGGGGCCTGTGCATGTCTTCCAGAGTGTGCACACGCGCAAACGAAGGTCTTATTGATTTAAAAAGCATGTCTATCGTATTGGATGAAACGTACAAATTATTCTCAATAATGAATAATTCCCCAAACAAACAAACGAAAAAGTCAAAACAGAAGTGCCTAAAATACTTCAAAGCCTGAGTTTCGTACGGACGGTAAGTAGTGATCTAGTCCATCTCAAACGTCGCATTGTAAACAGAAACCCTCACACCTAAAATAAAAAAAAAATTGTTTCAGGACCGATACTTTTCCAAAAGAAGCGAGGTCTTTATTAGTACTGTTGCGTGATATCAACGATATCAGATTCTTGCAAAATTTTTCTTCGGAAACTTTCTCCGTATACAAAATCCAACCAAATGACACTCGTAAGGCTGATCAGATGTAATTTTTCATTTAATAATGCTACCACACTTTCAGTTGAAGTGATGCCGTAATCAACTAATGGGCCATAAGCCAGTCAATAGTAATGAAAGAAAGCATTATCATTAATAAAAACTTGATAAATCTTGACTTGCTATTTAATTGATACGAGCTACTTGCGGAGACTTCTGATCGTTGCGGTGATTCTTTTCTAAAAAGTTGCCGAAAAGTAAGAGCAATACAGGCGTAAAAAAAGTTGTTGACTAGAAAAATATTAACAATGTACACCCGATTCCTCAATATTTCAGTTTTGTTTACTGGAGCTTGAGTAAAACTTACGTAAGCAAGTAGCGAGTGGTTAGGTACGGTCGTGCCACTTAGGGTACACAAACAATCTATTAGATGAGTTTATGATGTTAGTTTTCAGAGAAAAAAATAGATACAAGGTTTTAGCAATGAGGCTCAGGCTCTATTTACAAAGTAACTGTAAATAGTAAACTGGACCGTTATCTCCAGTCCGTTGTATGGAAGTGACGAGGCTTCGTTGGAAGTATTTGGTTACTTCCCTTGTGAAGGTTGTTAGGGTTCTTTGACCCACGTGCCCCTTACAAATAACTTGAACTAATTGATTTTCCACCAAAAACGGAACTAGACGAACAAGGGGAAGTAACAACACACTTCGAAGTGTCATTACACAACGTACGGAAAGTAATGGTACAGTTTACGATTAGTTATATCAAGACTCCATGCCAAAACCCTTAAAAATCTAACAAATTCCTTGCTGGTTCTAATGTCATGAATTGAAAACATGAAAATTACTGGCGAAAAAAAAAATTCTCATATTTTCCTCTAGATTAAATCTCAAGTCAACAAATTTCAAGTTTAATCGGAGACAAAACATGAAGGATTTAAATAAATGTCCTTATCGATGTCAAAATATTAAGACATTTTTTTCAACAAAGCTTGGTTTGACAAACGCAATACTATTTTACAAGAAATATCAATTCCGCAGTTTAGGAAGAAAAAAAATGGACTAGTTCTTAATGCATCACAAAGGCATCTATTATTCCTATTATGTACGACTTATTACGATTTAACAGCATAAGTGAAAATATCAATAAAAGAAAATTGTTTTCACTGTTGATTCAAAACACGTGGATATGAAAACAATAACATTGCAATCAAGAAACTATGAAATAATTATCGAATTTTATTTTTTTCATACACTATCGCTACAAGAAATGTCTGAAGCAAAATTATTTCAAGTTCGATTTTATTTTCACACGCACACACAAGAAATAATATAATCATACCTCAGTCTGGAAAAAAATATTTTTTTTAAATCCAAGTGTTTTGTTAACAGTGTTGTATCCTAAAATGTAGTTGCTTTTTTTAGAAAAATTGATCAAGCCGGAAAGGATGGATGGAAATATTTATTGCCAAGTAAGTAAAAGTAAGTAGTAGTTTCAGCAAGTACTCCTACCTAGGCATCTAGTAGTAGTTGTAGTAAAGAAAATGAATAGATCCGCTTTTTGTTAATGCAATAAAAAAAAAGCTGAGAATTAGATGAATAAATATCCGTGTTTGTGGAGACACATTAAATTGTGGATGAAGCGAGACAGATTTGCTTTTTTTGTTCTATATTTTTTTTCTATCCTTGTGCGTTTTGTCTAGGAGCCTACGACTCTCAAGCTCCCTCTCTCGATATTGGTTATTTGAATTTTACTCACTCATTCTTATACTCTTGTCGTCCCTCCATTCGAAACCCTCATTGCACACACGTCATTTCCGGTCTACATCCGGGTCGTGAATTAGTCATGGTGGATGCAAGTTTCCTTTAGCGGGTTGACGAGGTAAGTTAACACAAAAACTATCAATGTATAGTCCTAATTAAAATTTATTCCGTGCCCATTTTCCCTTGTCAGGCCATCTAGGGATGACGACTCATTTCGAGGAACTGTCAAATAGGTCATTGAAGGAGATTCGTGCTTAAATTTGTAGATTTTGTCGGACGAATTTACAACGTTTTTTTTCTCTTTTTTGGCTAAATATTATATTACGCGAGTCTAGTCTTGGGTCGTTTTTTATTCTTTTCCTTCTCTCCATGCGTGAATTTATCATAAAAAAGTAGTCAATAATCGCTCCTGATGGTATAGGTGTTGCTTCATTGTATTTCGCTTTTAGCGATTGCCATTTCGTTAGTTTTTCTCCCCGGTTTTGAGTAGATTGTGCATGCAACACCATCACAGACAGAATGTGAGAGAGAGAGAGAGTGAGATGAGGTAGCTATGATTTTTATTTGATTCTGGGTCATCTTTTTTCCCCCCTCTTTCTTTCCATTCATCTTAATTTCTCCCTCATTAATCTCTATAAAGAAACTTGTTTAAAAAAAACATTTTGGCTATTGTATCGCGTCTAGATCTGTTTACATTTGAAATATATCCAAGCGCTTTATCTCGCTTTCTTTTCTATTCACTTGAATTTGCTCTTCAGTCTCGCATTTTATTTGACTCACTGTGAGAAAGACAACTAACTTAACACATGCATTCTCTTTCTCTCTCTCTGAAATCTTTTACATTTTTTTTCCCAAAAAATCATTCCTATGTTATTTTTCATTCACAAACTGCACTACCATTGTTTGTTCTGTATTATTTCCATGTTTTACAAAATGGTACAGACTATTAGAAAAAAAAATCAACAAAAGCCAAGAACACCCGCCTGTGTTCTGTATTGCAATAAATAATCTTCAATCAATTTCCCTTGGTTTTTGTAAACACTTAGCTACCATTGTTGTTTCTGATCTTACTTAATTTTTCTTCAAATATTTAGGCTAGTTAGTTGGCATCTAGAAATAAAAACAGTGTCCTTATTTACTCACACGCACGCATATTTAGAAACGAAATATAGGCGTGATTCTCTTTTTACTTTTCGCTTTCCTGTCACTCATTTCGTTTCGTTATGATGAGAATTTTATTTCGCATCTTTGTCATTCGTAATCTATAGACCAAAACGTTTTCTGTTCTTTCTGTTACCCCCAGTCTTGCAAATCTTTTCTCTTGGGGAATATAGTATGTCTATTATTTGAATATCTTATAATCTGAGATAGCAAAGCAAGCAAATTTATTTGATTATTATTTATTTAAAAAGTCTAATTCAAGAGCATTCTTCACCTCTACTTGGTATCATCGTCCTGTCTGTGTACCTGTTTTTTTCACTTTTGTTCTTCATTTGAATTTTATTTCATCAAATGAACTTGATGTATCCTTAAATAAAACAATATTCAGAAAACATCTGATAAATATTTCATTATCATATCTTTTTTATCATCAGATCATGGACAAAACTGAAATATGTCGTGTATTTTGGATTTTGCCTTAAAAGTCAGACTCAACAACCAAGAAGTGCTATGATCAATATCTGAATAAAAATTGTGATACATAAAGCTTTAAATTTGAACCATAATGGGCATAAAAATAGGAAAACAAAGTGATCTTTTTTTATATAATTGTATCTGTCACTGTTTGAAACTTTCTGCTCTATATTGTTTTGTTTTTGGTTTGTTTGTTTTTTTAGAAAGCTAATAAATCTATGAGGCAAAATTAAATTACCCATTAGAGATTTGATCTCTTTATTTTGTAGTTTTCATAATAAAATGTATTTTTCTTTAAGTGAACATAATTTGACGTTTTGGTACTTTAAATGGCATCTATTTAGATCATCGTATAAAAATCAAGAGCTGTGCCATTTATATACATTCTATTGGGGGGAAGGTTTGATAGTATCATTTGAAATTTGGGGTTAATTTTAAATAGGTTTAAATCAAGAATGATAACGCCAATTGAATGTAGATAAATAATGAAGAAATCCCTGATTTTAGATATCAACACAATATTACCATAATCAGTTGAGTATTTATCTAAACAGGGAAATAGCCACAATTGGTTACAAATATATATATATATATATATATATATATACATACATATATATATATATATATATATATATATTTCTCCAGTTCAGTACGTCATATCTCTAGCAGAATGGTTTTAAGGTTTATCGTCGCTGTTTCCATGTTTTCTTTTTTTTTTACCGTAATTCAGAAGTATATATCGTCCTCAACTGTCCATCTCTGGATCTGTAAGTCTGTTGGTCTTCTATTTTTTATAGTGGTCTACCAGAAGCAGGAATTATAAAACCTGTTTATATTTTGAATTCATAATGGATTATTTGAGCCAACGTTTCGCACATCACCTATATTTCAATATTGAAACATAAATTATTAACAACTTGATATTTTTCTTTTGGCAGCATATTTGAAAAATGGTATCTACTATCTACTGAACCCAAAGGAGTTTATTAAAACAAATCATCAATGATTTGAAAGTGGATATTATTTTTTTTAAAAGAAAAAGGGAAACATTTTCAAGTCTGTAAATTATCTGAGGGGAAATAATATATACTGGCCTAAATGTTTTATGTTGTGTAAGATACTAATAAAATTGTTCTTTCCTTTTAATAAAAATTGCATTTTCTAATTTCTTTGAATACTTTTTTTAGATTTTGCATGATTTTATAACCAATGGACAAACATTTTTGGCTATCCTTCGTTTTGTGAATGTAAAAAATTTAATCATTGTCGAAATTGACTACGAGAAAAAAAACTTTTCTGTTACACTAGGTGACGTCAACTATACAATATTTACTACTAATTAATTATTTCTACAGATATAAACAACTTGATTTATTCAAAACAATAACAATATGATTTATGTATTAAACATCATTTTTAACATCGAATGTGAGGAAGTTGACAATTTACAATTGTTTTTTTCATATAATTCAGTCATTTGTATGGCTTGAGGTACTTCCCTTTGAATTTTGCTTTTTGTGTGCATCCGTAGTCAATTTCAAATAGCTATTTTGGCGTATACTAAACGAAGGATTGCTACATTTTTCAAAATGCTGAACTGAAATTTCATGCTATCATTTTGAAATTCTCTTTTGAAGACTTCGTCATGACTCGTCAAAGTTGATCAAAATGAAACAAGAACAATACCTGAGTGAGCTCATTTTTGTGGTTTTTAGCATACTGACATACTATACCAAGTCAAGATATCCACATAATAAATATTATTAATTCATAAATACTTCAAACGCTAACTTTATTGCACTTGGGTAAAAGATTAGTCTGCTGATCTTGAAAATCCAAAAGAATTTCCATGTTTATTTTTTTACTTGGATTTAAATTGTCTTTTTTTAAAAATATTTGCTAATGACTCGATTATTGCTTTTGATTAAAAGAATGTGATCTATTATTTGGTATTGCTTCATGAATTATTACTAGTTTCCAACAACAAATTCGTTTTGTTGAGTATTTTTCAGGTTAGCTGTATATAACATCAAATTCTTTTGTTGCTCATGAGGTTTCTAATCTGTAAATTTATGTCATCTTGAAGAAAAAAAATTGTTGGTATTTCAGTTATGCTTGATGTGCTTTTTGCCTAGAATTTGATTAGAAGGGATTCTGATTTGAACTTTGGTTTATATAAATTGAGTTTTCCACATCATAACTTCATGTTTGAAAAAAGACTGTCACTTGATATAAACTAATCTAAAGATATTTCTGATTTATTTACTAATTAAAAGATATAATTTTTTTTAATAATTTGAAACATCTTATTTTATTTTATTATTTTGGGGTATTTTCTAAATAAAAAAGATTGTTGCAAACTTATTGAGTTAGACTGATGAAATATTTTGTAATTTTAGTTTATTCTCTGAATATATTTTGATGCCAAAAATCTTGTCGTGCATCAGTCTAATATAATTTGGGACAGTCATTTTGTCATAAATAGGGCTACACCACCTGAGATTGAATTTTTCACCATTTTAAAATAACATTAATTTACAAATGTATGGGTATTGTATGCTGTCAAATATAGTATTTCATTTATACTTTATGAATTTGTTTTTTCTTTAAAATGGTATTGCACTTATAGTTCTACTGGATTGGATGATTTTGAAGAGAATAACTTGAAGATAAGTTGATAATTTTAGATGTAGGAAAAGCATTGAACTGTGACTCATTGCTGTCATATCATTTTGATTTGTGTATTCTATAAATGTTTTGAAACCTAGAAAGTGTCGTTTGTTTTTGATAAATTCCATGTTGAAATTCAAATGACTGTTGAAATAGGTAACAAAGTGTTAAGAATACTTGAGGTACCATACTGATATTTAATGAATTTATAGGTGTAAAAGAAAAAAAGAATTACATCATAAGGCTTTACACTTTTTATTTAAAAGAAAAAAATCATTGAAGTTTAAATATTTCAAGATTTTTGCTTTTATATATATATATATATATATATATATATATATATATATAATATATATATGTTGCTTGCTAGATCATTAATATCCATGTTGACTTCAATGAAGATGTCTAAATGATAATCTTTACATATTGTACGCTCACAAAATCACTTAGTACCCAACTTATAGTTGTGTAAGAAGTAAAATATATATATATATATATATATATATATATATATATATATATATATATATATATATATATGATGGGCTCCATGACAAAACCCATTATATCCAAATATCATGAAATTATTAATCCTGTATGCATTCATAAACGAAATGCAATTTTCTCTTGTTCTGTTGGAAGGCTTAAAATGTGTTTTGAAAGCAAGGCAAATAAGGATAAATCACACTCGGGAGATGCAGCTAGTAGAGGGTAACTTGTTTTTTTTTTTCAAATTTGGCATTTGTGTTTTTCCGTAGAGCCTTTTATTTATATGTATATGATATATGAATAAACTGTATGATGGCTCTGCAAACAAAGATTGAGGAGGGTTTCCCACATCTTTACAAGTCTTAAGCTGGCAGGCCTGTACATGAATAGCCCTAAGGCTCATGCAATATGATTTTAAGGAGAGATGTGCGTGTACATATATATATATATATATATATATATACACATTTATACTATACAGAAGTATAGTCCATATGAGAAGTCAATAATTCTATACTTTCTTTTGATGATAGGGAGGATTTAATCATTTCTATGATTGAATCCCCTTTCTTTAAAATTTGAGCAAACTTCACTCTGATTTTGTTATCAGTTTGTATACTTTAAAGTGTGTATTTAGTATAAATAACTCAGTATTAGTCTTAAATTTTTGTTTAACATAGCCGACTAAATGAAATAGTGTTGCATTATATATTTTTTTTTTTCACTAGAAAATAGTCATTTTAAAATGCTAGCTCTTCATTATTTTGTTATTAATGATCAACGAATGCTGATCACATTTAAAATGATATGATTTGTTGGTAAATAGTCAGCTTGTTGATGTGCTGATAAATGTCTTGAAATGGAAAAGGTATGTTGCAAAAGAACAGAGTTTTATGGTGTAATTTCAAGAGAACCATATATACAAATTATGGATAATTTTGGTGTTTCACTAAATATTCATTATGCTTGACATATTAAGAAATATTTATCTATTTTATCTTTGCAGATGATTCAGTTAAGCCCAGATTAAATCTGCCCAACTCTTGGACTTGATACATGAAGAAGAGGATATGGAGGAAGAGAGAGTGAAGAAAGGTGCCAAGGGGAGACCCAGCACATCATTGTCCTACTCAGGAAGTGAGTCTGAAAGTGATGAGATGAAGATGGCAGTTGACTTAAGGAATGAGGATAAATCCTCTACAGCAGAAAACACTGCTAGAGACGATGGGCAAGAAGAAATAGATGAAGAGGAGGATGAAGAAGAAGAATCTGATGAAGAAGAGGAGGAGGAGGATGATGAGGAAGAAGAAGGTGAAGAAATACGGAGCTAATTTTTTCAAGTCTCACCATTTTAGAAGCTCAGTGTTACTGAGGGGCCCTAAAAATAAATTAACTAAATAATTTATATTTGTATATTTTAGCCTTTGTATCCATTTTTGAAAGGCTTCTCTTGATTTAAGGTCGAGAATTACTAGACTCCTGTGAAAACATCTTTTTTCTTGCTAAGTTATTACTAGTATCTAATTTTTTTCCTTGAGTTGAAAATATATATAAATTTGTATTTGCTTTTAGTGAAGATAGTAAATGTCAGATGAATCTTTATCATTAGACAATCAGGAAATTGCTTGATAAAACCCTATTTGAAATCCTTAAAATTTTTGAATTAAAAATGTTTGTTTTATCTATCAAAAAAAAGTTTGCCAAATTAAACTTCATCTGAATTATGTCAGCTAGTTTGAAATACCTGTGTAACTCGTGTCTGTCTATTTTTGTATATTATTACATTGTTAGAAAGTATAGATCATATAATGGTACCAAAACATAGTAAAATCTATCATTCAGTCTGTTTATATAATGTATGTATGTTGTAATAATCCAGTTTGGTGACAGATTTTATCCTTTGTAGCTTAACAATTGTAGAGCAGCTTTTGGGGTTAGGTTTGTATCTAAGACCTGTTTGGTGACCTTCTTTAAATGTTATGTTTCAGGTGCATCCTTTCTCAGCTGTTTGCATTACTGACCAGGGGTTAATGGATAAATACTTATGGATAAATTTTGGCACTGCTTTGCAATCAGTTGTTAATTTGTGTTTTTTTATGTCATTTTATACTACAAATCCACCATATACATGAAGGTATCATTCTTTGGATATTCTTAGGGGATGAAGATTTTTCTTATCTGCCTATATTACATTGTTCAAGTAAAAATGAGTTCTGATTTGTCTTGTTTATTTTTAATTGGAAATATCTTCATGCCTTTTCAGAATCAGATGATGATGATGACGATGATGATATGAGTGTTATTAATAAAAAGAGTCGAAAGAAAATGACCATACTGGAGTCAGAATCCAGCGATGATGGTGAAGGAGATGACTGTCCCATTTGTTTGAATCGCCTAAAATACCAAGATATTGGAACTCCAGAAGCTTGTGATCACAATTTTTGCTTAGATTGTATTCAGCTGTGGGCACGGGTAAGTTTAATACCAAGCATCAAAGTTGAAGAATGCACATAGCTATTTTAAATTTACTTTGTTAATTCAGTTGTTACCATTTTAGTTATTATAGATTGAGTATTATGTCTTGCCCTTGTTTTTGAATCATCTGGCTTGAGATATAAAATTTATGATATGGCCTTACGGAGAAAATTTCTCACTACCAACACCTATATTGTAAAACTTGACATAAATTGCGCTAATCAACTTGTATTGACATTTACTGTTACACCTGTTTTAAAATAAATCTGTCTTGTGTTGGCATACTTTTACCTAACTGATCCATTAAATTTGAAAGCTGATAATGAAAGTGATCTTGTCTATTTGAAAATGACATTGATTTATATAGACTATTTGAATTTGCTCAGAGACATTCTCTCTATTTTAGATATGTTTATATTTGCATGAGAAATCAAATAAAGAATCCTCCATTGATAGGTTTGATATATAATTTATTCATTTTCAATTCTAAGAAATATGAATATAGCAGACAATTCAAGTCTAAATCACTTGTTTTCAAACACAAAAATGAGGAAATGACCTACAACTAAGCTTGCACTGCAAATCCGCCAACAAAATCAACCATATCAATTTCTACCCACACCAGAACAAAATCAGGCATAATCATGGGCTTCTACCTAAGTGCCTTGAGGATATACTGCCCTCAATTCCTAGAAGAAAAATGTATAAAACAATCATTTAAAAACTTCCAATGCCCCCATTCATCCATACAAAATGCCTAATGAAAGGCGCACAAAATCCACCACATTAAAAAAAAAAAAACACCGCACCAATACTAGCACCATGAAAAATAACAGACTCAAATAGATACCTCATCCTGCTGACAAACTAAGTAACAATACTGCTCAGAAAACATCTTAAACGCTTAGACCTACACATCGCAACAAAAACAGGAAAAACCATTAGAGACATAGTTAGTAAACCACTAACCACCCCCGCCAAGGCAGGCACATACCAAATACTCTGTATAAACTGCCAAGAAATATTCATTGGGGAAACAATGCGAAAGAAAGTATGAACACTGACGTGCACTAATAAAATATAACCATAAAAACACTCTAGTACAACATCGCTATTATATAGACCGCATTTTTGATCTCCAAAAAAAATAAGGTGATAGAACATAAGTATCATAGTGATATGCTAGATCATAGAAGCTGCATGTATAGCCACAAAATACTGTAAAGTAACAATTTGGTTTCCACAATATATCAATACCCATCGCAAAAATATTGATACAAAATGTCCTCATCAGAGATATCACTAAATACTCACTACATTCTATAGACACTGGTTAGTATAAAACCAATTATATAACCAACACATCTGTTGGATTACCTACACACACACACAACTTATTTCTTCAGTAACACTCTCACCAATCAACCCCCTCTTGCATGGTCACACAATGTATGCATATACAACTAACGCATACATCATTAAACATACAATATCATGCACTCAATGTACTATCTCACATGATCAGAACTAAGTAGAGCTTCATAATCATTGTCGTAATGAAATTATGGCAAAAAGGTAACCTTAAATTGCTGATTGAATCTTTTTGAAAAAAAATCTCAGCTTTTATCTCTCTAACCTGTAACATTTTGATGTTTCAAGTGTTTACTAAAAGATTAACATAGATTATCTTTCATTCATCTCAGTAGAGTTTTGTAACCATTTGTTTCTTAGTATGAATCCTTCCACTTTTTGAAGATTGAGACTTGCTTTTTCATTAGTTTGTACACTACTGCACTCACTCTTCCTTTCTTTTTATGCTCTTAGTTTGTAAATGACAAAACCATCAAACTGACTAGCAATGGGTGAGAATGCAAAGAGAGTTGTGTGTGTATCTACCAAATGCACCAGTTCACATTATTTGTATATGAATGCATTAAAAGTGTTTTCATCATTTCTAATTGAAGATTACATTTAAATAGGTTGACAGACTAAATTCAAAATTCAACTGTTCAATCCAATTGTTTTAATTAATATAAATTCTACTTCAGGGGACAGTACAGTTAGCTGTGAGATTTTTTGTTTCACGAATGTGCACATGAGGAAAGCAGTCAAAAAAATCAGAAGAGAGATTGGCTGAAACTGTCATTCGATGAGTGTGCTGTTGTGGAAAACGTTAGATAATTTGCTAAAAAATTACTTCAAATCATTTAAAGCAAAAATAACTCAAAAAATGAGTTCTATTATAATTGAATGAAGAACAGAAATTTAAATTTAGAATTAGATGCATTAATCATGGTCCAATAGTATGAAATTGATCTGTTTTTGCATTCTAGAAAATAGGTTTTGTATGATAATTTTGTATCATGTAAAATAGCCAGAGAGAACCTGTACAATCATTGGATATGGGTGAGAAACTGAAACTGAAACTGCAGTTATTCCTGGGAGATTATGGTGAGCAAACAAGTTATGCTCATTGATATGTTGACCAGTTTGAAATAGTGCATTCAAAAGGGGAAAGAAAAATACCCTGTTTGGTTGATAGAAAGGATATTCTTTTAGCTGAATGATAATATCTGTCCTCTTTATTGTTAAGATAACATGACTAAAGTTGAATCCATTGATAATAGAGACTTATTACACTCTGCTCATTCATCCAACCTGTCTCCTACAGACTACCATTTTTTTCCGAGCATCATGAATTTTTCCAAATCCAGTTGGATTTTAATTGAAGGAGGCTCCAATGAATCTATCAGTTCTTCAAATTGAAAATTCTTTAGAAAAAGAATTGATGGCTTGCTACCGAGATTGGATAAATGTATAGAAGCCAAGGAGGAATATGTTTATTGAATAAATAAATTTTCTCATTTAACTTTTCCAATTTTTTTTGCTTGAATAAAGCTGCAATTTCATTATAATCAACCCAAAGTTTGTTTGTTTGTAAAATATTGGAAAACAGAATTTCTTTTTTGGAATATTTTCCCAACACTTTGTGTTTAAAATTGATTTTAATTTTTATTTCAGAATGTTAATACATGTCCTGTAGATCGGCGTGAATTTCAACTTATTTTGGCCAGACATGCTAAAGAAGATGAAATTTTTAAAAGGGTATGTGGTACCTTGTTTAATTTCTTCAAACCGTTATAAGAATGTTCATTACAATTTCAGCCCTTAACAAGTATATGAAGTACATTTATCCCTTGCCATTCATGGTTCAGTCTAGAATAATTTAATGGTACCCTTTTTAGAAAGTTTCTGGGCATACCACAGAAGACTGCATCATAGAAAATGAACTGTACAGTATAAACAATTTGTAGAAAGTTAAGGAAATCATAAATGTATATATATTTATTATATAACAACTACCAGTGACATATGTTGATAAGAACATCTGGAACATATAATCCATTAATTTTTGTAATAATCTTAGTGTTATTATTAAGAAGAAAGATCGGAGATTATCTAATAGAAAATTATTTATGTAGACAATATAAACCCAGGGATAAGCATGGTTAAAAACTGGAACTTGTTTACACTCTCACAGCAGTTCATTGAATAGTATTCTAGACATAGAATTTTTCTTCCCAATTCACTGTACTGTTTGTTTTTTTATTACTGTTTGACTATACTATAGACCAGTGCTTTAATGTACCAATAGGGGCTGACAGAAGTCTATTAACTGTGGCATTTTTTCTTTTTCTTTTTTTTTTTTTTTTTTTTTTCAAATTGAAATTCAATTATTTTAATGCAAAGGTAGCTTTATCATAATACAGAACAAATTGTAAAATTCACAAGAAAACTTAATAATCGTCCAGCTCCAATTCTCAACTGTTGAAAATGTTCATTATAAGTGAACGTTTCAATCACCTTCAATTTCTGTGCCACATCCAAGTTCATATGGTTTCTTTTAAAAAAATCTCCATCATCAGTTGATGCCATTTTCAACTGTAAAGAGTGCTAAATTATTCAATGAATAAAAGTAAACATTCAGAAATCGGCACAGATGATAACTGGATGATGTTCCCGGAAATTATTATACTCTAAATATCAAGCCTTCATTCACTGCATTCTATACCAAAATATGAAGAAAAAAAAAAAGAAATTCAAGGATTGTAAAGGGAAATATGAAAGTTTCTTTGTTTGAGATTTTTTTAAAATCATTTACAAATTTAGTGCATTTGTGCCCATTTGGTTCCCGGTGCCCTGTTAGTGGCTAAGGATAACTAGTTACATTTCTGGTTTATTGTCATTGCCTCCTCGGGAGTGACAGGTACATTTTCTAATAATGTCATTTTCTATTGAGCATTTCAAAGCAAAGCTGTGAAAAGACCTTCTGAGCAGGTTTTTAACGAGTTGGATTTAAAAAATTCTTCCTCAAGATTGATTTTTAGTTAGGTTCGATTTACAATGTAAATTTTCACCAAATAATCCCTCATTTTGTGTCCAGCTGTTTTTGCACTTATCTAAAAATCTACTATCTTTTTATAATTCACTAAATGTCTTTCCATGTGTGTTGAACCACTAGACATCTCCCAAGAAATTATCTCAAGTTACAAATGGAACCCAGGGCATGTTTTTAGCAAGTTCGATTTAAAAAATTCCCTCCCAAAATAAGGTTTTACTCGGATATTAAGTTCACAATATGTATTATGTTGAATTGGTCCCTTATCCTGTGCCTGGCCATATTCACACTTGCCTGAAAATTTACTTGTTACTATAATTCACCAAATGTCTGTCAGTGTTATCATAACTCTGGAGTCACACCACATATCCCCATGAAATCTTCTGTACTAATGAATCCTGGAGCATATGTTTTGAACAAGTTTTCTAAAATTCGGTCTCTGAAAGATTTAGTTGGGTGTATATATCATGGTAAATTGCCCCTTCATTTCTAGTCCAGCAACATTCACACTTACCTTAACTTTTACCGTTACTCTAATACACCAAATGTGTATCTGTATATCAGTATTACCATAATTCAAGGATGACTAGAGCTAAAAATGTGGTATCTGCATTCACACTCACCCCAATGATGATCTGATTTCCATGTATCCATCATTTATATGATATTAAGTCTGATTCCATTTATCAGTATGTGATCTCTAAGTTGCCAAAATGAATTGAGGTACCCTTGAAATATGATTTGGGTCTCTTATTAGGCCTTTCATAAGAACTAGCTGGTAATCTTGTCTATAGGATGGGTATTCCAGTTAGTTATAGTAATTTTGAAATAAAGTTTATTGAATCTGTGCTCAACCTTTCTAATTTCTATTGGTTAATGATCTTTGTCTTGAAAGTATCTATACTTATAATAAATGTTCATGAGGGAAGGTTTATGAGAATAAAATTCCACTATATCTTTGATACATTATGAAATAGTGCTTTATCTGACTTTTGATTTTCCATTTATCTATATAATTTCTTGATAGGAGGAAATTTCAGAATTTTTGTTTAAAAATTGCTTGAACAAATGATCTTAATGTAGCAAATCTTTTTCAGATTCCTGTTTCAGGGAAGAGTTGCCAGAATGAAGATGATGATGGAGATGGTAATGAAGATTTTACTTACTGTGAACTATGTGGGCGGAGTGACAGAGAAGACAGACTTTTATTGTGTGATGGCTGTGATTTAGGGTCAGTATCTTTTTTTCTTTTCCTTCTACAAAGATTTTTTTTTTTTTTTTTTCAGGTATATTATTTTATTAATATACTTGAACTCTTTACTAATGCAGTTCTTAGCTATTACTTTTTAAAGTAGTAAGTTTTTTCAAATTTATCATTTTTTTAGGTTTCATTGTGAATGTTTGGACCCACCACTTGACAGTGTTCCAGTGGAAGAATGGTTCTGTCCAGATTGTGCAGAAGCTAATACACAACGTAAGTAACCTTAAACTTTTTCTTCGTGACCATCACGTGTTTAGAAAAAAACATGGAATGTGATAATACAATGGACAGAATGTTCACTTTTCTGAAAAATTGTTTTTTTTTTTACTCCTTGAATTAAGAGATTTTGAGAACGTGTCTCATAAACAGTTACTTTATTCAATTATACAAAAAAGCAAAGAAGATTCTTCAAAATAGTGTGTTCATAATTTTTTTGTAAATTGAAGGTATTCTCTTTAAAAAGGATTTTTTTTTTTTCTTTTTGTTATATTAGTGAATTTCAAAAAGTGATGTTTATATAAATTATCTTCAAGTTGGGATAAGTGTTGCTAGAATATTTTTCTCTCCTCAATAGGATCAGGTCGGATGTCAAATGATCTCGATGATATGCAGTATTTATTAGAAGAGAACTCCATTGATGGTGTTCCTTATCTCCGCCCTCGACGGAGGCAAATTGCTCGAACAAGAATCAGTGAACGAGTCCGTGCTCGAATTCAGAAATATCGTGAAGGTCTTGCCCGACTTGTATGTGATGATGAAGAACCAGAAGCCTCTGATGAGGAGGTAAGTAATGTATACTGAAAAAATTATGTTGCATTGTTTGGATCGGAGGAGATTTTGAGATAATTCTTATAGAAAATTTTCTTTGATTTGTATTCAACTAGTTATTACCCATTTTTTTTTTTTTACCTTGTAAAAATATCTACCCGTGTTTCTGTGGAGTTAGCGGTTTCTTACTTACTTTAAGACTTGCAAGTTCACTACTTCCAACATTTGGTACTTGTTTATGCAAGTATTAATGTAATCTCCTCAATCTCTGCACCTGTCCTTCTTTAAAGTTGGTCTTACATTAGTTTTCTTTGTATTTGTTTTCATTAGAATCAATATTTCTTTCTCTTTTTAGGGAGAAGGTCCTTCTACTCGACTGAGTCGAACAAGAAGTCAAACTCGACAATCTGAAGCAAAAAGAAAGCAGCCTAGTAGGAAGAAAACAAAAAAAGGTAGAACAGGTAAACAGAAATCCTGCCCCAAAAAGAAGCTGCGACGACGCACAAAAACACCGGGAAAGGTAATGTAATTTCCTGTTCTTTAATGCTCAACAATTATTGTAATGTTAGGATATATTTTAATCAACCTATTATATTCCAGGACCATTTCTAAGTCACTTCTTAGGTTGTCCATAAGCACACCAATAATTGTGTGGAAACATTTTTCTCCTAACTTTTGTATAAGTGGCCAGAAATGCATTGTCTACCTATTTCTCTAAGTAATAAATTCTGATTTTCAGATTTTCATAAATAAAATTCTTCTTGTAAATAAAAATAAGATTATTTGGTTGATCATTGCATGAATAAAGATCAAAATTCAAGCAGAGGCTATTGTGTATTATCAAAATGAATTGGTCACAGTATTTAATGTCGATTGGTTGAGTGTGTTGATGGAAAAACTTTATTATGTTTATATACATTGTAAAATAAATCCCCTAGTATAGATGGAATTATTTTTCTTCACTGGCATCCACATCTTTGCTTTTTTGACTGGAAATAGAAACAAAAATGTGGATGCTAGTTAAATAAAAAATCTTTGAATAATGATACTTACTCTCAGAAATTTACAGATGGAGACAAAAGTTTTAGTTATTTTGTTTGTACTCAATGTAATTGAATTTATGAGAGATTAAAATTCACAATAGTTGATGTATCCTTGAAAATCTATATTTGTATAATATATTAGTTTACATATGATCTCTGAAATAGAATTGCCTTTTATTAATTATAATTTCTGCATTTCTTTCCAGGCACAAATATTCGATAGATTACGAAATGCAAGCACAAGCAAGTCTCCTAAATCTCGTTTGGCTGGTAAACTAGGGTTAACAAAGCCTCGTATGGCTCTGAGGAAATCTGATCGAGCTTCTGCTGCCCAAATCCTGAAGGAAGATTTATATGGTGCAAAACCATTGTCCATTATGGGAGGAAAGCATGACTTGGATCCTTTTCCTGAGTAAGAAATAATTCCTTTTATTTTTATAATGAATAGTGGTCTTTATAATTGGTAATATGGAAGACTTACAATATGACTCTACTTGAAATTGAATTAACTCAACTCAATTTTTGCCAACTGTGAGTTTTAAGCTTATGAAATTTAATTTATTAAGAAAACTATCGTTCTCTCATCAGTATTTCTTGAGTGTTCATCGAAATCGAGGAACTACTTATATCTACCCTTTTTATATTTTCATTGCCAGAAGAAGGAAAGTCCTCTAAAACCTATGACCTATGGGGCTTTGCTGCTATTTGTAACTCCTTGGTGGATCATAGCATGCAAACCCTCAGGCATACGTTGCACTCAATCTTAAAAAATCCGTCAAATATTTAAACTTCACTTTTTTATAGTTACTTTTATTTATAGTTGGTGTTCTCAAATAAATTGGTTTGCCTTTTTTATATTTTTCATTTCTTTTTTGTAGTGATGATTCTCACAGTCGACCTGATGAACCACAGGCCAGTACATCTGTGTTCTCTGCAGCAGCAGCCAAGAGGTCTTCAAAATATTCTGCCTCAGCATTACTTTCCAGACAACCTGTAGCCCGGCCTCTGCTTTGCAAGTAAGTATCTCAATTTTTAATGTGGGATTACAATGGGGAGAAAATTGTCTCTGATTACAGTTTTGTAAAAGATGCCCATTATTTATAGATGGGTTATCAAGTAACATTTGTCTATTGGAGATCATAGAGTATTATTTACAATCAAAAATAGCATTCCTTTATTAAATCTTGATGATTTTTTGAAAAAAAAAAAATTATCGTAGTATAGCAGGAAATGAGGCCTGATAGAAACTGAACAGTATTTGCTGTTATATGAGTGATATGTTTATGATAGTTGATGCTTTTTTTTTTTTTTTTTTTTTTTACTTCAGTCTGTGCATTTAATCAATTATAATGAAAACATTTAAGAACTAATGAATATCTTAGGGTATAGATGGATCAAGCAATTTATGTTTGTCATTTTTTAACTAATATCAACATTGGAATTAGTTGAAGTATCCTGTTCCTTCATTATAGAATATTCTACGTTCACTTTCGTCTGAATTATCCAAGAGTGCAAGCTTTGATTTTGATTTTTACCTTAATTTATCATATAATATCAAATGAATTTTTGAAGCAAAATGTCATTAATCTTGTATTTTTCTTTTGCCAGGTTACCAGAGGATAATCCAGGTAGTAACTTTTTCTCTAGTCACTGCAGTAACTCGGGTGCAAGCAGTGCAGCTAGCAGTAGTGGAGGGCTAGACTTGCTTGGATCCATTATGATGGACCAAAACTTACTTCACCTTGAGAGCAAAGATGTCAAGATAAATAGAGATGGTGTGTATCTTGTTTTAAATTCTTTTTATGATAGTTTTACGGATGCTAACATTTCTCACCAGTGAGCATATTTTTTATGTCTTTAAGTACAAAAGTTGATATGAATTTTGGGAAATCTCTTTACAAAAGGTTTGACATTTTAGATCTATAAATGTATTACCAAAGAAAGGAAGCTTGATTTTTGAACTTTTAACTGTAATTTTTATCAAGGAAAAATAAAATATATTGATGGAAATTCTTTTAATGTATGGCTAGATTAAAATTGTTTGTTTTTTTTTTTTTAGTTAACACTTTGTCACAGCATTCTGAATCATAAATTTTCAGTGTAATTGGCTTTCAATTTCAAAACTTTTTTGATCTTTTTAGTCAGAAATAATCAAATTTGTATTTATCTGACAGTTCTCTCATTTTTGTGCACGTAAGACATTTTATAATGTTTTCTCTGATAGTTCACTAATCGCTTTTATTTTGCTTACAGGATCTTTAACAGCTAAAAAAGCCATTACTGCTTCAGCTGTAGAAGAACCAAAAAAGAGGAAATACACTTCAAGTTTATTCTTTGATTCCAAGGGAGATGAAAATTCCAGTGTTCACATGGACAGTGATAATGAGAAAGGAAATAATAATAATAACAATAATGCTGCCACTGCCAGTCAGGTAGATTATGAAAAGAAAGAGAACTCTGAACTAACAGAGGAAACAAATGAAAGTGAAACAGATATGAAATGTTCTGATGCTGAGACAAGGGACTCTGACAGCGAGACCAAGCCTTCCACCTTTGAAAGTGCAAATGAAATGTCAGTTCCAACAAATCAGGACGATGATGATGATGATGATGAGCAAGATGTGGAAGAGCAAGATGAAAAGAATGAAAGTGAGAATGCAGAAGATTCTTTTGAAAGTAATGAAGCTGTCAAGGGTGTTGAAAATGTAAACATTGAAGAAAATGAAGACAGTTGCTCTCATGATGACCTCGAGAATCAAACCGAGCTGAATGATGAAAATGTGTCACCTCAGAAGGACGATGCAGACCAAACCTACAACAGTGAGGCAGAGAATGATGAAGAGGAAGAGGAAGACAATGTTGAAGAGGAGGAAGATGAAGACAAGGTGACTTACAAAGAGGAACAAAAAGATGACAACTTATCTGAACATGTGGAAGAAGAAAAGGCTGCTTCCGAACTGGGATCATCTGGTTTCAGTCCTGCTCTGTATGGCTCCCCAGGTGAGAAAAGTGGAGATGTGGAACAGAATAGCGATGCTGAGGATGTGTCCTTTGTAAAGGAAGACGAGTTTCTGTCTGATGAGGAAAATGTCAAAAGAGATGCTTCTATATCTGTTGAAAAAATGGATGAGTCTGCAGAAGTATCTGAAAGTGTTCAGGATGAGCAACATGCTGATGATACTGAAGATGAAGATGTCACAGCAAAAGAGGATGAAGATTCTGTCAAGTCAGATGCTGAAGAAATTAAGGATGTTGATGAAACTGGCCCTAAGTCTGATGCTGAGGATGAAGACACTGAAATGACGGTCAAATCCGATGCTGAAGATTTGGACTCTGAAGAGCCAGTAGATGAAACATCCATACTTGTAAAATCAGATGGAGAAGAAGGGAATGTCTCAAAAGAGACTGAGGAGGAAGAAACTGAAGCCAGTGAGCTTGCCATCAAATTTGTCCCCGATGAAGAGAACAGTCCTGATCTAGGTCCAGTGCAAGATGACCCATTGCCCTCTGAGTCTAATAGGATAGGAGAACGAGAATTTCCGAAAGCTGTGGAATCTGATGATAATGGTGAAACTTTAGCGGCTGAAAACCTGGATGACCAAAACAAAGAAGAGAAAGATAGCAAACTTGAAGTTGCTGATGAGGCTTCTGAAAACTTTAATGATGCTGCTTCTAAAGATTCTGAAGAAATGGTCAAAACACATCATGAAGAATTGGAAACTTTTGAAGAACAAAATGAAGCTGGTGATGAAGAAGTTACTCCTGCATCTGGCAGTGAAAGTGACATGAGTTCTGCAGGAAACGAAGATGATGGAGAAGAAGATGAGGAGGAGAAAAAGCCCAAGGTTCCAATCTCAGAGTTACCAAGAATCCCGAAGAGAAATCGTCGTGAAGGTTATAGACGTGAGAAGAGCTCAAAAGGTGATGGTCCGGAACTGAAAAGTGTTCTTGGACGTGTTGATATGCCCGAATATAAGATTGGAAGATCTTGGGATAAAAAAGACAGTAGAAGAAGTAGATGGGATCCTGATGATTGGAGTCAATCTGAAAGAGACATTGATTGTGCCAGCAACAGAGACAGAAAGTCTGAAGGTGGTAAGAGCTACCATTCAGATCGCTCTGAAAGTAGTCGAGACAGTGAAAAATACTCTTTTGAATACAAAGAGTCTAAATCGCGAAAACGGAGGCGGGATCGGTCACGAAGCCGGTCCAGAGGACGTAAAGATAGTGCTGTTGAATATAAAGACATTCCACATCGTCGTCACTCTCCAGAACGGTCAAAGAGCCGAAGGAGAGACCGAAGTCGAAACAGAAGCCGCTCAGGATCAAGGGAGAAAAGCTTTGACTACGACAAATCCCATAAACGGAAAAGCAGGGGTCGAAGCAGAGATAGAAGTCAAAGTCGAAAATCAAGGCGGCATCGGTCATATTCAAGAAGTCCTTCCCGGAAACATGATAAAGAGCGCAGTTCATCAGCCAAAAGGAGGCACCGTGAGGAGCGTAGAAGAGGTGAAGAGCGTGGTCATAAGAGACATTCAGACAAATCAGATCCTGAAGAAAACAGAAAAAAAAGGCAGAGCCATGAAGAGTTTGATGATTGGGATGATGGATCTTGCCAAGTGGTTGACTTTGATGAATCTACATCGCCCAAGGCGACCACTGGTAAAAAATCTGCTGAGTGCTTTTATGAATCTCATTCTCCTGATGAGAAACTGAATGAGAACTTCTTCAACAGACGGACACCGCAAGAGAAAAACGCCTTTAAGGGTGATAAGATAGAAGAATCTGGGGCTTTCTACGGTGCCAGAAGTTCAAGCAAAAAGCACAAATTTGTTGATCGTTTTTACAAGGCTCCACATCTGCGCAATCCCGGAACTGAAAAGTTTCCTATTCACTTATCTGAGGATGAAAATGATGAAATGTCTGTGGCTCCTTCCAAAGCTTCTCGCTCAGAAGAACAAGAGAAAGACGACACTGCACAGGACAGTGGAGATAGTGAATATGATCCTGCATTCCCTACTGAATCTGGGAGCCCTATTCGTGAAGAAGCAGCTGAGGAACCTCCTAAGCCATCAGAAGAACCAGCTGCACCAGTGGTTGTAGCGGTGACAGCAACTGCACCGACTGTGACAACAACGGCAGCAGTGGTAGCACCAGCTGCAGAGGAAATAGCTAGCAGTGGGCCTATTGATGAGACCCCATCTGCTGGATCTCAGGGCATATTAGGAGATACTGGCTTTATGATCACTGAGAATCCTAACTTGCAGAATATCCCAATGCAGCCTCAGAACATTACCTTCCCAATGGGGATTCGCATGATGCCACCTGGTATGCAACCGGGTATGCCACAGCATTTACTGATGAACCCCATGTTCTTGAACAGACCTCCTCCATTTAACAGGCTACCTCGTATTTCTGGACCTGTGGGCAGACTAGGTTGGTCCATGAACCCCTCGGGGATCATGCAAATACCGCCCAACCGGTTTGGTCCCACTCGTATGGGCCCTGGTGGTGGTATGCCACCAAGGCCCGGACTGCTGAATGGAGGATTCGAAGGTATGCCTCAAGAGCCTGGACAACCAATGCCTCCATTCAAACAACACCCATGTGATCCTAGAAGTATGCCTTCACATACAGCAGGTCCCCAAGGACCTCCTGGACAGATTCCTCGACCAGGTCTGGCAGGCCATCCACCACCTCACATGCCTCACATACCCCCTCCTGGACCTTTGCTACCACATCCCCAACAACACCCCCCACCACCTCCACCTTCATCACAACAGATGCACATACCCCCACCAACGTCAGATACATTATCATCGTCGAGTCTGGACTCACAAACTGCCCCTCTGCATATGCAGCATGGTCTCAATAAAGGTCAGCCGTCCTCTGATGACAAATCAGTACCCTCAAATTTCAGAGAGCTGAATCAGATAACCAAATTGATTGAGGCCCAAATAAACAAACAGAGGAACACAACCTCTTCCCTACAAGGAAGTGATATTGATGTTTTTAAAATCCCACTGCCTCCCATGGCGCCTCCCTCAGTACCTCCTCCAACGTTGGGGCTACCAATTGTGCCACCTCCAGAGACCCACAATTTCACTTCTACTACAAAGTCATATAAAAACGGTCAGTCCAGATTGCTGGCAAATAGTCACACGTCATCAGAACTTGCCTCTGAGTCAACCGAAGTAGTCGACATGGATGTTGCATCTCCCCTTGATGACGAGATTGCAATTGAGTTGCCTGCCTCACCTGAACTAGATGATATTGATGAGAGCAAGATTAATATGAAGGATTCTTCTGTTATTGAACTGTCGGTGTCTGAAGATATGCCAGCATCTGCTGTTGAACTCACTAATTTGACCAATAAAGAAAAGGTATGTATCTCGAGAAAAAAATTTCGTTTGAACCCTACTTATCTTTCTCTGTGATGCTACATCTTGCAGAACATGGTATATTTTATGTGTGTGCATGGCATAAATAACTAAACTTGTGGAAAGTGGAATGGTGAATCTTAACAATTGAAATCTTTTTTCAAATTATAAGAATGAATGTGGAACAACTGTACAAACTATAATTCATAGTAACACGGTATTCAAGAGAAATTTTGTCTTACTCGCAGTTTTTACTGATGGAATAGAAAACTTAAATGAAAAAGGAAGTAGCGTGACATTTCAGTAGTCTTTCAAATGTTTTTAATGGTTTTGTGGCAATTTTTTATAACTTGAAAAATCCTTTGAGTTTGAATGGATGTCATGAAGGAAGTCTTTGACTTACGAAAAATAAGATTTTTGTTCATTTAAACAGGATTCTGATATTTTTATGGAAAAAATTTTGCCAAAATATTCAAGGAAAAAAAAACAAATTTTACATCTTTGTTTTTCATGCTTCCTTTTCCAATAGATTAAGTATGAGCAATTGTTTATCCACATGTTCACAACTTGGAACTTCACTTTGTTGGATCAGTACATTATTTAAAACATTTACTTTTCATGATTTCCTGGTTCTTTGTGATTTCTTTATTTTCTAACAACTTATTTGATACTGTTCACTTAGTGTTTTTATTGGGTTAAATCAGTGGAAAATGTTAATAGAAGTCTTAGTCAAGCAGATGTATCTAAGATTCTGAAGCCATTCAACCATTGTTTTTTGTTTTATTACTGAAAAATACATGGCAATTTCAGGAATTCATGGTTTAAATTTTACTGTTGTCAAGTATTTAAAAATTCAGTCAGTATCTTTTCAATTGCTCATAAGAAAAAATTGGTATAAAGTTGGATCATACGCAAGTTTGCTTTGAAATTATATTACACCAGCACACATTCTTGTGGACATAATAGCATATAGTAGTTCCTCTAGTTAGTGTTTAGACAGAACCTTTTCTTATATGGTATAAATTTTAACTGACTAATATTCAACTTTATTTGTTTGACTCAGAAGTACAACAATCAGGTTAGCAATACATATTATATAAATGATTATCTTTATTGTCATTTTTTTATTATGTCAGTGATATTTTCCTCTCTTGTCTACTTGGCTGCTTATATAATTCATCAGGTGTGTAATAATTTTGTCTTACTCCATTGTTGGTTATTGGGAGAGGCTAACATTTTTCAAAGGATAAGGAAGTAGCATATATGTAGCTATATGACTAAATCTAAATGAAGTCTGCTGGTTGTCTTCTATGGCCTAATTGGTAAGGTTATGTTCATGTCAGATGGGCTCTCAAGGATATGGGATGTGAGTTCGTCTCATTGGAGATTACTTCTTTATTTTCTGATCCATGTGGCTTACTCATATGATGTAAAAACAACTGGGCATTACAATAAAAAGCAACAAAAATAGGATGAAAGAAAAACCAGTGAAAAATTACTATTAGCAATCTAGGAAACTTGGACATCTTGATTTGTTCAAGATTTGTGAAAATTCATTTAAATTCTATTTCTTTTACTTTGTTTTCGGAGCTGAAATGTGATGTACAAACAACAATTAATCATGAAATATTGACTGCTCTCATTTTCATAGATTTTTTTTTTGTTAAATAGAAGGTTATTTAATTTTGTGTGTATGAATACCAGTAATCATCTACCAGATTAATGCCATATTTTGCTTTTTGCGACCAAATTGATATGGCTCTCTCTCTCCTCTAATAGTACTTTTCTTCCACTTTCAACAGGCTGAGTAAAAATTGCATACTTCTATGTATAGCATATCACGAAAATACTTGCTTAGTTTTCCTTTATTTGTAAAAAACAATTTACTTCTATCACAATATAAGACTACTGAGATTTTTTTTTTTTTCTTATAACTTTTTTAAATTTCTAAAAATAAATAGTTCATTTGAGCAATTATTCAAGTAAATTATTTCTTTCTCTCTTGAATGCATGTCAGTCAGTCTTGTACTGAGCTGGCAGTTGGAGGAGACCTGAAGGTTCCTTTTATGTTTGTTACTATCTTTTTGAATATGGGAGGGCATGGCACCATTCCCAACTTCTTTTTTTTTTTTTTTTTTTTTTTTCTTTTCTTTTTTCCTTCCTACCTTAATCACAGGGTGTACATTACGTCAGAGGGAAATTCGTCCCAAGGAAGAATTTTTCACACTCTTCATCCTTACCAGGAATCAAAGCCAGATCCATCTGCATGTGTTGTAGACATGCTAACCATTACACCATCTTCTCTTAACTACTTTCTTTGAAAGATTTTTATTACATGGTTTAAGATCTTTAAATTTGAAAAAAAAACTGATATGATATCCAACAAAGATGTAAGCATTGATTTTAAAACAACCTAATTCTGGTTTGAAGTTGAGTAATGCTTTTCGTAAAACAAATTTAGGATTACTTTTTCATTTTACAAAGTAAAATTGAGTTTTAAGAACAAATTTTGAATTTTGCAAATTTTTCAAAGGTGAAGTGTTATTCTGTGTTATCCATTTGGAACATACCTAGCAGTTAATACTCTAAGTTCACTCAGTATATTGTCCCAATCAATGTATTTGGTTTGTGTATTTTTGTAAATTGAAAAAAAATATACTTTTATAAATAATGAACAGAAATGGAAGCATTTATTTTAGTAGATCATGTAGAATTATCCTTTTTAAATGTTTCAATGTATTGGATGTAATTTTTCTTGTATATAATTATACAATATAAGAAATGCAATTATCATGAAATATCTATTCTCTCTCTATCGTATTGTGATAAGAATTAATCAAATAATGTTTGAGTATTGTGGATTCTGATGGAAGGAAAATCTAGAAAATTTTGTTTTTCCTATTTCTGGTTTTGGGTTTTCTTGGTGAGATGATATTCATTAACCTCATCTACCTAATTCTGTTCAATCCAAAAGTTATTGGACTATTTCAGTGAGCAAATACTGTTTAGTTTGTATTTATATTCTGTGAATATAATGTATTTTACTGATCATTGTAAAAGGGGGGACTTGATATTTGATTTTAAAACCAGTTTTCTTTCCAGATGAACCTCTGGCATCAGGAAGAAGTTTTTTTAGTTCTTTATTTTGACACTAAATTTGTTGTATACATCTTTTAAATGTTTTCAGCAGAGTAATTTTTTAAATTTTTTTTCTCATTTTTCCATTGCATTTATTCACATCATTTTTTCCCCAGTAATCTTTGTATTAAACATCAATATTAATTGATTACTAGATTAGAAAAACATTTATCAACATGCATGCTCTGAATTTTATCTTCATTTCCATTTTTTTAAATGTTGCATTGACTATCTATTCAAGTTAATTAAGAGAAGTCATAGATAAGGATACTCAGAAGTCATTACAAAAGTTGATAGTATTGATTGTGATAGAAATGGTCACTGATGTACCAACCAGATCAGCTCATTCCAGCAAAGTATCATATGCTGATGATACCATCCTCTGCCACTCATGTAACTTAAGTGATTCCAATTCATACATGGGAGTGTTTCTCAACCCCTTCTCTGTTGAGCTGAGAATTAAAAAAAACATCCCATGTTGAAATCTATACTAGCCTGACTTATGCAACTAGCCAACTAGTCAATGTATACCAGCTCTTCAAATTATATCACTCTTTAAGTAGTGTCCCCGGTTGATTTTTTTTAGGGAAGTTAATGTGTGTCCTTCTCTCTCAAAATATGGTCAACTAAACCAAACTTTTCTACCCCCACTTTAGATATGGTTTCCTTGTGTTCCATGAGTCTAGCTCTAAGGAGACAACTGGTTTCTCCCTTATTCTTTTCCACATTTGCATAGGATGTTAATGATGCTGTTTGTAGTCAAACTATGCTCCAATAAGGGATCGACTCTAGTTAAGAAGTTACAAAAAATGGTTTTGCTATTGAAAACCACCCTGATGTTGTTGTGTCCACAAATCCTTTGGATCTGTTCAGCCACAACTCTTACCTCTGGTATGCTTACTGTAGCTTTAGTGTCTGTGGAGATTTAAAATGGTTAAAAAATATTTTTATCCTCAGAAAAGTTTCTATGGAAAAATCTGTTTTCTAAAATTTAAAGCACTTTCCTGATTGTTAAAGGTTATAATAGTCTGTGATCATTTACTAGCAATCATCAAGTCATTCTTTTGAAAATTAGCATTTTGGTCATTCATTTATTTATTTTTTATTTTCAAATTCAAATTTAGTTGCAAATTTATTAATGCTTCAAAAAAAAATCTTGAAAGTATAAAGCAATTTGAAAATTACTTGATTAATTTACGTTCTTCAACTTGAGTGGTTCTTACAAACTGAACCTTGTAAACTTTTTCACTTCTGTAATGACTGGCTGGGCTCCTCATCACCTGAGCAGCTGGATTTGGTATGTTCATTTCTAACAGGTTCAATTTTCCTGTTTCTACAGGAAACTTTTTTTGAAATTTTATTTATACTTCTTTCTGAATACCATATTTGCTGGGTTACAAGATGCATGGTTCAAAAATGTATTTAGGGGGACTACCACTTCAATTCATTCAAGCCTCATAGCTGTTCATTCTAATCTTTGGTAGATGGTCCCTAAAATAATATTAGCATTGAACACTGTAATATTTGGGGGGGGGTCATTTTTCGACTGCATCTTGTATGACAGCATATATGGTAAATGAAAATATATTGTTTCAATGTTTACTGTTTGACATTTTTTTCTGTTGGTTGAAAATTATTACATGGTTGACAATGTAAAAAAATCATTAAATTATGGCACATAAGACATTTTTTTAATTCTTTTCCAAGTGCCTTGCATTTTGTAAAGTTGAAGCCTTATTTTTCCCTGGTATTCTTGATGTTGAATTTGTAAAATAGGGTAGATATTAAGGTAGTTCAGTTTTTTCCTATGGGAACAACTTGATCAAGTTCATTTGTTAGGTTGAATGTCTTTAAAAAATTTCAGCTTGAGTCTGATTTTCAAGAAAATATGATTTGTAAAGAATGCATTCAGAAATTTGTTTATTTCATCTCATGTTTGTATTCCTCATAATTCTTACCTCTCTATATGTGCATCCATAACCCAAGTCCATGAGAGTTACTTGAAGGCTTATATGGAAACCCATCAATTTTCATGAACAGAGATGCCACTTCTTTAGAAATTGTTAAAATTGTCCAGACTGCCCTCATTTATTTTTATAGCAATATTTATTGGCTTTGTGCACAAATACACTAGCTCACTCTTGCATACAGACATGCATATGTATATCTATACAAAATATATGTATGCACATTGTATCAATGTGTGTGTGTGTATAGACACAGTGACACATGATGCTTGTATGTCCTCTAAACTCTGGTCATGGTATTGTTGGTGATATATCAGCACTGTCTGTCGTCTTTGTCCCACCTTGGGCAAAGGCTGCATGGACTGACTTTCAAAGTTGTTCGATCTTTTTTTACTTAGTGATGCATTTATCATCCCCACAGCATACATCACGAGTCAAAAAGAGCAATCCAAAGGCATCGCAACAACGAACCGCCTCACCCACATCTACCAAGACCAGCCACATGGGGGTGAGCATTGACATTTTTAAAATATTTCATTGCAAAAAAATCCTATATATCGCTGTATATTACTTTGTGTGATAAAGGATTATTCTGTTCTGACACCTTTATTTTTCCCCTTTTATTTATAATTTTTTTTCTTTTTTTTTTCAAAAATTTAATGCCTAGACAAGATTTTTGTTTGTTTATATTTTCAGAATTCTGTTTTAATTTTGGAATCCCAAATTGTTTGATAATTTATCACTTGTTTATTTGATAAAAGTTCAAATGTTAATGTGTTGTGAAAGGGTCTTTCCCAGCCCCCTTGTTTTTTATAAGCTTGGGCATTTTGGAGTAAATAAACTTTGTAGAGTATAATTCAAGTTAACAGCCAACCTTCCATTCCAAATTTTTACAACCATGAAAAATTGTACTGTTTTTTAGCCATTGTTACAAAAACTGCATAAATAAGTACAATTCATGTAGATATTTAAGAACCTTAGGCCAAATAGGGTAAAATTGAATAAGATTGTGTTATGCAAATTTTTCAAAAGGGAATGATATGCTTTTCTTGAAAATCAGTATGTGAAATACTGGCTTTTGCCTGTGCTCAAACATTAGTCACTAGTATAAGTTGGAAATACACAACTATCTTGGCCAACAACTAGATTACAATTCATGAGTTTTGTTCAAAAAATATCCAGCCATTTCGAATTTCTCATGAACTAGTGGCACAACCTTGATGTAACATTGCAATCATTCAGAGAGGATCTTACTGTACATGTCTGAACACTCTCCTATGGGGTTATTCAGTCAGCAGTGAGGTGTACTGTGTGAAACTGTTGAAGGGACACCAGTAAGTACAGGTTCCCATGGGGTGTACTTTGAAGAAGACCTGAAGCTCTGTTGCCCTAGGTTTCCTTATTATTAAATGGCTGAATACTTTTAGGGCAGACTTTCTATATACTTGGATTTACTTTTTTTGGCTGTTAACTTTGGTTTTGATTGTGTTGTTTAAACTTAGTAATACAGTGAGACTTTATCACTATATAGCAGTATTTGAACCCTAGCCCTCCCTTTCCATTAAAAAAATTTTTTTCTTCTTTTGCTTTTGATACTCCTTTTATTCATTTTTTAACATGTATGAACTAAGTTTCCTGTTTGTTTTGTTAATATACCTTTTTATGCATAATGACAAAAATGGACAATTGCTTAAAGGTTCTCTTCCTTTCCATCTCATGTTTTACTTTTCCTGCTCTATTGCAATTAGTATCCTGATCACAAATCACATTTTGTTGACTCTTTACTCCTTTCCTTTTTGGCAAAGTCATTTGGTGGCATCTCTGTAAACATGAAAATTATTTGGCATTCTGTCTACTTCAGTTCTATTCATATCTTTTTATAATCTTGTAGTTGAGTGCTATTTGTTAATATTACTAGCATAGTACCTGTCAAAAATGGTGGAATCAGTTATGCATGGATTGACATTTCTGCCTAGAATCAGAGTATCTGTGTACTCTAACGGAAGTTGTAAAGAAACAAACAAAAACAAACAAAAAAAAGCAAATGAACTGTTCATTATTCAGATAGATTACTTGATAACCTAGTAATAATCACCTCATACTCAACTCTTCTTACCTGGAGAACTTTGAACTGAATTTTTTTGATTGTATTCTTCCTGCAGAGTAATGCTTGCCCAACTGTTGAAGTTTGATGGCTGAGATGTAATGACGTATACCACTATATCTTGGTTTTGTTTGAATCCTTCAGGGCTTAATCTCCAAATAGTTTACATTCACTATTTATTGGCACTTTTTAGTCTATTCAATTCCATCGTTCTGTACTTGGAAAAAAATGAAATATTAAGTTGTCAGGTTTTTGTTGTTTTTTTTAAAATTATCTTGGTGACTAGGAAAGTTTAGACTGTTGTAAAATATAGAAAGCTTGGAAATATTTTCCTGACAACAGACGAAGTGAATAAATTGAAGATAAATAGTTGATATGTTGGTGTGATCATTGATAAATACATCTTTTATCATCCTTTTTATAAGCTGATTTTTACATTGCTTTTTGTTACATTTCAAGGTGTATAAGATTCCATTTCATTTTAGCATATAGATGTTCTGAATAAAAAATGCTCAATCCTATAAATTTGATCAGTAGGAATTTTTAAAAGTGGTTTTTTGAAAAATTTGATAAGCAATAAATTAGGATTTGGGCATACTTTCCGTGCAGTTTTGCTGTAAAAGTTTCAAACTTTTTAAAATGAATTCTGTGGTGACTTACATTCCCTTCTTTCAAATTACTTTTCAACAAAAATGTTTCAAGTCTTTAGTATTACTCTTTCCTGATTCTAAAGATTTTTTAAAAATCCTTTTACAGTACATGAAGAAGCTGCAAATCCAAGAGCGTGTTGTGGATGAGGTGAAACTTGCCATTAAGCCATTCTACAGTGGCAAGAAAATAGACAAAAATGAGTACAAAGAAATATTACGGAAAGCAGTTCCAAAAGTAAGTGAATATTTTCAAAGTTTTTCTCTTGATCTCTTATCAACCTAATATAACTGTTGATACAATTTGTCATCACATGATCCATATTGATGAAGAGACTAAAAATAAGCGTGTATAGAAATAAAAATAAATTTTTTTTTTTTTTTTTTTTTTTTTTTTTTTTTTTTCAACTAAAAGTAATCAGCATTCGGTCCTCACCCCCCCCCTAAAAATTGATATTTTACTTGAATATTGAATCTTGCATCTATACGAAGTGATAATCTACATTTGTTTTCCTAAGATTATTTTATGATTTTATTTCCTAACTTTGGGGCACTTTCAGTTGAGAATGTAAAATGTTATACATATAATAACCATATCCTGTCAATAATGCCTTTATTCTTGATCACTGATGATCCTTTTTTTCTGATTTTTAATTACAGCATTACTGATTAGATGCTGAGAATTGTTAAAACAAATTTTTGATTTGAGTGCAATCAATTTCCTTTCTCTACAGCTAGCAATATTTTCCTTAGTGCTGAAAATGTCTAAAGTTGATTTGAGTTGGTAAAGTTGGTTGACAGCAATAGGAAAAACTGATACCGTGCTTGTATATACCAGGTTCAAATCCAGTTAATGAAATAAAATCATGGTTATTGTTGTTCTTTTTTCTCTATGAATTTGTTGTTACTACATATAATCATCAGTATGGATGAACCTTTTGACATATTTGTTTAATACATGTTATTGTGATATTATAAATCACCTTCAACAGAATGTTTATAATGTAGATGTAATTATCTGTTAATAGGATATATTCTACATATAAAATACTCCTAAATATTGATTCTTAGATTATTTTTATCATTAATGTTGTTTAAAAAAATGATTCCCCCCCCCCTTTTTGAGATGGTATATATCTTTAACTTTCTTGTAAATTATGGGTTAAATGTTTGTGTCTTGACCATTTTAAAAACATGAATAATATCAGTTCATATTAGGTGAACTCAACTCTGACTTTTTCTATTTTTGTTCCTCTAAATGAGAATGCTTCTTACTATCTAACCCATCTGGAACAGATTTTTTTTTTTTTAAATTGCTAAAAAACCTTTGATCAACTATTTGTTGAGTTGTACTCAATATTCCAACATCTATTCATATCTTTTCATGTCTTGATACCATATCTAAATAACTAAATTTCATTTTCTTTTCATGTATATAAAGATCTGTCACAGCAAGAGTGGAAACATCAACCCAGCCAAGATCAAAGCATTAATTGAGGCCTACGTGGACAAAATGTGCAAGACGCGCAAATACATGGAACGCAAGAAAAAAGGCAGCTTAAAAGCCAATGGAGAACGAATCAAGAAACCTTCAAGATAACTAGTAAAGCCTGGCTAGCTGTTTTGAAATTTGTTTCTGTATTATTAATGAAGTGTCAAACATTTCAAAGCACATTCATAAAAAGGATGGAGAGAGGAAAAAAAAAAGAATGAATCAGATAATAGGAAAAACAATTAAGTACAAGATTCAACATTGGTACTACAACTTCACTAAGTGGAGATATTTCCTATGACTACTACTTCTACTACCACCACAACCAAGGGGGAAGACATTTTTCCTAAAACCAACACTACCAGTACTGTTATAAATGCCAATATGAATTCAGCAACTGATATGCTACCACCATGCACATTTATTACTGTGTGAATATGAACCAGTACCAACCAAATTACGCGCAATGCAGTGTTTGGAGAAGCCATCATCTGATCATGTCAGTGACTTATCACCTACAAATATTTTTATTATATTTTTTCTATATTTTTGCCAACCAGTCACTGTTATTTTTTTTTTTTTCTTTTTATGGAAATATGACAACATTTTGGCCAATAGAATTCGGTTGACTAATAGAATATGATTTGTTTTCCTTACTTTCAGGTTCAAAAACTTTTTATCATAGGAAATCATTACATTGTTCACATTGTTTATTTCTTTAGATTACTAATTTTGGAAACTAGGCAGCGTCAGTGCTGTATTAATGATTGTTATGATAATATTCGGACATGGTTTCTGACTACAAAACCCCTTCTGCCAAAGATAAGGGAGATAACATAAAAATGAAAAACTTGAAAAAAAATGAAGTAAATTTGAAATAACCATCACATTTTCAAATATTTTATAGAAGTATATGGTTTGGTGTGATTTGGTTTTCATTTTTTCTTGTAAAACTTCAAGTTTATTAGTTTTAATAACAAAGATCCATGTCAAAAAAAATAATTCTATTTGGTCTACCTCCTCAAAGGTTGAGAAACAGTTCAAAGCTGCATACATGCAGTGTGGCAACATTCTCATTGCCTGATGCTGTATCGTATCGCTTTGTCACCGAGTCTGAAGCTCGCTGCGGTTGGAGTTAAGGATAACACTTATCTTACCTATGGTTGCCAGTTCTCTTGAAAGCCACAGGGCACTGCTTTTGGTAAACCTGGCAACGGTAATAACGATTTGAATAATCGGCCACTCACTCATTCGTTAATCATTCTTCAATAGATGAATTCAGATTTATTTGATTCTTCGGCTACATCAACCAAATATTTCATACTTTAAAAGTTTGTCAATCCTTTAAATACTGTACTTGAATGATTGAAATGTAGAAAATGTACACATTTACTTTTTTTTTTTTTAAATTTTCACACTCATGAGCGTGCACACACTCACACACACACATACACACAAAATAGATTCTTATTCCTTGGTTTGTATTTGAAAATCTGTTTAATCTCTGCATAACCCTTTCCCTTACTGCCAATGCTAAAAACTTCGTGATGTGCTATTCTTGAACCCCGTTTCCTTCATGTCAGTCAGCTGCCCAGCATCTCGTGCAGATAATTTAGACTTTTGACTGGTTTATAATTTTTAAAGGTTTCCCCTTGAAAGATTTTAAAAATTTTCTCTCTTAATCTTTGAATGGTTATATTGCTTTCATTGAACACTGGATTGGATTTCAATATCCGAGCAAGAATCAATACAAGAAAGAACCATGGAAAAGCAATTGTGAATACATTTTTTTCCTAAATAAAACAAAATATAAAAGTCGTCTGCTCATCAAATTTTCATTAAGTTTCTGGAGTAAGGCAATGCAAGAATTGATTAAATGAGTGTCAGTAATTGAAATCTATCCTAATTAGATTTTTTTGCGTTTCGCTAGTTGGAAGAATTTTTTTTTTCCCCCCTTTTTTTCATTTCTGTTTCCTTCCATGATATAGTATTGTTGACCAGCTTCTCCAGTTTGAAACATAGACAGATTTCTGGTCCAATACTCTAACTAATGAACAACCATCTTGAGTTTTTCAAGTATTTTAGTATTATTACTGGCTACATGTTTGCAGAATTGACAACTTTTGGGAATTAGATGCCAGTTTTTATAGGTTCTATAAAGATATAATGAAGAGAAAGTGAACAGTTGTTAAGACTGTTTCAGAGACAGAACTTAGTGTGATGATGCTGCTTATTTAGTACTATCGTGGTATAATGCTTCTATTCCCTAAGGAATACAGATGATCTGAATATTTTGCTATTTTATTAAGGGCGGTCACTATTTGTACTAGCTGGAGGAGGTAGGGACTGAGAAGATCATTTCCTTCTGAATAAAGAAAACTGTATTTTACACAATTGTTATGAGCTGCTGCTGAGGATGGGAAGATCAAGATAGTATTAGTGCAATTGCATGATATAAAAGGTAGGGGTTTGCAGGGTTTGGGGCATGAAATTATCAGTAGTTTAAGTTGGCCTCAGTATCCTTGCTTTTCTCATGTGTTCGCCTGCACACTGATACTGCAACAATGAAAGATTGGAGAGAAAAGAAAATTAGCCCAGAAAGAGTTGAAAGAAACAATATAAAATTGTAATTCATCTGGCTTTTAACTGAGATAAAGACAAATTTACATACATCCAAACCAAAAAAGTTATATTGGTATGTTAATTATAATTACTTTTTTAAATAAATTGAAATAATTTTAGATACATTAGAATATTCCCTTAAGCCACTGCGTTGTTGGGGCATTTTTGGTCACCTATCAGTTCAGTAGTTGTCTAATGCATTTTACAATCTGCTAACCAAGTCTTTTAAGGCCATATCTTAGAAAATTGCTATTACCAGCTGTTGGATAGGTTATATATTTTTTTTTTAAAGCCCAGTTACTCTGATTAGGAAATTAGTCTTTAATATCGATATTCAGTGCACTTCACCTTTTTGATATCATAGAGTAAATTACAGGCCTTGATGCTTTCAAGAACCAAGTATTTAATAAGTTTGATTTTTTTAATGCTTAGAACCTGTGGAAAGAGTTAGGAAGAGAAATTTCAATAAAGTAAAAAAGAAATAATCTTGAAAGTTCAGGCAATCATTTCTGGTGAAGTGATTCCTTTTCATGTTTTTTTTGTTTTTTTTTCTTTCGTTATTTTTTACAAATAAAATTTGTTGAAAGGACAATGATTTCAACTTGACGAACATTGCCATTATTTCACATTCTTTTCAAATTTGTCTTTCGTATGAATTAAAAAATTACTTGGTTAGCCCTTTTTTAAATCCAGTAATGAAAATTTATTATTTCCAATTCATATAAGTCGTTTTAAATCTGAACTCAAGTCAACCATTTTATTTGCCCTTTTAATTATATTCAAAGAAACAGGTCTACTTGACCATATCTCTCACCAATAATTGAATCAATTCCTAGGCAAGTGAATATCTTGGTTGATTTAGATTTCTCTGTATTATATCTTCTGAAAATTGATATATTGCTCTATATAATTTGTGCTTGGATTCTCTCCTTAGATAAAATAAGCTAATGTAAGAATGTGTATCTAGGCATCTTTATCTAACTGGAATATTAACATAAAAACTTCAAGAGCTATGTCATTTTATCCAAATAATTATGTTAGGTTCTTCTAGTTTAAACAAGTTAAAATTTTATACATTGATATTTCATTAGTATTTTCTAAATATTTGGAGCCATTGTTGCTACTCAAATTGACATCCTAACCTTTGTTGTTGGATGCTACGTATGTATACCTGAGGAAGGGTGGGGGTTGAACTGGCTGAAATGGGATCAAAATGACAAAGTGAATATTTTATACTAATTTTAATGACAAGGTTTCCTTTTAATTTATGGAATGAGGCTTCAAATTTGCGTTTTCTGGAATCAACATACTCTGGTTAAAATCATTTATGCTTAAAAAAAAATCTTATATCAATTTCAGCCCAAACCCAGATAATAGGCAGTTTAATTGGGATTACAAATGTAGTCATGTCTCAAAGTTCTCATATTAGTGATTCAACTCTTTCCATGTACAGACATGATATCAAAGAAACCTGAAATAATCTCTCTAGTTTTATTTCAAGTCGTCTCAGTAAGTTTTCATACAGATTTATTCATATTTTGTAGAACTTTCTAAATTCATGTGCCTATTAGTAGTGAGGTAGATGGCCCCAAATATGTGAGGGTATGTATGAACCATCTAGCTTTTGATCCAATTGTAATGTTGCTCTTCAGTTTTGGAAATTCATTATTGCTTTATTTAATATCTAAGCAACTACAGAAATGATAATCTATTGTTGGTGCCTTCTCTTTTAATGTGAGTATTCATTTTTAAATAAAAAGTAAGATACCATCAATTGAAATGTTACAGAAGATTATTTTGATGTTTTTATAAGTATATGGAATAAGTAAAAGGATTTTGCATGATTGTTCCTTTGTTAAATTGCAAAACAGTTTTGAAGTTCTCATTGGGAATAGTTGAAAGGTTAATTCAAAATAGCACTCAATATTTTACATGGTTAAGTACCAAAAGTGTGCATGTTCAAGTTTTCTCCAGTTTGAAAAAAATCCCACCTTGAAGACAAGGAATTTAACAAACTCATTTGTATTTAGCTAGCAGATTTTTTTCACTTTCTAGTTATTTTTGCAAAATCTACAATTCGATTAGAAGTAAATATTTTATAAATTTGAGTTATCTCTTAATAACAATCTTGAATCATTAAACATTTTTAAAGGCAGAATTATAATTTTTCATTGTTATTAAGATATTTTATCAGTATCTAATTCACTCCCAACCAAAAAGTTTCAGGGTGAGCTAATTATCTTGTTGCTTTTCTGCAAAGAAAGTCTTTCCAAATTTTTGTTCAGTTAGCAACACTCCTTTCATATTCATTTGTCGTACTCTTAGCTTTCTGGAGAAACAATTCATTTTGAGTCAAGCTGTTTTATAAAAATAACTCTGCTTGTATTTTGTACTTTTCTATGGTTAAAATGCAAAGTTTTATATAACATTATTGACCTTTTGAATGTTTCTGTGTTTACGTTTACTCATAAAAAATAACTTAATGTAAGTAGTGTAACTAACCTGAATTCTGTACAGATAGTAGTAAATGTTATTGATGAAAAGTAGCTGTGGCTATTCAGTTCAGTCCCTTGACTGTTGCTTTGTCGGGGGTGACCTAGGAGAAGAAGTCTCATTATTAAAATCTCTTGTAGTCTGTAGACAATTTGCTGCTTAAACCATCTTACCCTAGACAATCAACTGAACTGTGATTTCATTCTTTTTTTTTTAATTCTCAAACCAGGCACATGAAATTGAAGAGTATTCTAGTTACTCATCTTGAAATTTTGAAGTAAATATTGATTGTAGGTTTAGATAAAAAGTAAATTCTTCCTTTTTATCAATTTCTCCATGTTATTTGTTTCTATTACAAGGTTTTGGCTCTTACATTTGCTGGTTTTCAGTGACCAGAAAAAAATGAGAATGCCGAACTCGTAGGAGTGCTTTTATTCACCAAAGCCTCATAATGCAACCACAGAACCTTATTTTGAGGATTCTTTTTTGGGTTGAAGCTAAAATTCAGTACTAAACACTACGCCATCTCATCCTGTATATTGTTTATCTTCTTTTTAAAAGGCTTATGAATGTGTTTTTAATTAAGTGTTTGAAATTTCAATTCTGCAGATATTTTCATTGTTCACTCATTAATTTTTTTTACATTGGTGGTATTGTCTGCAATTATAACCACTGGCCTTAGATTGGTTAGTTTTTGGTTGGTATAAAACAGTAGGTTGCATCTCTGGACTGTTTCAAAGTTGTGACCTCAAGGGAGCAACAATAACAAGATAAAAATTTAGATTATTTAAAATATGAGTTAGGAAAAAAAAACTATATTCATAAGAAACTTTCAGTCCGCTAATTGCATTCCACCTCTTCATTAACTTTGGCACTCTTATAACAGCCAGGAAGTTCTCACAGATCATAGATATTCATAAACACCAGACATTACAAAACCAATGTATCAATCTTGGAATGTTCTAACAATTTTGGAACCAAGTTTTGTAAAATCATTTTTTTGTTTGTATTGTATCAAAGCTCCTTTAAAACTACTAGTGTAGTCAGTATGTATGTTCGCATGAGAGAATAGAAGGGATGATTTGCTAAAATGAAAATGCTTGCTATTTCTCTACATATTATTCCAAAGCTTTATTACATTCAGTATCATTTATGTATTGATATTAATCTATTTTTTCATCTTGCTCTTGAGATTTTCAAACTTATTTAAATCTGGAAAGTATTTTTTCTATTTCTGTCTTCTACTGAAGTTTCAACCCCCCTTGGAAATCTGAATGAGTGTGTGCATACTCAGTGATGACTTGACTGGTCAAACCTTTGTTTTTCCTAAGAAGAATTAAGTCTGACCAGTTTTGAAATAACATTCTTCATGAGGCAAGACTTTGAAAGACATTCTTTTTGAGTTACCCTGTGATCTAAAAGTTTCAGCTAAGATGAATAGGTTAGTTTAGAAAAACTTCTTGGATATTATAAAGTTTTCAGGGTGGATTCGTTTGGAGTTTTTTGAAAGTAGTTTTCTTGATTTAATTAATACTATGCAAATTAGAATGTGTGTTTATTAACTAGATCAAATACAGCAATATGTCTTGAATGTGCATTTTTAAAGCTCTATATGAATTCGTAAGTTGACTATATAAAAATATACTTTTAAATTGTTTCCTTGAACATTTTTATACGTTTTTACAATCTGGTAAAATTTGTTGCTTTTGAAGTTCTACCAATTCCAGTTCATATCTGTTTGTACTTATCCTCCTCGCTTTATTTCATGATTATATTATGTATTGATGTATTTTATGTAATCTGTACATGTGTATACAGGGTGTGCCAGTTAATTGAGAATAAATTATAAGATGAAGAAAAACAGATATTCAATTGAAAAAATGAATATATTTTCATAAAATTGGTACAAATGTTCAACTAAACGTGAAGAAACAGATTATTCAATAAGACCATCCTCGGTCACAGAAGCGAATACATACCCAGATTAGGTTTTCTCATTTATGGCGGCCTTTTAAGGAGTTTTTGGTATTGTTCGGTGGTTGGTCTCTGTCTTGGCAATGCCCTTGATGTTTTTGTCTGGAGGATTCAAATCAGAAGAGCTTGGGGGTCACATGATCATGAGAATTCTCAGCCAGCCACTCCTGGGCCATATGGGAGGGAGTGGAGTCCTCCTGGAACACATATGGCCTCCCTGGCCTACTCCCTCAATCCAGGGCTTGACCACCATGTCCAGCACCATGATGTAGGCAGTGATATTGATTCAGTAGCTCTATGAGAGGAATAGGGGTCATACGACATGGCCCTTGTTGCTCATGAGACCCGGATCCTTCCCAGGCGACAGGAGAGCTTGATGTGCATCTCCATGGGTTCTCCCGTTTACCTTCTGGTTCTAGTCAGAGTTCTTCTCATGGGAGAAAAACCAGAACATCTCTGACTTCTTTGGGTGCTTTAGCTTGTTAAGTTCTCCTGGATCTTGTTGAACATGAACTGCCCTTTTCACAACACGTAGGACTTGTGTCGTGCACAAGGACATCAGGTACATCTGATATTGGACTTAAATACCTCAAATTGCTCAGCATTGTCCCTCATCGATTTGCTGGGGTCATCATTGATGATGTCCTGGACCTGCTGGACGAACTCAGCTATCCTGACTATGTGTGACCTCTGAGAATGTCTCTTTCCCAAGGCCATGGATGACACCTTCCTACCAGGGGTATCCCGATTTTGAGTAGGAAGGACCTAGCCTTGTTGAGAAGCTGGCGATCTCTTAGTCATTATGGTTGAAACTGGGCAACTAGGGCCATCTCCTGTGTCAGGTTGGAAGCTTCCACGTTGATGGTGTCAATACATCTGGATGAGAAATGAGAAAGTTCAAATTTTATGCAGACTGTATAACATTACGTTATATCATCTTTATTTATGGGCCACTAAAGTTGCGTTATGAAATACTAAGCGCACCCTGCATATATGTAATGCTCACACACACTAATTTCATCTAGCATCCTTTCTATTGCTCTATAAGATACCTCCTCCCAAATTGATAACCTAAGCGTGAATCTTGCTAATCAAATAGTTTTGAAAACTCCAGACATGGTAGCAACATTAGTAAATAAAACAAGCCAGACATGTCAGTTTAGCTCACTTGTTTATACAGTAGTCTACCAGTTACTTTGGTGTGATTTCAAATCACAGTAGGGAAATATCAATTTTTATATACAGGTTCGGGTCAGAGTGAAGAGTTTATTCTCTCAAATTTGGTGAGGGTTCTTGCTCTCATTTGGGGATTTGCTGAGATATTTATCATTCGATTGCAAATAACTAACATCTTGGATAATATTTCATTAAAATGAACAAAATCATGTATTGATATAACAGTAGATAGCATAATGTGTGTGTATATCAAGTTATAAGAAATTTAGTTAACATATTATTTGCAAACTTTATTTCACTTATTTGTTAATAGAAAATACTTATCTGGATTCTGTTCCCTTCCTTAAGACAAGAACTAATTTCCCCCACCCACCCTTGATTTCAATAATCAAATAATGTTTTAAGAATATTTGGTCTGCTTACGGCAGATCATTATCAAAGATCAACGAGAAAGTGTTCCTTTTATTCATATCATTGAATATGAGTCACTCAAATGTTTGGTATTAATTTAGGCTGTTTTTTGTTTTTTTTTTATATAGTTTTAGATTAGAGGTTTATATCATTATTTAAATTATCATGCCTATAATTAAAACTTTTATTGGTAGCCTTTCATCAAGTTAGTCTTTAACATTTATAAATGATAAACTTTACTGGTTAGAAAAAAATAAGAGAGAGAGAAAAGGCAATTTTTTATCCATAATTCTAAAATGCACTTGTAGATCTTATTTATTTCATTAGCGGGATTCTGTTTTCAATTATAATTCTTTTTGATCTCTACTTATAGAATTGAATAACTGCAGGCCTAGGTTTTGGGGACAAGTTGTCCATAATGTCTCATTAGCAATATATAACATTAGCGAAGTGCACTGCAAGAAAGACAGTAATTAATGATGTGGATTTGTGGTGACCTCAAAGTCTATAATATGATACAATTCAATAATGATATAAAATGTGGTAAAAAAGTCTTGTTCATGTATACTTTAATTTTGTTGAAAGCTTTCTAAAGATTTTTACCCATGTACAAGTATGCATCATTCATATATGTTATAAAAAAAAAAAATTGAAAATAAGATTACTTTATTGTTAACAAGTTATATGCAGACAAATTTACTAATTCTAGTGAAGATATATATTATTAAAACAATCAAGTTGTATGTATAGGATTCTATTTCTATTGTGCCAAATTTTATTTTTAAACATCAAGTGACCATACATTAACCTTGAAGTTGTATAATTTAGTTTCAATTGATCTAGGATACAAAATTTCAAAAAAGACAATCTTTCCTAATTCTGTGCAAAGAATTTTTAAATCCTTTTTTGCAAACATTTTCAGGAGATGAACAGATGATTTCATTGATTTGAAATCGTTAGTTTTTGATGCTACAAAGTGTGCAAATAGGATTATCTCAGTTCAGCTTGATTCATGGATATGAAAGTGACACTAATATGGTTAATGGGTACTGTATTGCCTGAACCTTTGGATTGACTGGATTTAAACAGCCCTATCATTTTATATAAATGAATGAAATATCAAGTTGTTAGATAAGTTATCCAAACCCTATTCACTGCTTCATATCCTGAAATAATATTCTGCTTATTTCTTAATGTATGATACCATTTTAGATTGTGTATGTAATATATATATATATATATATATATATATATATATATATATATATAATTAGTACCAACTTTATGCCATTGCCATAAAAAAAATCTATAAAATTCTTGTAAATTTTTGTATCCTGTTTGATATTCCTGGCATATCAAGATTAATGTATATTACTACAAGGAATGTTACACTAAATTCCTCTTTTACCAGTATCACATTAAGAATACAATATAAATTGTATGATTATGAAAACAATTCTATAGTTTATTTTCTTAAACTTCAATGAAAATTGTATTTCTATTCCTTCATGGGATAAACATTTAATAATTGAAATCTGTATAAAGAGTGAAAAAAAACATGTCATTATATTTTTTTTGTCTTGAGATCTTTGTTATGCACTTAGGGTTAGAGACTTGGTTCCTTCTTTATTCATGACCTATGAATCGTTGTACATAAGGCTGAAATTCAATTGTTGAATGTATAGTATATAACTTGAAGTAATCCAACATTCAGTTTTCTCAAAGTAATAAATGCAAACCTTGATAGATTTCTTGATCACTAAGTGTCAGTGTCCAATTGTAAATAGAAAGCAAAGAGATAATTTGAATTTCCAGGTTGCCATAATCATGAGTTCGGAGATATAATAAAACTGAACTTGATTTCATCAAGGGTTCAAATCCCACCGGTGTTTAATTTATTTGGCCATTATTTATATTTGATGTATGACTGTACATTAAAAAATAATAAAGTTATTCAAAACCTTATTCATATTTATATAATTATTGGTATTTGAAAAAATATAGACATTAGTATGTTGATTTTACTTGATAGTGAAAGTATTTCTTGCTTCTTATTGGTTATTAATTTGCAAATCAAGTCATTTTATTACTCCGATTGTTTCATTGCTTTAAAAAATTCTTTGACTGAGGTGTGTCTTATTATATCTTAGGTGTGTCCCATTCCCATTTGATAGAATAAAACATTATATTGACTTTTAGTACTCTGGATTCTTTTTCAAGGACTGTAAGATCGTGTGCACTTAGTAACTTTGAGAGCCTTTAACCTATGTCTGTTTGTGTATGGTTGTAGTCTGACATAACAACAAAACTGCAAAATTCAAACTCACTATCATTAACCAGTCAGTTTCCAGCTGTGTCAGGAGAAACTTGTTGTTCTGTGAACAAAGTCTCCTTCAGTGTACTAAAAGTTAAGTTGGAATTGAAGGTTTAATAAAGAAAAAAAAAAGAATGGGTTTATTGCATCATCAAAAATAAAATATTTCTGCAATAATCTAAAGCAAAATCTAAATAAAAATACTGTTTATTTCTAGAATAGGATTTTTAGAAAAAGCAGATTATTCTCTCAGTGAAATCTGACCATGTTTCTTAGATGAAAATTATATACTTGGAGATAAATTGATTGATTGTTTTTCAATGTTGAGGCCCCGTATGCAATCAGACTACTTTGATGAAAATAGGTTTCAATTCATTCAACCTTTGAGTAATTATATCAGGTTTGGGTTTCAGTTGCAGATAAAATAAAACAGAATAGAACAGAAAAACTGTCACCTGTTTATTTCTACCTGTTTATAGTGTAACCAAAGAAAAACTGTTGTAAGCAATATAGATTCTGTTAAAGAAAAAAAAAAAAGTAAATTTCATGTTGAATCACTGAATGAATATTTTAAATGTATTCCAAATTCCTGATTGTGATTCCTTGATTCTATAAATTTATTTTTGGCTCTATTAGATTTTTCACCAGCTTTTAATTAAGAGAATGTTATGCTCTCATCTGTAATCAAATTACTGTCTTACTTCCATCTGAAATATTTTCTTTCAGTAAATTTGATTATTTCTGATTTTCTTATGTCTTTTGCTTTGATGAACCCCTAGGGTCCATAAAACCTACTATTACCACAAACAATGATTGGGTTTCCAAGAATTTTTCTTGGAGAAATGGAGACATCATTGCTTTGTGTGTCGTGCGACATGGGAGGCTTTTTTTTTTTCTTTCATTTTCTCCAAGCTTTGACCCTAGAATATCCCTTCTTTGTTCGTTGCTTTTAGATTCATTGTATAGTGTCTACGTTTAAAATGTAGGCATGATTTTGGGAATATTGAAGAGAATCAGGTATATATTAATCTAAGTTAGATCCAATACCTTTCATCTTCGCTATAATCACTTGTTTGTCTTTTTTCTTTCTCCCATTCAATTAACTGGTTTCATGACAAAATCGTTAAGTCCTGTGTTCGGTTGTTAGAATATCATTTGATGCATAAGAGATTTTTAAAGAAAGAATTAGCTTTTTATTCAATCAGCTTTTGACTTACTGAACTATTATGCAAAAGTAATTTATCTTTTACTTCTCATTGGAAAACTTGCCTTTCCTACTGCAAATTTAGATTCAGTATTCCTCTTTACATTGACACCTGGAAATGTTTTAACTTTGATAGAAATGCTGTCAATGCATGGATTTTATATCAAGTCTGACACCCAACCTTTTACTTTTTGAAAGGTGCTATGGTTTTTTTAAAAATCATTGTATACAGTATAAATTCGTTCTCATTTAAAGGAAATATTTCTCTTGATTTTTGAACTTATTCATTTGTTTGGAAGGCTCATACTTGAAGTAACTTTCTGCTTCACGCATTATTTTTCTTCTCCAAACTTTATTTGTACATAAAACCATTTGAAGCTGCCTTTTCTTGTATAGATTGTTCAATTCTTGTAGGGATGCTTTATAGATTTGTATAAACTTGAAATGCTCAATTTTCCATTTCATTATTTAATTTAGTTTGAGTTTCTTAAATTTTCTCGTTTTTTGTTGTTTTTCTCTTAACTAATCATCTTAGATTTATACAAGATTGGTTTTGTAAAATATGTCCGTCACCCACCTTTTTTTATATTCTTTTTTTTTAATTAGTGTATATTTTGGCAGAGATTTTTTTGTTTGCCTTTCAAGTCCTTCAAATAGCATGCAAGAATTTTTTTTTATTCATTTCATATGATGTAAAATAATTTTCTTCTGGTAAATAAAGCTATTTTTTGCATTTTCTAATCTATTTTTTAAAAACTCATATTAGAGGAAAGATTGCTGTTATTTAACATTTGGAATGGATGGCTTTTACTTAGAGTGAAAAATAAAACTCATGATAGATGCTGGAGCAGCTTAGCTTCTTTTTTTTTCTTTTTTTTTTCCCCTTAATAGTTTTTTTTTTTTTTTTTTTTTTAAATATTTTTTTCATAAAACTTCACACATATCATTCCCCATTGTAATATGCTCTATTGGATTCAGTACAAGATAAATGATATGAAAAATACATTTACATTGAAAACTAAAATGACTTAACTTTGAAAAAAATTAGATGTAAGTAATGCTAATGAATATCATCTTTGATAGCTTCTATTTTTACATTTTCATACTAAATATGAATGTCACGTATGACTCTTGAAAGGGGTTATTGAATAGTATTGTAGTTTTTCAGATATGATGTTCAAGTGTTCTTTTTTTTCTTCTTCAACTTTAGTTTGGTGAGTTTTAAAAGAATTTGGTAATGCATGTGTTTAGGACCATTTCTTTCAGAGCTAAAACACTTATCACCATTCTCCTTTGTCATAGTACATTCATTTACCCCAAATTTACTATAAGACAAATGGTTTACAAGGATACAAGGTAGAGGACTACCACTCACTCATCCAAGCCCCAGAACAGTCCATATTAAGCTTTGGTAGATGCCCCCTCCCCGGTTATAATACCAGCACATTGGGCGCAGTGTAATATTTGCTTAGATTTTTTTTTTAAATTTTTCATATCAAATGACCATCTCAAATATTCAATGGCATATGCTGTATTTTATTAGTCTCAAGTAATTTTGATGACAAAGAACAATGATGAAATTGTGTGAAAATCCCCTTTTTATATATATTATTTTTCTTTGGAACCATTTGAAGATATTTCTTTCTTTTTTTTCACTGCATTTTTATATTTTCAATGTGATTTTTATAATTATTCTGTCTACAAAATGTGTCCTTTGTTCAATATTGATTTTTTTTTTCTCCTCACTCCTGAACATAGAAATGGAAGAAGTTTGTGTTCACTGCTGTTTGCCTATCCACAAAAATATCCCAAACAAACATGAGCAAAACTCGAAATTTTGTGTAGAAATTAACACTGACCAAACAACTGAATCATTTATATTTTGAATATTTAACTCTGAAAAACATGATTGTAGGTAATCTAAATTAGGTTAACAGAGTATGGTTGATTTCGTTGATATTTTGATATCTATTCACTAAAGGTGCAATGATTCACCATCATATAACAGTATTTTTCATTCAAGAGATACATTGATTGCATAACATTTCTTTAATGATACTAATGAATTCTTTCAACTTATTTAAAATGTTGTTCAGAAGTTTGTTTTTTGTTTTTTTTGCATGAAAGGAAAAAAGACGTAATTTTTGTCTCAAAAAAAAAGATTTTTTCTGTAAATTATGTCAGCACTAACTGTTTTAAAGTCTTATTAATATTTTACGGCCAGGCAACGTGACAACACTGTCCCTCCCTGACTTCAGGAGATGTAATGCTTGTGTTGACTTGTTAAAAACTTCTTGATACTTCACATTAATCATCTATTAGCAAAGGGATGGGGGAGGGGATGTAGCCAATTATGCATTTTATTGACTAACATTTATTACTTTTAGGCATCTGTACATTTAACTGCTCTTAAAATAATTGATACACAGTGAGTTTTCAATTTTCATTTCCAAGTTTTGAAAATATCGTTATTACATAGAAAACATTTCATAGTTACCATGCTTGTATCAAATTACAATATTCCCCCAACATTAAAAAAAAATATTCTTGATAGATTATATTTGCTTAAAAAAAATAAATCCATTTGAAAAATGAAAAAAAAAAAAAAATAACTGAACAGTGCTGTAATTTAGTGCATATTACAGTTTTCTATTCTTCCAGATAAGTGAATCAAGCTGCCCTCGTTTGGTTGATTTTGGCATTTATTTAAATATATCTAGTATCATGATAAATATCGTATTGTGAAAAAACGTATCGTAGCAGCCCTAGGATTCATGTCAGCCAGAGAAGAGGTCGGCCTAACTGTTATCAGCATTGAACAGAATAGGCGAACTGAGTTCAAATTCCAGCTTGAATAATTAGTGTTCACTCTCCACTTTGGAAATGTATGAATCCATCCCTGCCTACCCATGGGTAAATAGCATAGTGATCTTGTCTCTCTAGCCATGGTTGAAAATCAGTCTGATTCCAAACCAGGGAGTGGAGTCCCCTGAAGGTAGCTGGATGCCATCTTTGATTTCCTTCTGGTAGCTCCTGCAGCCAAGCTGGTGCCGAATGGAACACTCTTTCCTTTGGACTACATCAGTGAGGGCAAAAGGAGGATTCTGTTGACTGGGTACCCCAGGATCTCTATATGCAACACTGAGGCTTGCATCCAGGAGGCGTCACTTCAGTGTCATTCCATTGTTCGCCAAGACAAAAGGAAGCCTTCAACTATCCACATCATCCTTGGCATATCAGATGTCTTAAATTCCTGTTTCAAAGAAATAAGTGTCAGTAGAAAGTAAATGAATAGAATGAAATGGACTAAAGAATACAAAAGGATTGTGGGTAAAACTACAAAGCATTGATTTAAAAAATGTATAAAGAAATAAATGCCTGCTGATTAGTGGACAGAACTAGAAACTGTCTAGTCACTCTATTGACTCAGTGTTCCAAAATGTCAGCCATGTCTTAGAATTTAATCAACTGTTGTCTGATTTACATCCAGAAAGGAGTTGCTTCCAGTTTATATTATTATTATAATAATAATAATGTGAATAAACATCAAAATAAAAAGAAAATCAACCCTATTTTTTTTTGTTAATCGACAATTTTTTTTGTTTTTATAGTTATATTCATCTTCTGCTTGACAAGGCTTTGTGGAATGCTTTAGTTGCCTTCTTTTCCCTAATTCATGAAAAACTCTTCGTTTGTCATAATCAGAATTGGGGTATCTTGGTTTTTTTCTCTGTTTCAAATTCATACCCCGTGACCTAAGTCTACTCATTGTTACCACTTCATGCTGATGCCGCATCAGTCTTAGGAATATTTTATCAGTTTTATATTCAAAAAGAAAAAATCTCTGTAAATTTCAAACATCTGCTCATTATAGATGTCATTTCATTCCAACTAAATATTGACTGTGGTGTATATCTGTAACAAATAATAATGAAGTAGTTCTTTCCGTGCTTTCTACTGTCACTTGATAAAATATTCATAAAAGCATTATCACTTCATTAACAAGTCTTTAAAAGTTTACTAAAATTCAAAAAAAAAAAATTATTCTTGAAAATGATTTAAAACATAGTTTAATATGGCTCCATGTAGGAACAGAAAAAAATAAAATTGACCTCATTATTTTAGTTTTTTTTATATCTTATCTTGTTTTGTTTTCATTTATAAAGAATGAAATCAAATCAAACCAGGAAAAGATTTTTTTTGCTTTGCCTTTTGAGGATTTTTTTTCCCCCTAAATATATTAAAAAATGCCTGGCCGACATAATGTTGAATTCTGAGAGATTCCAACAAAGAGGCTAAAGAGAAAATTTGTCATTTTGATCACACGTACATCTTCCACAGTGACAGCCTGATGAGGAGTTGGAAAAGCTATCACTACTTTGGTTTTTTTTGTTTTTTTTTTAATATATAACCGTGATGGGCATTTTATTTTTCAAAAAGTTTTCTCCGACTTCAAAGTCAAGGGTGATATTTGCTTAATTATTACAAATGTGCCATAACAGACTGTGTATGCACACGCACATCCATACATATATACGTGTGCGTACAGAGGTGCATCCTTCAAGAAAAGACATGACGTACTGGAGAAAAACTGATAAAGTTGGTAGTTGTTGCTCACCTGGCTTCTATTCATTTGTTCTCCATTTAATCCTATTTCTATTATCTGTGTGAGTGAAAGAGAGAGATTCTTGTGGTTGATTGACTCTTTGTACACAAATCATGCATAAATCTTTCTATGATTTTGTGTCAACTCGAACACTGACAGCAATTATTTATGATGATTGTCATGTGGACAAATTCCAAACAAAAAGCATTTAATTTAACAAAAAAGGAAGAGAGAAATATATATATATTGAAGTACCAAAGAAAAAGATTTTTAGGCATGAAAACTGAGCTAATTTAACAACAAAATTAATTTCTTAATGTTTTACAAGGAAATCGATGAAATAAAAAGCAAAACTGTAAAATAGAATTTGTAATATTGTGAATATTTGTTGGGATAAAAAGATTGTAGTTTCTTTTCATTTTTTCCCCCCATAATATCTATATCAGCCATTCTCAACCTTTTTTTTTTTTTTTGGTCACACCACCTCAAAAGCTGTTCTCCAGTTCCAGAGACCCCTGTCAAACAGGGATATATCATGAACAGATAGACAGAAATTAATTTATCATTTCAGTCTATGGCCCCCTCCAAATGTGCCAGGACCCCAAAGTGGGCCATATGGCCCCTGTTGAGAATGGCTGACCAATACAGGTAAATTTTTCCCGTGTGTTTTTCTTCCAAATCATTTTGGGATGAAACCTTATCTGAAATGCTGTAAATTTTTATATGCTACTTTCTTTGCATAGTAAATTGCTTCAACTTTCAACAAGAAAAATTCTTAACTATTTGTTGTGATGTATGTATTAGATGCCTGTCTTTTAACCAAAAGGAAAAGATTACATACTAATGTTTAAAAAGAATGTGTATAGATTTTTTTTTTTCATTGTGGGAATCCTTTTTCTTCTGTTCACTTGAAGATATAAATGACACTTTCCTCTTCATTTCTCTAAAAATTCTCTGCATTGTTAGAGAAATCAAATAAAGCAGGAACCAGACATTATATAAGATTGTTTAGACTATATTTCCATTCTAAAGTAAAGTTGAAGTTCCCAATATTTTGTTAAATAACTTCCTATCTTGTTCAAGTATTGCTGTGTAAAACAGTTCAGCATACCAGAACTGGAAAGGGTGAAAATATTGCTTCTACTTTACATCTCAGGTTACAGCACATTGGCCTAAAAGACAATGATTGAAGTACTATTACTACTGATAATAGTTATAAGATAGATCAGGTATTTTTTCATTTTCTTTCTTACATGCCACATTTCACTACCAGGGATTATGGCCAATCAAAATATTTTTCAACATCAATTCTTTGTTAGAATAACAAATTAGTTTAAATGATCTTGAAATATGTCTCTTAATTCCTCATCCAGTTACTCTTGAAAAAAAAGAAAAATCCTAGTTACATAATGCCATTCTATCATATAGACCAAATAGTTCTCCCTTTTTTTCTGACTGCAGAAATTATCAGATCTTCCTTCTTTAAAAAAAAAAAAATTGTTTCTCTTTCTCTTTTTCTAATTTATATTTTTTTAAATTTTATATCCCTGTTGTGCTCTTTCAACTGGTTTGGGTATTTTCTTTCTAACTTTTTCAATGTGATAATAAAAAAGGATTCCTTTTTCACATACTGTAAATATGATACATTACAAACTGTCATATCATTGTATGGTATTGCTTATTTTTTCCTTTTTTTTAATTTAAATTTTTGGTGATGCCGATAATTATTCTACCTACATATGTTATACATGTGTATAAAAAGACAAATAATATTTCAATAAATGGCAGCCAACCAAGTCAGTTATATTTGTAGTCAGTTTTTGGAGAAAGAGAAATTTTGACTCTTCTCCTGTTATGATTCTCATGAACAGTGTTGTGTAGTTTGTCATCTCTTAGAATGGAGATTTTGTAGAACTAATACACATTGTGGGTGAATTTTTAATTATATTACTAAAACAATTTGAGGCAAAATCCGTGAAAAAAAAAAATACTCATAACTTGATTATTGCACCTGAGCATATGTTTTCCCCCTTTCGAGACTCCTTGGACACATCCCAGGGTTTCCATGACTGCTGGGAGTGGGATACACGTCAAATTACTCTTAGTACCTTGGAGAAGAAGCAAGATCATAACCACATTCAAATTCCATTTTATGCAAGGGGTATTATTAAAATTCATATTAACATTGCTTAGAAATTAAAGCAAGATTGTGTTGATATAATTCCTTATTCATAAGCTTCTTACCTATTTCTTTCTCTAGCTAGTTTAAGAATTATTCCAAGATAGTTTAATCATTTAGAAAAAGAAATAAGACTTGAAAGCAACTATTTCAGAACCTATAACTTTTATTTTGGTTAAAGCAAGTGTCTCTCTAAGATAACTATGGTTTGCTAAAAACACAGCCGATCGGATGAAGTTGTTGGGTTCGGTGATTTCTAACCTTTATATCTGATCCAAGTAATTCAGGAGACCAAAGGTCATACCAAATGCATGTAGGTTTTGTAATGAAAATAACTAACCTGTTTTCAGTTACATATTTTATGTCTGGTAATTTTGAAAATTTTTAGTTTGTTGAATTAGTCTATATACAGAGGTGTAAAACATAGGATACAAGTTCTCAATCTTACTTGAACTCTACTCCTATCCATCATTGAAAGCCAAGGATGCTGGTTTCACACTTTGAGTGCTCTACCCTGTTGCATATGTTTTGTAGGTATTTCAGAGATAATAATTTATTTGCTCAACTTCAAATACTGCTTGATATGGTTCAAGATTTCTTTTCTTACAATAATTAGCATTAAGAAGTTGGCAGAGATCCCACTCCTGTACTTAGGTAACTGATCCCAACAAGTTTTAACACTACTTTCTGTTTATGCCAGACAGTAAGATGAATGGTTATCAAAGATATTTGGAGGACTACTGCTCACTGCAACTCATATAAGTCCCATAAACGGTCCTTATGAAGCTTCAGTAGACAACTGCTTAGTTGTAATGCAATACCAGTGCATTGAATGTACCAGCATAGATGGTACCATTGATGTAATTTACTTGATCTGTATGCATGCCAGTCTATTTTCATAATGCAAAACCTAAGGAGTTGACATACATTTTGGTGGATAATGACTTTCAGGTAAGACAAGACACCAATTTCAGTATGAAAATCAGTTTTAGTATCTGGCTGTTGGAGTGTTTAGAACGTTGCCTCATCTGCTGAAATATGTACTATAAAGGGTTCAATGCAAGGTTTTTGGTGTCTGCATTGAAAGTAAGTGAAACACAAAATGTCTTTTGATGTATTTACTAGGTTTGATAGCTTGCTTAAGGAAAGATATTTATCTCCCTCCTTTTATTTGTGAACACAAATAAGTTATGGAAAAGTCATTTCAATAAAAAGGAAAACAAGGTAAATGAAGGGCCTCTAGGTCATTCCAAATCAACTTATCAAATGGCCTCCACCTTAGATTTTGATGAAATTTCTGGCCAAGACTCCATTCCCAACCTTAAAATCTTTTGGAATAAAAGGGTAGATTGAACTATACTTCAGGAAACAATTTTTTTTTTCAAATCGTTTTCCATGCTTTGAAAAAAAAAAAAAAAAAAAACGAAAAAAAAACACCATTAGGAGTTTTTAATGTAATGGTCCGGTTTTGATCAACAAAAGTACTTGATGCTTTCAAAAACTTTTTACACAGGGCAATACCTCAAATGAATATAATCCAGTGAAATGTTTTCAGAAAGATGTCACCTGGAATTTCATTGAAATTTAAGATCGTGCCCTTAGGAAATCTTGGATTTGAAATTGAATGGTCCCTTCCTCTCTTTTTAGTGACTTTTTTTAAAACATTGTTTCTCATAATTGGCAGACTACTGTGGTCAATTCGGATTATCTCCCCTTCTGGCAACCTTGGTCTTAGCTTTACATAGGATTTGGCCAACTAGGCATTGCAGTAACATAAGATTTGGACATCATGCTAGTCTGGAGGCAGATATTCACTACTTGAATAAAGCTTGGATTGCCCACTGCAAAAACCAACCTACCCCATGAAATTGTGCATACAACTGTGACCCTTTAGCAAGTTTTTGCCCCCTTTTTTTCCACCCCCCCCCCCGTTTTTTGATAGGGGATGTGCAATGCATTGTGATATAATTTCAAGATGCTGTCAGTGTCTGTAAATCCTAAGCTAGGCTTACAGTAACATACACAATTCCAGGTTTCAATTTAATTAAGCACTGATTTCTATCTATTTTACCAACCAATTTTTTTTGTGGAGTGTTCATAACAATTCACCTTTTTCTTCACCAAGCTGCATAAGTGTCAAACTTAAGTTTTATTGATTACCATAGTAAAAATTTAAAAAATACAAGATTATTTACATTTTGATCTGCCCAAGATCAGAGTGCAGTATTGAAGTGTTTCACAACCCCCCCCCCCCAAATCAGTCACTTTCACATTGTACAAAGGATTGAAGGACAAAGTTTTGGTGCTGTGGTTGGAACATCACTAGGAAAAGGTGTCACGGCAACAACACCAAGTATTTATTTTCTATTGGTAATTCGTCAGCATGTCCAGTATCGGAGAAGATATGGTACGGTCACCAGGGCTATATAGGTTGAACACTTACCTGACAGATTGGTCTATACAGGGTTCAAGCCTGTGATATAAGAAACCAGGGTTGGACTTGATTCAGACTGCCATTTTCTGGCTGTTTACTCTTCAGGTGGCAACTGGTTTTATCTATTGTGAGAGCTAAAACAGCTTTTATGAGGGTAAGATTGATTGATTATTCAGAAACCTGGATTGATCAATCTCTCTCCCCTATCCAGGAAATTCTCAAATTAGGAATATTAAGTCCGTCATATTTTTCCTGTACCAGTCTTTGGATCTACCATGTACTCAATCTCATTGGTTCACCATCTCTCTCAGGCAGGACCACACTTCCTCTTACGACACTTAGCCACATACTGTTTGATTAGAAACCACTTATCTAATTTTAGGTTTGCGTTTGATTTTCCATCGAGGAAAATCTGAGCCATAGAATAAATATTTCCCATTCCTTTGCGTACTTTCAACCTAGCTTGCAAATGAACCCAAAATATAAACCAGACACACCCAGCTGGTTTTTTAGGTATATTTCACAAAATGCTTGTAAAACCTGGTCATAGTACCAACAGTAGACTACCATTGATTATGGCACCCCTAGGGATTGGAGAGTGATGTTATAACGAATTTGTATGAATTCCACCCATTATAATGGCTAGGTATTAATAAAGAGTAACTAAAAATGACTATTGCCCTTTTCAGTCTAATACCTCATCTGAATTTGGAAAAAAAAAAAAAAGTATATTTGTATCTTTTGAATATTGCAAATTTCATTGAAATTAATCCAGCCATTTTAATGAGGAAGTACAAACAGATTATTATTCAAGTACTGTGAGCTTAAAATTAAATTACTACATAAACAAGGTTTTGTCATAGTTGTTCTAATAAACACAAATACCAATAGAGTGGCCAAAAACTAAGCTTGAAATACCAAAATAAGATTCGAAGAATACACAGATTGTGAGACCATTTTCTTAAAATATAATTTCAAATACTCAAAGTAATAATTTGTAGTATAATTTGACCCTGGGTTTATCTGCTCATTTATCAACCAAGGGAAATTGTCTATTTTAGTGTTTCAAGTTAATGTCCAACTTGAACAGAATCAGTTGAGCCATGGCTATCTATGATTTTCTTAAAAACCATTTAATAAATAGAAACCATTTGTTCTCTAATTTATTGATATTAATTGGCTACTGAATTTGTACTGCTTTGAATGTTTGAGTCACCAACCACATCACTAGCAATGAACTGATAGTTGCATTCATTTGGAACATAGGTAGATAAGAATCAATGCTATTAATTTTAGTCGTAACTCGATTCATATGATGTAAATATGTAAGCAAAAGACATAAGGACATCATGATAATGTCAACATTTTATTTCACAATTTATAGAACTTACTCTCTTAGGGTATTTGAAAATAGTTGTTTTTTTTAAGAAGTGTCATTTTATGATACGATGTACATACAGCTGAAGTCTAGGCTTTTCAAGTTTTACAACAACACACCTGAAAACTTCCAATACATCAAATTAAAAATAACAATAATAAAAGGCCAATGTTATTGAAAAATTTTTGTTTAATCTAGTGTTTTGCAGTGAAACCATCTGAATGGTTGAAGGCTGATCTAGAAACAAAAGAACTTGTATAGAGAGTCCATTTCAGAGGGAGTTTTCAAAGACCAACTCTGAAACTAATGATTGCAACAAGAATTTCTTGTCTCTTCTGACATCACAACATGGTGGCAGGATCCGGCAACAGTGATTTGAGAGAGGAATGGTTTCTGTGGCTCTAGAGTTCCACATGAGACACCAGTGCTCTGTTGCACAGGAGATACGGAATCAAAGAGGAGACGAGAGAAGTCTTCATCTCTTCACGTGACGTTTTGCCTGCCACAAATCAAACTTGTTGTAGGCAGCACTCAACATTTCCTCCATGTGCCCAGTGAGCTGAAAGAAAGAAACAAGTTAAAAATTGTATATCAAAAAGAAAGCAAAACAATACATTAGAAGATACTAGAAAATCTGTTTCCAGATTTACATTCGTGTAGCTTTCTTATTTTTAATTGTTAGAAACAAATTTGAAATCTTTAAAAACGATTACTGACTTTGTGATTCTCACTATACTATTCCTTTCTCCTCTATTGCAGATTTTGTCATCACTGATGAAGTACTGCTATAGTGCCCATTTGAAAAGATAATCCCTGATTCCACTTGAATATTTTCATGAATGCTAGCATCCACCAAAGCATGATTTAGTAGAAATTAATTCCTAAAAATGCATTAAGATCATATCTCTTGCGTATAACAAATGGACATCTTCCTTACACGAAGATTAGTTACAACAGGAGCATGGCTCCATCAGAGCATGCAATTATTTGCTGTAATGTTCACAATAACTGAAAGATTTTGACTTACATTCACTGAATAATGTTGGCTAAGAAGCTGTTCTTTGAATGGATTCAGTTTATTGACGTGGAATCTCTCCAGAGTAGCTTTCATCTTCACAACCTTCATAAATGAAAAAAAAAAACAAAACAATCTTTCAAAGTCTACTAAAGCTTTATGACCATAAAAACAGTTCCCAAATCAAAGCACATAAGATTCATCATGAAAAACACAAAACAAAAGATTGAATCTACTCTATATACTGATTCACAAGGGTATTCAAATAAAACTATTTATAAAAGGCATGAGATTCAATGGCTCCATCTTAGAATATGTAAGCTAATTAAATGCAGGTGAACTACTTGGGCAGATCAGCTTATCAAGTTGAAGTTCCATTACTTTTCTTTATTTAGCATGGAACATGGCCACACTGGCTACAAAACATGCAATGTCTGGATTGAATTGTAAAAGTCACAGCATCAAATACAATTTTTTTTTTCTCTTTAAATTCACAAAATTTCATTTTTTTTTTTTTAAGAAGTTTAAAAGAAGTATATCTCAAGTATTCATCACTACAGACAAATTTTTCAATAGAACTAAGCCATTTGCCACTTGAATACCGTATAGAATTACAATTACCATCAATAAATTAAAAACCAAAATTGTTTTCTATTCATAAAATGGAGTTATAATAAATGAGAGAGCCACAATTAAATTTTTTGAGTATAAAATGAGTATAATAATGGCAAAGAGAAGTGAGGTTTAGGTTATTTTTATCTTCTTATAATGAGTCTGATGAGCAGAGGCCATTACCTTTTCTTCCAAAAATTTAGAAGATGTAGGAAAGCAAGACCAATAATGTCTCAGTAATTCACACAGAGCACTGTAAGCCTGTCTCAATTCTTCTTGTGTATCTGATGGAATTATTTCTGAAAATATAAACAAGTACACAATAAAAGCATCAGTTTTGAATATAAGATAAAATTCAATGATTCAAGATTGAAAGTACCCATCTCATACAAACTAAAATCAACAACTATTATGACCCAAAATGTCTGGCAGGTGTAATGTCAAAGGAATTTGCACACATTATCATCCCCATTTTAGAAATTGATAGATTTCAAATCCTCAAAATTGACTTTCAAGAGGAGAGAATGAAAAGCAAAAACTGGTTACCAGAATACTTAAAATTGCTCAAAACTATTCAATTAGGCTAAACTTTGTGACGAAATAAAAGTTTTCAAAAATTATTCATCTAATTTCTTTTAATCTAATCAATATTTATGCTGTTATAAAAATTTACAACATAACTCAGTCTTCATTTTGAACTCATACACTGGAAAGAAAAAAGTATATGACTACTAATCAATATATCAAAAATTAAATCTGATCATAAGTCCTAGAGAAATTCAAGCAAATATATATACGAAATAATTTTAAATATATCAGTAAAAGTGCACATACATGCACAAATTGTATGTAAAAATATGCTGATCAATATTTTGTCAAAATTTTCAAATGCTCATCAAAAGAATAAATATTAGGTTGGTGCAGTTTTCCATCAACTTCAAAGTAGTATAACTAGAAACAAATCCATTTATTTCAGAAGCAGAGAATTATGAGGTCCTGGAAACAAATTCGTCAAACGGGGTTTTGAGCAGCAGCTGCTTGGTTGTAGAAGTCCTCCGCTCACAGGAAGTGGTCAACATGGTTGGAAAAGGAGTAGTCAATCGGAAAAAGGCCCAGTGAGTAAGCTGAGTGAGGAAGAGTTTTGCAGTTTAGTTTGTACAATTTCTGCAGGGTCATTCAAGCGGCATGTGGTTGGGCAGTGTAATGGAGAAAAATGACCCATATTAAATGTAAACGTTGTAGTTCTTGGTGCATTTTGTCGATCCCCTAGCAATACTTCTTTGCTGTGATGATTTTGCCAGGATTCAAGAAGTTGTAGTGGACGATTCCACTTGCTGACCACCAATCCTTTTGATGCAGGTTAGGTTTAGGGAAGTGTTTTTGTGCTTTTTCTCTGTCCACCAACTGCGCTGAATGCTGTCAGTTGTACAGAATCCATTTCTCATTACATTATAACACGATCAAAAAATAGAAGGCTTTGTTGTGCAAAAGCATATTTTAAAAAATTTATCCCTCAGCTTGTGCCGCATCTATTTGTCTAGCTTTTTTTCTTCCAATTAGGTGCAAATGTTGAACAATGGTCAACGATCAGTTCCTCAGTAACCTCCAGAGTTGTTTTGCATGGGTCCACCACAATAATGGTGGTCATTTGGATGTTGTCAATCACAGAAAGACATCATCCTCAAGACAAGTCAATATATGTATATTCCATGAACATAGTTTAACAGTATATTGCAAAATAAAAATCAAATTCTAAAATAACAAATCACAATTTTTGCACCTAACTAATAGTAAACTTGCTCTGGACATAGTGACAGTTGAAGCAGTGTATTTCATGTGGGAATTTAAATTTACATCTAGAACACCCTGTAAGTTATTTTTTTTTTTAATGAAAATAATTTGAGTTCAATAAATCAACATACTCATAGCAAATCATTTTTTTCCTCAAGATAGATTTTCAACTACAGCATATAAGACAAGCTAGCATTCATTTCATCAACAATAGTTCACCATAAAACTATTAACCCTTTGGTGTACAAAAAATCCCCTTCATTAAATTAACTGATGAAGCATTTTAGAAATATTTGGAACTAATCTAATCCTATTTCAGACAGCTACCTCCTAAATGTAAAGAAAACATTCGTAATATTTGTCAACATAGGTTCGGAAAGAAAATCTCTGCTGTAATTTTGAAAAATCATATCAAATAGAAACTAATGTAGCCAAGATATGAGATATTGGAACTTTTCTTCAGTTCCAGCCATTTTTAAACAAAAGAGTTAAACTGAAACTTACGTTGAAGATCTTGCTGAGAGGTTCTCTGCATCAAGCTGCCCCCTGGTGAGAGCTCTCCTAGTACACTGAGAGCAAACTGGACAGGAAGAACCTGTTTACAAAAAAATTAGTATCAATTAGAAATATTCCATGAGACACAATCTTATAGCAAAAAGCAAGTGAAAGAAGATAACAGACAAAAGATATAGAGAATGATGAACACTCAACCTCAAGGAGGAAATAAGTTTTGTTATCAGAATTAATGGATGGATAGTAAAGAATTTCTATTTCATTTTGTTATAGCAACAGCATTTGATACTAAGATTTTACTTATTGATAGTTGTAAGGCAACCCAACTTTTCAAAGAAGCAAATGAAAGTTCTTATTGGTCACATATTACAGTAACGAGATGAAGCTGTGCATTTAATCTTATTTCAAGTTAATAAAAAATGTGAAGTCAGACAGGAGATTAGTTTTCAAGATGTTTCTTAGAGAAGTCTGATTTGTTTGCAAATAAACTGAATATTCTAGTTTCACATTACACTTATGAATCTACAGAAAATCTTTTCAAACATTTAGCAATAACATATTTTGAAACAAGATTATATCGCAAAGAGTAAAGCAAATCAAAGTGATTTTTTTTTTTTTTAAACCCAAAAAATTTTTCGAGCTCATCAAGAGAATAATGTTTCAAGTTTTCCTGATAAACGCAATTGGAAAAAACTAGGGACAGGTAAAAATTTTCAAGCATGAATTCTAGAAATTCAAAACCACATAATGACAAAAACTAATCATGAGTGGTGATTAAAAAAATCTTTTCCAAATTCTCTACTAATAATACAAACAAGATATTTTAAGAAGACTTCAATTTTTAAGACTAATGTTGTAACATAAAAGGTCTTGCCACTTCACTTTAGTATGACCACAAACCAACAAAAAGAAAGAGGAGAGGATACAGCAAAATGAGCTGCTGCTGATGAATCAATGCTCTCGTGTATGTGTTTGCTGAAAGTAAGCAAGTAAACCTAGGCTAGGATGTCCTTACTTCTGCTGTTGATGAGTCAGTTTCTTTTTTTCACTCAATTGTTGCCTTATTGTTTTAGAATTATTATTAAAAAAAAAAATTATATATATATATATATATATATATATATATATATATATATAATGCGTACTTTAGAGAGTGAGACAGACTCAGGAGTGAAGTTTTTGGTGGTAAGGTTTATTAATCCTTATATGTCAATAGTCCATACATGTTTCGGGATTCTTCCCATCATCAGTGGTGTGTGCTGTGTGATATGTATATATATATATATATATATATATGAAGAGTGGCAGAAAATTGATTTTGTTGTAGGTATGCATTTTTTGTCAGTAAAATACATTTATATATAAATAATCCAGTCATAAGCTAGAATAAAATTACTTTTTTTGTCTAAACTACAATTGATGAATTGAATTGAATAATCACAGAGAAAAAGTAAAGTTGACCCACCTGAGGTAGACTTGGGACCCACTGTGGTATTTTTTGATGAACAATTTGAGCTGCCTGCACAATGTCATCCCCCGTTGAGTAGAGTGAACCAGATATTGGGGTTGGTCCATGCAGATAACGTTCCATCTTTGTTAATCGTAATGAGGTAGCAGCAGAATGTTTTTCTTTTTCAAGATCAGTGTATTGGATTTTCTCTCGAATACGAGCCTGAAATACAATTTAACATTATACTACATACTATTGAAAACACTAGACACATTTACACATGGAAAAACATCCCCAATTATGTTCACAGTTGATAATTTAATTGTCTTTTTTATGTTTCAGCAGTAAAATTTCTTGCCATGAGAAAAAAATCCTAGATGATTTTCTTGGGCATATTTTAGGAGTTTGATAATTCTGAGTACTTCTCTAGTTTAACAATTATTCTTTGAAAGTTTGGATAGCAATGTGTCCATTTCCATACGAAAATCTAAAAGTAAATAAGAAGTTTTAGAAACAGCCATTCCATGTAGAAATCAAGAAGGGGTCAAGATATTGATTCTTAAACTTTGTCACTACCTATTCGAAGTTCACACTTTGGACTAAGTTGGATAATATTGCCAGATCTGGTTGAGCTAGAGAGGTAAAACATACCATTTAATTTTTCCCATTAAGATTTATAAGTGTACAAAATTTGAAAAAAAAATCTATGATGGTCATGGTATTTTTGCCAAAAAGATTTTATGATTTCACACAGAATGACAACTATATCAAGTTTAGTATAAAAAGCAGGTTACGTATTTTATGATCTAGAGATAATATCAAAAGTTGAGCAGTACAGAATAAGAATTAACATCTGTTCTCCAAGTGTAGAAGAAGAATCTATATACTTATATATTTTTTTAAAAACAGTAGCATGCAAAATTTGAGGGTTTGGGGGGGGGGAGAGGGAGGTGATACAAATCAAAATGTCTTCATTACAAGTACAATTTAAGATTTTAAAACCATGTTTAAAATAAGAGTCATTTTCTTTTTAAATGCAGGCATACTTGCTCTTTTGTCTTACAGTACAGACGTTCAGAGAGCAAAGCAATAGGAGAGTTCTTCCACTCATCTAAAAGAGTAAAAGTTTAGACTAATTACCTTCTTCTCAGCAGGTTGATAATCATTAGTAGTAGTCAATTTGGATTTGTTGGCACCTTGGTCACCATTAAGATGAGCTGTAGAGGAGGGTTCTCCAGAGGCATTTTGGGCAGCAACACCATCAATTTCTTGCTGTTGAATGTCACAGGTTTTGAGCACCATAGTGGAGTGATAGTTGAAACGGCGGATTATAGATAAATTGGCTGGATTGACACTACCACGAGTTTCTTCTGTAATAGAACCATAGCCCTGATGGTGGGAGAAGAAGAAGAAAAAAAAAAAAAAAATTAAAATATATACCATTTGTACAAGAAAAATACCAAGTTTTAAAACCAATGCAACTGAATATTTCAACACACCTTAACCAAACAATAAAATCCTTTGAGAAAAATATAATTTGCATACAATGTACTATGGTGTGATCTACGTTTATATGTGCCATGAAATTTGCCATATTTTTTTTAGAACAGCAAAAACAGATACCAGGATTTTGACGAAAATCTTAAAATTCCAATTTTCAATTCACAACAAACTGACAAAAATCTTCATATTTTTATCCCACTGACATCAACCAAGTGTCAACAATTTACTTATGCACTGATGGTATTACTTGAACTTACAACACGGGAAGAGAAAACATTGCTCTTCATCTTCAGAAGAGATTGGCAAGAATCAAAATAGTGCAGTTCTTCAAGACTAATAAAGATTTACGGAGAAGAATAATTTTTTAACCAAAAGCCTTCAAAGATATTTCAATTTACATATTTATCGAGAGTTGAAAAAGCCCATTGCGAATTTGAATACCCTCTTCAGTCTTTTCTTTCCAGGATTCCAAAAGATACTACCAATGTCTATATGATGCTAAAAAGGTATAAGTATAGCTTAGAAGTATGGACCACTAGAAAGAAGCCATTGAAACTAAAGCACTAACTATGAAAATTCTATTTTTACTTCAAGGCAATAATTTGGGGGGGGGGAGGCGTTATAGAGCCTCAAACAAGACAGAAGACCTTTTCAGAACTTGTTAAGTACTTACTTCATCAAGGGATCTGTCCTTAATTTGCGTCAGATCCAGCAATGGGTCGTTTACATTTCGGAAAATTTCTTCTTTGATTTCTGAAAGTGAAATAGATAAGGATTAGGGGGAGGAGGAAAAGAAAGATCCAGCTGAAATGTACAGTCTTAGATATAACAAAAATCATTGAGATGTAGACAAGAGATTCATGGACGGAAAAACAAGGCTTTTCAGAATATGAAATGACTCATCTACTTCTGTACTTGTACAATTTGCAAAAGGCAAGAACAGTTGAAGAGCATGGTTCCAAACACAATAAATCCATTTTCTCCAACCTGAGGAAAAAACTGGTTCTATACAAAAAATGGTAGCACAAAATTTTTTCTACTTCAAACATTAACTATAGGGTTGAAATAAGATGGAGAATTCAAATCCAGAATTTTATTTTTTAAAACAAAATTTTAGATGAAAATTTTCCTAAAAATGCAATAGATCCATTAGGGCTGCAATGAATGACTATTTTGATTGTCAATTAGCCATTGAATATTTTAAATGAATATGAATCGCATTACTAAATGGCTCTTATTAGGTAATCAGCTCTTAAATTTACTTCAATTCTTTTTAGGCACGTGCTAACTAACAATGAAGATGAATACTTCATTCAAAAATATGTCTTTCATTGAATAAGACTTAAACTTTGCCACTGATTAAGCCCTCCTCATATTCCTCATATGAATCATGGGAACATTCCAGTTTTTGTCCATTCAAAACTGAGGATCGGCAAAGGCTTTTATATATATATATATATATATATATATATATATATATATATAAAAAATATCTCAGCAATTATCACATTCTGTCAGACATAAACTGTCTAATCTAATGATCATATACATCTATCAAGAAATTGATATATGTGATCCAACAGAATGAATTAAAGGTTGCATTACATGAAAACTTATTTGAACTGATCTGCCATCATTGCATGGTTGATGCATCACCCACAACCAAGACAACATAGATAGGATCAACAAGAAAATGCAGAAATCGAACACTTCAACGTAGAGATGCTTTTACCATTGAGCTAAACAGCCGCCAGTAACATAAAGGCTTGAATAACTGCTTTCAACCTAAATCTCATGTATTTCTTGTTTATTCTCAGTCTATTCGCTTCTTTAAACATGATAGTTATGTATGAAAGAAACAAATAAAACAAGAATAAATGAGATGAATTTTGTTTAAAAAAAAAAAAAAAAGGTAAAAATAGAAATAATCATAGAAATAAAATACCAACTTACCATCATCATCATTTTTTGCGCAGTCAGAGAACATGTCTTTGCTGCTAAAATTGATTCTATCTCGATGAAAATAATGTGATTGGAAAAATTTGGTCCAGAATTCATTTTCAGACAATTTATGTGGAACATATTCAGCATGTTTTTTCTTTACTGAAAGGCAAAAGAAATAATAAAACTATAGGAACAACAATCCTAACATGTAAATGAATTATAAAACAATCAGAAAGAGAAGTTGGAATTAATACTAATGCCAAATTAGTTATTTTTACAGATTAGGTCTGAACAGAAAATTTGTTTGAAGAGGAAAAAAAAAAAAAAAAAAAAAAATGTAATAGGTCTGGTTAGTTACACTATAGAAACCTTCATAAGACCAACGTATTTTGGCAGCATGCCATGTTTAGGGTGATCAATTCATAAGTTATATTTCTCATCTTTTGTAAGCAGTGATCACTAAAAAAGTTCAAATTTTCAAAAAAAAAAAAAAAAACAAAAAAAACAAATGTGAATGCTACCAAACACAAACTAAGGACCAACTTAGCATAAACTTATACAGTAAATTGACCCCCCCCCCAAAAAAAACAGGAGGGTTCTTTTATAAAGAGTAAATGAATTTTTACCCCCTAGTTCCATTGGGGCTGCCTGTATGTGCCTTATATACACAGCCAGACAAACTAACTGAAGAAACCTATACTGACAGTTTTGGTTGATGGTTTCTAATAACATCATTCAACATAAATCATTCTAGGAAATTTTAAATACAAAAAAATTATCAATCATTGAGAAAGAATTTTCACGCATCCATGCTTCAAGAAAAGTCAATGATTGTATTAGAGTAAAAAGTTTGTATAGATTTTTTTACCAAATTAACAAATAAAACACTGACAAAACCTTTTTGCATAGGTCTTAGAGATTTTTAAAGGGCACTGAACTGGTGAAAAAGTGGCACAAAACTCAGATGATCATCAACCCATACTCAAATATTGGACAATTAAACATCAGATTCAATCAAATAAGTCAACTTTTGATTTCAATTTCAATCTGAATTTTTAATATGAAACAATTTTTTGCTTTATTGATAGTAGTTATCATTGGTAGTACTATGAAGAATCAAATTTTAGGGAAAATTCAAACGAACAACCCAAGCTGCAATTTTCCCTAAAAGATGTTACTTTCATGATTTCTTTATTCAGTCTTCTTTAAAACTAGGATTTTAAAAAGAGAACATATCAATTCAACAAACATTAAAATATAAGTTTTAACAAAGGTTTGTTCATTTTTTACAGATTCATCGGCACCCACAGTGACAATAGGTAGAGATGCACTGAACAGATAGCAAAATGGAATCATACTTTTCAAATTGATTTCAGGCTGTTCACCAAATAACACAAGTACTACACATTTGGTCCATGCTCAGTGATCACAATATTGGCACTGATGAGCAAAGCGGATTGACTGTGAGTTAATTTGATATAGCTATTACTCAAAACAAATGTTTTATACATTTTTACAAACCTAAAAAACATATAAGTAATATAACAAATCTCTCCAAGACGGTGGTTACTTCTGATAAAGCATAGAGAAAAAGAAAAGAAAAATCACCATCTGTCTAAACTAAAGAGATTAGAGAATGAAAAAAGATTGGAACACTTTGGTTGTTGGTTTAAATCCTTCCTGTATATTATTAAAAAAAGTTTAGAAAATTGTAAAGAGAAAGCATCACATTCAAGTGGGCAACTTACCCATAGGATATGTTTTGAATATAGATTCTATTACATCTGGGGTGAGGTTATATCTGAGTCCATTGCAACCATCAGTTTGGGGCTTGATGTCTGCCTATAGAAAGAAAAAAGTTCTGTAAGTAATACTCATTACAATTGTTTTTTTGGTTTAAATTCTGAAAATAATCCTTATGTTGTGATACATTCAGCAGACTAAAATAAGTTTCCAACATGCAATGCTACATAATAGTATCAATATTCATTTTAGTGCCAAAATGTTCTTTTATTTGTAAGAGCAAATATTTTTTTACTTACCAGAAAAGCAGCAGACACACCCACTGTTTGATTTTTGTCTGTAGCAGAATTGGAGAGTTTCTAGAAATAGAACAATATTCAATTTTGTTACTAGTTTGCATTTTTCAGCATCAACGCTAATGAATTTTTGCTTAAATTATAATAAAAATTGTGGACTTTTTGGAAAAAAATAAATTTAAGCCATTTTTCTTTTAAAATTCAAAAGATCAATGTAGGTCCTAAACCACCTTGTAAAATTCACAGTAAGAATAAAGAGAAAATAAGCAAAATAAATGAACTTGAAATGGTAACTTACAGCAGAATGATTAGCCCAGAATTCCTCAGCTGTCATAAGCTGACTAACAACTAAGTCTTTATACAATTGGAAAAGTTTGGGATCTTCCTGCAAAAGTCTGAAGAAAAAAAAAAAATAGAGGCATAAGGATTATATAATTTTTCTATAGTTTATTGTAGATTAATTTTTTACAAAATTTCAATCGTTCGACACAAACATTCAGGTAAATGAATAATGAAAAATGATAGTTAACAAGATAAAACAGATTTTGGTAGGAAAAAGGAGGCAAAAAGCCTCAGAATGCTTTATGCAATCAGAATTTATTTTCAATTTCAAGAAAAAAAAAAAATTCTTTGACATTATCATGTTTGTTATTTATCACTTTATGTCAACATGTAGGCAAATCATAGATTCCTTTGCAATAGAACAATGTTGGTTTTGACAGAGGCTTACAGCACAATTTGATGTCATCATTTTTCTAAGTAGTAGTTCTGTAAGGAGCTGAAAAGGTGGTAATTAAAGGAGGCCAAGTAAAGTAGGTGCATATGAACTTCCTAACCCTTTTATATATCAGCTATGTGTGGTCTGGTATTATCATGCAATTGGTGGATTTTGCACAATCACAGGAGTTTTTCAGTGACTATCAGCCTCACTGTGCAATTGCATGCAGCATTTTGGTAGCAATAGTCTTGCTGGGATTGGACAGTTCCTAGTTGACAATGCCTTTCAGATCCCACAAAAACCTAGTATGTTATATTTTGGTTATAATGGCAAAAAGTAAGTTGCAAAAAAAAAAAATAAATAAATAAATAAAAAATACTTTTGTGTACTAACATAGGACTTTTGAGTGAAATAAGACTAAAAAAATATCAATTCTTCCATAATTGACATATCTGTCATCAGAAATAATGAAGCCGGTTTAAAATTATTTCAAAAGTGGGTGGAATTAACTGCTGAGAAATTGGTTTCATAGAAAATTAGTTAGACTGGACTTTGAGAAAATACTTCAAGTTTTAACAGAAAACTCAAAATGCAAAGAAAGCATTCAATTCAGCTTTTATTTACCAAGGGCATCATTTAGGAGTGATAACAGTTCAAAGGTCAAGTAATAGAGTTCTTACACACACACACACATTTACTGTCAGTGGCATGTTTGTTTTTAATGGACAACAGAAAATGTCAACACTTTATGATAAATTTATGGGGAAGTCAAACATATTTGTGCGGAGCTGTATCTTACTATTACTCAACTCTTTGGAAGAAAAAAAAAAAATTAGCCTCATTAAAATCTGTAAAATTTTATATTTATCGATAAGCAAAACACCTTTCTTTCAGAAAAACATATATCAGAAGGATTCACGAAGCATGAATATTGATAATTTAATGTCAAAACTTTTAAACGATGAAAAATGAAATTCCAGCAGATATTTTTCTGGTAAAAACAAAAAGTGCACACTGTATTCTGATAAAATAGCAACAGAAAACTTTCCGAACTGATAATATTTCAGGGGGTTTTTGTGCATTTCTTTTTTTCCAATTAAGGGTCAATAGAAAAAAAAGCCTACAGCATCGGATTTAATTTCTCTGGGGACTTATCTTAGTAGAAATGTACATATGGTTGAGGATCCCAAAGATATTTTGCTGAGATTTCATAAAATTAATTCCCAATGCAAATTCTCACGGTTAACTGGTTCACAAGTGAAGTTTTCAAGCTCAATTATCTCTAGGTTTATTTTGTCTATCTTTTTTTTTAATGAATAATACAAAAATCATTACGATTAATTTAATTGATTACAAGTTCAGGCATTTTTTTATTGACTAGTTGCTTTTAGCCCAAAGTCTGTGGTGCTTGCAACTAAAATCCAATAATTTTTCTCTGATGTAAGTGGCTACAAATCAAGCTTACAAGTGTCTGAATGGTGATTTTGGGTGTTGTCCGTCAGTGGAAGTAGCAACTTATTTCTGAGTTAAGAAACTTTGATGATTGCAGCACAATGACTCTGGAATGTAGGGTGAGTGCAGTTAAGAATCAAGCTTGAATGGCCAGCAGCTTTGAGTCTTGTCTACTGTCCTGAGTTACTTATGAGTTGTATGACCAAGACTTCTTTCTCTAATTTTTCTGACATTATAAATACTTTGATGTAAATTGTGAAAACCAAGAGCTTCCCAATGCATATACTGAATTGAATGTGATAATATTCTGCAATTGGATATTTTAGAATTTTGTCTAATATTACCAATCTAAAAATCAGGCATAACAGGGTATCTTTTCTAGGTACTGGTTCAGTAAATAAGACCGTCATTTTTACTATCTCATCAGTTTGCCATAAAATACGAGGATATATTTTTATCACATGAACAAAATCTTTGATTTGGAGAATGAAAATAGATAAAATAATAATCTTCAAATAAACCAGGTACTCAAAACATTTTCTTTGATAATGATTTGAAAATGAGTGCTTTAAATAGTAAAAATATTCAAAATGACCATTTCAAAAGCATTAGAATTGATAGGCGTATATTTATATCAACTGCTATAAATTCCAATACATTAAAAGACACTTTTTAAAGGATGAGGAGCCAAAATTAGTGATGTTGGGCTATTTGACAATGAAAATGTGAATTTATTCTTCAATTTAGGAAAAATTCAGTCCAAATAAGAACACCCTCTAATTGAGAAATAAATAAAAAACAAAACTTACTTGTTTTTTTCTTCTAATTCGCTGCTAACCTTTTTTCGGAACTGAGGCAATAATTGCTGCAGAAGTTCCTTAATTGTGTCTCGGTCTTTGAGTTGTTGTTCACGGCCTTGTGAGTGGTTAAAGTGGAAAGTATTTGCACTGCCATCGTACATCAAGATTTGTAGCTGGACTTTCTCTTTAGAATCAGGTGAAATCTTTTGTACTGAAGGGAAAAAATGAAACATTAAAAACATTCATAATAAAATAAGCATCACAAGTACATGAGTGAAATTATTTGTACAAGAGCAAGACTGGCATCTTAAAACAACAACAATGGAAATATATTTTTTTTTTTGTTTCAAAAGAAATATTGTTTCTTGTTTAAGCCTAAGCAATGAGAAAGAAACAGAAGAGACAAATTTGATATAAATAAAATATGTTCATTCAAAGAGGGAAAGGAAAAGAAAAAAGGGAGAGTTTGATATCTTATTCATCCTCAGACAACTGCAATTCGAAAAAAAAAGTTGTTACCTTTAATGTCAGAATAAGGATGACTGATTGTAAATGTGTTTTTGTGAGCTTGCATCCAGGCCAACCGCTCACCCATGAGATAAACGGAGCCATCCACTTTCTTGTGGCGAACATGGTTCACTATCAACAGAACTTCTTCTGATGACTTAGCCATTTCGCCAGGTCAGTGCTGTCATCTGGAATATTGAAAAAAGGTTCAATTACAGTTTATTTTCTTTGAGGATGTGGAGAAGACATAAACGAGTCATTAAGAAATTTTTTTAATCCATCCACGTTGGGAAGTCACTAGTTATAGGTCATTCCCATGGTGAGTGAGGGGGAGTAACGAAGTAGAAGGAGTTTGGAGTAGCAACAAGAATGTGTAGCTGCAGAGGACAAAGGATTTTGTCTCCACATGTTTGTTCTTTCCTGCCGCACGCTGACGTCACTGGAGATGTTGGAGTAGGAAGGGAGATGATAGTCACCATGACAGAATTGAGAATATGCGCATCAAGTATGGGCATGGACGCAGAGATTAAACTAAGTTTGCAATTGTAACGACAAACATACAAATGTTCAGACAAACAAATAAAAAGTATATTTGATAAAGAGACATTTATAACAGTACAAGACTAAAAAAAAAAAAAATATACACATAAAGAAACATTATTACAATCGATTGAGAAGAGAAGAAGCCCATTTAGTTTAGATGGTTATTCCTATACTCTTTCTTATACTTCATTTTTATGTGAATATTTGGGGAAACTTGTGACCTAACAGGTCTAATGTCGTTTGGTTCATCTATCGAATGGAGCCTGATCAGTAGAGTCTTTTATAATGAGTGGCATACTTGACAAAAGCTAGATTATCAAAAGGTGGTTGGTTCGGGAGTAAGTGCAAAGAGCTAAAGGGGCAAAGTAATAAACGCAGTATTTGCATTGTCACCAAAAATAAGATTAGAGAAAAAACTGTCAAGTTTCCAATGAGTAGATTCTCACATCAAGGAAGATTAGTAACAGGAAGGAGAGGGAAGAAGTGACGTTTTCTATATGAAGGTTAGATTCAAGTTTCCTTAGCTATTTATCTTCGTATTTAATTTCAACTAAGAATAAAGGAGCCGCAACATCATTAGGGAATTTTTCAAATTCCACTACCTCAAATAGGGTTTTAGAGTGTCAATTAAAAAATTGGTACCTCTGCCAAAAGATAGCTTGATTGACTTTTGAGAAATTTCATATGTTAACGAAATTCATTAAAAAATGGTAAAAGTTTAACGTCTCAGAATTCTGGGCTGTAAATATGTGGACAACTATTAAAAGTTACACTGGTTTTGGTCTTTAAAAGTGTAAATATTGCTTGAACCTCTAGGTAGAAAAAAACAAAGAAAATCAATAAAATGACAATTATCAAAATTATAACTATAAACTGGCTGTCTTATACTTGCAAAATATCAGTTGAAGTAATGAAACAATTGGTAACTCTAGACTGCGAGGACACTTCTTTATTAGATGCTTCTCTGTGCATGAAAATTTTATAAGTTTGGCTCAGTGTTACAACAAAAATTGCCGTCCAAATTAGAGTCATATCTCAAATAAGAGTCAGTTTTGTTTATTTCTAAAACTTTATTTTTGAGAAAGAAAACTGATTTCAACCTAAAGGCTTTAATCTCATTTGTGATCAGTCTTAAGTTGAAAAATTTGCTGTATTCACAGGACTTCCATAGCTAATATGGCATACTCATACTAGTTGATTGTATGGGTCCATATTTTAAGCAGTTTGCTATTTAAACCATTGGTGATATTTGTTATTGAAAATCATATGCGCAAACCAAAGGAATAAATTTGTTTAATAAAAGAATTCAGCAGAACATAAAAACAAAACTAATTAAAAGGAAATTTACATTTCTAATTCATACATCATAAAAACAATAAGATATAAATTAGTCTTTTAATAGAAGATTTATCCCAAGAAAAGATGAATTTATATGGGAAAGTTTGAGCATGACAATTGTTGGTATGGCAAATGAGCACTTCTTCATGACTAGATGTGTTAATGAGGAAGTTACAAATACAAACATTGCAAATGATAGTACTGACTAATCCTCACTGATAATGTTCCCTCACTTACACAACGAATGCAATCGAAAATTTTTCTTCAACTAGTGAGAGTTAGTCCCACCAATCATTTTTTGGTGTAAACATATTCAAGCTAAAAAGCACTCAGCAAGTTCATACCTCTGCCAACCACATTGACACCAAAAACTGAATGGAAGTCATTTCAGAAATGGTTAGGATGCTGGGGTGGTAACAGCAAAAAAAATTATTAGATCTACCCCAAAATTTCATCAGAATACATTGATAAGTTTTGGAGTGTACGGAAAAACAGGAGTGAACCATTATATGCATGGAGGGAGGGGGGTATCTAATCATTTTTTCCCCATTGTCAATTGCACATCCTTGCTAAAAATTGAATTGAAAACTTTTGGAGGTATTGTGTGGATACATAGCTACAATCTAAAGGGAAAAATTCTTGTATCCAACCAACAATTACTTTAAAAAAATTTTTTTCATTATAGCCCATCATCCACAGTTCAGCAAAATTTCATTTGAATCCATTGAGAAATTTTGGAGATAGGATGAGGACAAAGAGAGCGAGAGAGACAGATAAATAGACAGACGTGGGTGAATAAATTTACTGCACCCAACTTTATTGGCAGGGGTTGAAATAATAAATAATAGCCCCCACCCTCCCAAATGAAATAAACTATATATCTTGCCACAACCAGTTACCGAAACAGGCTTACTAAGACCACTGCATTAGGTCTTGACCACTGGACAGTCAAAAGTTTGCTTTCTTTCCTTCCTAAAGACCAGAAAGTTTGGAACTGTGGCAGATATTGTGTTGTATTGATATACATGAACTTCAATATCTTGTGCCACAAGAAGCACAGAAACCCATTCCTCTAGTTGGGTAAACGAATAAGATTTCTTCTCAGTAGTAAGCTTATGCCATAAGCAGACTAATAGCAGTCCAAACGTAGCTAAAAAAAATTGAAAAAAAAAAAACAACAAAAAAAACAAACTAGCAATCAAGTGGTCAATAGTATGTTTCCTCAGATGGACAGTTCTCTATGCACTGATACCTTCTCTGCCTTGGCTCAAAGACTACAGGCGTGAGTGTCTTCCAGATGCATAATGACTCACTTCAGAATTTAATTGGCAGGGAATCAAGTCCAACCCAAATACACTTTTGCTTGCTCATTTTATGTTTTCGATGCATATATTTCTTTTACAGCCACTGTACATTCAAAATGGAAATAATTAGAATTAAACAAGGTCTTGACCAGGATTTGAAACATAGTTATCACAGCCACTGTGTGAGGTCCTAACCTCGTAGATGGTCATGGCCAGCAGTCACTGTATAATGTTTGCTTTATTTTATTTGTGAAGACCAGAAAATCTGAAATTCATTTAGAACTATTGCAGAATAGTGTGCAGATATAAGGCAACTATACATATCTCTTTCTCTCTCCAAATTTTGCTTACAGAGATGAAAATATTTTTATCTGTTCCTCAGTTATCAAGCACAAAAGACAGGCTGGGTTGGGTGAAGACTATTCTGGGCGTCATAGCTCAAAAAGAATGATTTATACTTGCATCATAGCAATTATGAACTGGTTATTATTTTTACCTAGTTTTTTTACATTCTATGGCTTAGTGAAAATAATCTGAAATTCTTCATCTGTTCCTCAAGATACACTAAAAATATGGAAAATCCTTATTCATATAGATGTATAATTGAGTATTACCTTCTTAAAAAGAAAAAAAAAATTCCACTGACTGCTAAAAACCACCATACTTGCCACTTATGTAATAAACCCTAAAATAAGTTATTGATTGGTGAAAACCCAATGTTTCTATCTCCATTAGTTTCCAATCAGCTTGACATTTTTAAAAAAATCTAAATGAGTCTATAAAAACATTATCAAATTGTGAAAACCACATGCTTCTATCTTTAATACTTCCAAGATATGGGGCAGTTCTATGACCAATACATTCGATAAGTTCAATCAATATTTAATAGTAAGATCTTTCCTGGCACATTAGAAAATGAGTGTTTAGTTCATTGTGACAAATGGAAGAGAACCATTAGCAATCTTTTAAACTGGTATTAAAATAATAAAATGATTTACAGTTTAGTGATTTTGAAGAAGTGATTCAGATTTTGCTAAAATTAAATGGCTTCACTTATAGTATATATAAACATAAAATAAAATAAATAAAAGCATAAAATAAAATGAAAATGGGATTATTTAGCATCTTGACCACAGGGTTTCTTCATAAAGATTCAAGTGCAGTTTCCAACCATGATCTGGTCTTATTGACAGTAGCAAGTGAACACCTAAAAATATTGGGTAATTGGGGTTCATAACTAATTTATTCACCTGAATCATTTTCGAGGCCATTCATATACAAAAGTAATCCATAAAAAAATTTACATTTTGAAATCTTACTTTTAAACAGAGAAGATACCCATGAAAACAATGGTATAGGATACAGAAATGTACCCTGCACCTCACTGTGTGTTTGTTTCAAAATTATTTCAAATTAAAATAAAATAAAAACAATACGAACGACACAAGTGGATGTCAAATAATACATTTTTCATTTAATCCCATTCAATGGAATATCATAAATCATTAATTTTCATGACAACTTTTTACCTTCAGATTAATTTTTTCAACTAGCCTGAATAAGAGTTACGATAAAACTTCCCATCTACAGATCTATTCTTTTTCCGCAACCACTTGAAGCCTTCAAAATCTACTCAAGTAATATATTTATGCATAGATGATTTTTTTAATTTTGAAACAAACAAAATTTCTCTTTGTGTCTTCTGTGAAATCAGTGGATTGATGAATTTCACTAGGCCACTTACAAACAGTTCAACTACCTTTTAACCATCTTCAAAAATGACTATGGATGTACAAGAGAGAACAGACAATTTTCACTTAACCACATAAATACCAGCTAGAATATATGTTTACTCAATTTATTGATTATTTATAAATATGTTTATTGATATATAAATATCTATTAAATATCATGGTTACAGCGTTTGATAGTGCCTATTTCAAAATTTGTTTTTCTTTCATTAATTTAATTATCTTGATTTTATTTTTTATTTGTGCGCTTTTTAAACATCAAGATTGGGGAAACTGTACAATTTACTATCAGGACCCTCTTCCCTATGTTGTGTTGAAAGAGCTTTTACTCTCTTGCTTTTTACATAACAAATTCAAAATACTTTTGCAGTTTTGTGCATTCTGAGTCAATTTCAAAACTGGGTACAAGGACACACAATGAAAATTATGAAATTGAGTATTGAAACTCTTGCAAATAATAATAGTATGCAGTATTGATTGAAATTCCAGCTGATCTCTGGGGACCTATTTTCAAATTGGCTAAATTTTCAAGGTTCATCAGTCTGCCACTGTGAAAAAGCGCTATTTTCTACAATCCTTATTTTGATTAATAACAAAAATTATTACAATAAAATTGATAGATTTTAAATTTCAGAAACTTTTTCGGCAACTTCAATTTTGATTTTTCAAAAGCATAAAAACAAAAATTCTAATGTGTAGATGCTATTTTAATGCCTTCCTCGAATTTCCCCCTCATGCATTTTAAAATAAGGCGTCAACTGCTGTAACTGAAGGGTTGTTAAAAGAATGTGAATGATTTCAACTAATTTCTAACAAAATTGGGGAGGGGTCCCATTCTTCAAGTGGCCGATAACCCATGTTGGGTAGTGATATATTTGGATTTTTTTTTTCTTATAGAAAAGTTTAGCCCTGGATAGATGTTCCACTTTGCTCAATTGGGAAAAAAAAGAAGTTGATCACTAAATGAATGGAAAAATTCTAAACTATATTTTTTAGTTGAAAAGAACACTTTTATCACTTCAGATATTTATATCCATCCTTTCAAGACAATTTTTAAATCTACAGTTGACTCCATGAATTGGTCCTATGCTGACAAAGCAACTTACAATTTTTCTAATTTTATATTCACATGAATAGATGGATTTTTTTTTTCTCTTCAAGACGGCTTTTGTTTACGATTGTTAGGGAATAAAGATTAATTTTATTTTTGTTTCCTTTCTATGATCAATAACAAAAGAATTATTTTAATAATTATGTATTTTACACATTTCAACAAATTGAAATAATTTTCTAAAATAATGGAAAAGTTAAGCCAGATGTCAAAACTGTACAACAAATAAATATATTTAAAAAGAGAAGAATTTTTATAGTCAGCATTTTTGTTTTAACAGCTGATGCTAGTTTAAAGAAGGAAAAGACAACTATTTCCAAAAGAAAAAATTATATATCTTCCTCGACAAAAAATACAAAAAAAAATCCAAGATGACAAGTCCAAATAAATTCATTCTAATATAAGGCCACTTAAAGTTGGCCAGGAAATCAATTGGAAAAATACAAATATAAACAATTATTCGAATAAAGAACCCAAAAGTTGTTTTTTGTTTTTTTTTTTAAATTTTAAAGAGTAAAAAAATCATCACTTTTTAGGTGATGTGGTTCATTTTGATTTGTTTCCTAAATTAATAATTACCACCAAGTGATTGAAAATGAAAATCTTGAAAAGAATTGCAATTTTTTCTTAAATGAATATTTCAAAGTTGGATTTTAACTTTAACTAATTAGATTAATATTACTTGGATTGAGAAACTAACAAATTACTCAAAATGAAACTTGTCCCCCACTTTGTGGTCGATCTATAACTCTAAACAGATAACGCGTCTTTTCGCCTGCGGCAAAATCAAAATTCTTCTGATTGAAATGCTGCTTCTTTGTATTTTACAATAAACAAATAAAACAAAAACACAATTCACGTAAACTTTTAACAAATAAAACCTTTACATTCACAATATAGGGGATCAATTTATTATTTTACTTCAGCAAACACACGAAAAAATCTCTCGTGTTGAAAACCACAGCAACGATAATGAATAGTGCGGTTTTGATACAATACAAATTAATGCAACTAAGCTAAAATAACCAAACAAACATGAAATTATAAGACTTTTTGAACATACAGGGAATTTTTAAACGAATCAACTGCATTAATCAAGGTATATCTATATATTTCAGTATTGAGGTAAGAAATATGAACAGGAAAAGGTGATATTTTAATGCGGAAATGAGAAAGTCTTAGTAAATTGATATTCACATGAGCACAATCGATGAAAATTAAAATTCGAGAAATGTAATCAAATGATTTAGTCGTTTGCGGGCACATCAGTCGTATGAGTTGCAATTACTTCCAAAAAATGAATGGGAAACGTTATAGCCCAAAAATCACGTTTCACTCGAGGCTTTAATTGCAATCGCAGAAAAATAATTTCTAACAGAGTCATCAACAAAATACATGAAAAAATATAGCCATTCCATTTGTTTCAACTATCGAGACGATTATCTGCCCTTGTCACCTGTGATTCATTTCAAATAACTAAGATGTAACCTCGTGTTCTGAACAAAAAAAACTAGAAACTTTTCTACCTGATTTATTCGGTTATTCTATTCTTTAAGGGTATGGATGAATATTCAAAACCTAACAAATAAAGTTTATGACGAATTCGACTTTTTCCCCAGGACACAGATAGTTCAGATCAATCCGTTCAAGTATGTAAGCCCAACATTCATTAAGCTTGAATTGAAGAATCAAGTACGTTCCTTAATTTTTGTTGAACTTTTTTTTTTTCTAAGTATTCTCTACCACAATCTGATAACTTGAAAATTGTGAAACAAAATTCCAATAAAATCAATTCTTCCATAGATTTTTTTAATAAGAGAATAGGAACCTTAAATTCAATAGTTTTACCAACTAGCAAGTGTTTTTTTCAAAATTTCTTAATTCGAGCAGATAATTTTAATGAAGTTATAATTGTTTTCGTTTTATTATTTGACTTGAGTTGAAAGAGAAAAAAGGCTCCGTTTTATGATGTATTTATAGCAGTGGTCACTTATTTTCTTGATAAACTAACAATAACAGTAATCCCGGGAAAATGTAATTATTATATAACAAGTTAACTTGGGTTTAAAATCTCCACGAAAGGAAAGAAAAAAAGCTTTGATGGTCCGTGAACTGAACGATCAGAAAAGAGAAAAAAAAAAGGTAAAAATAGAATTCGCTTTTACTTTAATTAACAGAAGAAAAAAAAAGGAAAAAGAAAATTCTTATGAAGAGAGTTCGTAAATGTCGACTTACCTAAAATAGCCTAATTATCTTTATTTGGAAGGAGAGAAATAGTTTCTTAGCAAAAGAATTTTTTTTTTTAAACTCAAAGGAATCGTTTTCGTCTCGAGGAAATAGTTTATAAAAATCAAACCAGGGTTTGTTTCTTTTAAGAAGGAAGTCAAAAGACTGCCCTTTTAAATGAAGACAAGCAGAAAAAATACTCACAACATTTTAAAACGTGTAAAAGTTATATCTGAGTATTGAGTAAAAAGGAAGAAATTTTACAAAATCTGGAAGTTGATCAGAGCCGGTCTTTTGGTCCTTGTTTTAAATAGTGTAGGAAGATCAAAATAATAATATTTAACAGAGATAGAAAGGGAAGGATGAGAAAAAAGTGGGGAAAGCGAGCCGACGAGCCAAAAGTTGTTGTTGATAGTAGGAGCAGCGGCGGTCGAATAATACCGTCGTAAGTGCCGACGACGAGGCGGAGGAGGAAGTCATGCTTTCCTCCTGCTTCAACCTGCGCCGCCGCCGCCGCGGCTCCTGCTGATGCTGCTGCCTGCCGACGACCGAGGCTTTTGCGACAGTCGAAAACTAGATTATAGTTTGCAACAGAAAAGCTATGTAGACATTGAGAAAAAAAACAAAAAAAACAGAGGTAAATAAGAAGGCACCCAAAGAGCGCATACCACTACCAACATCATTGTTACAAAAAAAAAAAATGAATGGAAATTAGCTCAATCTAAGAATTTGATTAATTCTTCAGTAGCCTTTCCTAAAAATTTTATTGTAATTCATTGAGAACTTTTGGGGATATTGTGTGGGCAAACAGACATAATCAACAGGCATGAGTGAATACAAATACCTCTTCCAACATCATTGGCAGAGATTAAAAACAGCATCATGCACCACCCTTGAAATTTATCATCATTATCGGGTGCACCTGCCAAAACACATGCAATCCACAGATCCAGCAACTTCCGGAGTGGGTGGTAGACTTCTGGAGATGCAATATATTTAAGGAAGAAAAAATAATCTACAAATTAAAGTAAAAACATTTTTAAATAATTTGCAGGGTGTCAAAGTCAGACCTTGTGCCACCACTGCACAAGGTAATGTTTAAGTGCGACTCTCACTATTCATCACTTGTGAGTGCAGTCCTCACTAAATACCTTGCTAATATGACCTTGTGTCGAACTAGGCTAGGCTTAGATGGAGGAGGAGTGCCTTGTGTAATCCTGCAAACAATTGCAAGTAAGTTCATTTTCACTGGCTCAGCTAAGCTCATTTGCTTCTTGCATTTCATGACACGTGAGGCACTGATTTTCTTCCCATTCCTTACATAACCCATGGAGACCCAATCATAGTTTGTAGCAATTGTGGGCGTTTATGGGGCTGGGTTGATGAGCATGATGCCGAAGATATACTCCCTTACAGGGCCATAGGCTCCAATTGCCTTCCTATTTACCCACAGTTGGGGGAGAGGAGTGGATTCATCTCTTTCCCAAGGGCTTTAGTGCAAAGGGAAACTAAAACTGTCCCAATATTTGCCAATTCCTTCCATGTATTACAGTTTAGTGCTCCATGAATGTTGACTTGGTCTAACAAATATACCGATACCTGATCTTAAAGCATTGACAAAACAGAAAAAGATTTTTTAATTGGATACGAGTATCAACATTTGAATTCAATATTCAGAAGAGTGTTCAAATAAATACTTGGACCAAGAGATGAGTATGACAAGCATATTCTTTAATAACAACAGATGATTGTTTGTGTGTGTCAGTGTCGATTATCATGTTCCGTTAATGTTTATAGATGTTAGTATGAATTTGGCAAAGTAAAGAAATTCTTTAGGTTATGTACGATTGCATGTGTGCTTTGTTGAAGATATACATATCCTGTAGTATGTATGCAAATAGAATGTATATGTTGAATCATCAGAAAGGATCAAGTGAGGGAAAAAGTTACTTACAGTTTATTGATGTATGTGTAAGTAAATGTGTTATGCATATATATTTATGTTTTCTTATTTGATTGCCAGTAATGCAAGAAAGTCCTTGCCTGTGCAGATGAATGTGTGAATTCCAACTGCTAGTGAATGTGTGAGTGAAGTGTACCAAACGACATTGCCCAGGAGAAGTTGCAACTAACCGATGAATCTGGTCTATCATTGCTTAAATGGGAAATAGGTAGGCTGGCCTATGATTGGTCGAATATTTGTGAATATTTCCAATATTTAATGTTTTGAATATTTCCTGTTACAATTTTGGAGAGAAATCAATGTAGCCTATATTTGTATGATTTCTGTTCATTGAGTTTGAGTGGTCCCTACAAGTGTTTGAAAAAAGGTCAGAAGTCTGAGTGGTCTTCTTTAGATATCACCTCTACCACAAATGATAACAACAATCTACGTCTATTGTTTTTTTTATTATTGATTTCATTGTCATTTATAGCAATGCAGCTTCGGTCTGTTTTATTTTAAGGTTTAACTGGAGTAACAAAACGAAGGCCTGATTGTCAAAAGGTCTGAGGTTTAATTCTAACATTATTCTTCTGATTATCAATTAGACATCCTCATGATTTTGTAGTGCTTAAATTTGACCTTTTACAAACTTTTTACTCTGTAATGATTGAAATTAAAATAAGATTTTATGTAATTTCCTTTATGTTTTGAAAAATGGAACTCAGACAATATTTCGAATGAATAGAAAGATGTTTTCTGATCAATTTATAACTAGCTAGACTTACACACAAAAAAAAAAGATTGAGGAGACCAAACTGAACAAAACAATCAAAAAGAAACTAAGAGTAGACAAAAGAAGGTATAGCAATCAACGGAACAACCCTCCAAAAAGGTTGGGGCTTCAAAGCTATAAACAAAGCTCTCAGGACAAGAACAAATAATTAGCATACTCGAAAAAAACAGAGACCTAACAACAGACAGAGATCCGATTGTCAAGCACACCCAAGAATTCCACCCCAAACTCCCCAAGAAATGGACAAAAAATCATCAAGCAGGATATGCAAGACGTGAGCAATCAGTTCGTGGACCCTCCACAAGTTACACCATGGTCAGTAAAAAGAGCCCTCACTAAAAAACTAGCTTTTCTATTCAACTTACTCAAGTAATGTTTTGGAAGACTGGAACATGACAATCATAATACTTTTACATAAAAAAGGAAATCCCAAAGACCTGAACAACTACAGACCTATAAGCTTATTCAACTGCATCTACAAACTTTTCACAAAAATTATCACCAACCAAATCACAAAAATACTAGATGAAAACCAACCAGGGGAACAAGAAACTACTCAACCATGGATCATCTCTGTTCAATAAATCAGATTTCCATGGTCCTGAAGGCCATCACTGTACAAGGTGTAGACCCTGTATGCATCAGAGTAATACAATGTATATATACAGTCACAGTAGCTCCTTTATCAGGCTATATAAAGACTCTGAGCCCTCCCAGCTCCAAAAAGGGGTAAGACAAGGTGATACCAGCTCGCCCAAACTCTTCACAGCCTACCTCGAGATGATCATCTGAAACCTAGACAGGGAGAATAAAGGAATCAAAATAGATGGCAAATATCTGAGCAACCCTCGATTTGCAGATGACATCGCCTTTTTCACAGAAAACCTACACAACCTCCTACTAATGCTAGGTGAACTATATAAAAAAAGCAAGACAGTTAGCCTACACATGAACTTCAACGAAATGAAGGTCATGAACTTTTTACTCCATTGTGCTCTTCACAAAGAGATTTGTCTGAATCTGATCATTCAATTTCCAGGACATATAAACACAGAAAGAAAAATTCTTTCAAAGCAAACTTCAATCTTTATAAAATACTTCAGATGCATTCTTCCTCACATGACACATTTAACAAGCAGCAAACTGATCAGTAAAAACATATTTCCTCTTCTCCACTAATGAGACCTTTGTCAATCTTTCTACAGCTAGCTTTATCAATCTAACTATGTGCAGATCTCTAATATCTCTTGTTGAGTTATATTGAATCAGTATTCTTTATTATGCATGCAACACTGCATATTTACTCTTTTATGCATTCACTTTATTACAATGTTTTTGCTGACAAGTCGAAGAGAAGGAAAGGAGGAACAAGTCTCCTTCCCCATGCACATGAAGTCATACTCTTTCTATATTTCCAAATCAGCAGTAGTCGACTACAAGGATTAGTCCTTAGGGATATTATAACTATCAGCAGCCTCTGCTCCTTAAAGAAATGACCATAGCTACTACTACAACTTCTGTTACTGCAAATTGTTATGTTCCTTTCACAAACTAAGCATAACTTAGTAACCAAAAATGGCTTTTGGCAGTTACTAAGAAGCAAAGGCTGTCCATTTTTTTTTTCCATGACAAATGCACATTTTGAGGGACTTTATGTCCATGGTGAACAAAATTATGGGACCACTTCCAAAACCAAGGCAAATGTCTAAAGTATCTTTGTGTCAAGGGATATTTTCCCTGCACCTCTCCTTCATCCCCAAATGACATCATGATCAACAGGTGTGGTTGATTAAGCTAAAAATTTAATTTCAAGAGGCTTCTGATATGTTACTATTACATACCTAGTTGTAGATAATGTGGGAGTAGATCAACTGCCTATGAACTGTCAATATGTGTGCTCCACTTCTGCAATTTTTTTTTATTACTTCAGAACACTTACCACAATAGAGACAACAATGATTTATATGTGAGAAGAAGCCGCTAACAACTGTAAAATCCATATACCAAGGGGAGTAACTCATACTTATTCACAATTATTATCAGTAGGAACAACAAACAGACATGTATGGACTGTTAATTATTATTTCAGCAGCTACAGACCACAGTTTTTAAGCTGGAGACTTCAATTTTGGAATGATGAATCTTTCTATTAGTATACAGTTGCAGCTTTTTTGATTTTTTCAAAATTTATTGATCCAACATGTGGGTTCAATCACATTGAAAATTAAGTCCCATAAATACAGTAAAAAAAATGTCCAACAAATTTGTTCATGAGCTACCAACCACAGTTTCTGGTCAACATATGCCAGATTAGGAATGTAGTTGCTCATTGAGACTATGCTTTTTTTGAGGTGGGGAGGGTGAAAATTTTGATTTTAAGGACCATAATGTGCATGTGCAGTTCTCATTAATCCAAAACTCAAACAATATTAATCAACTGAAATTATAATTTTTGAATATTTCTATCTATTTTTGGATGGAGAATTGATCTATAAATATTATAGGGAATTGAATGTGCAGTGTTAAGAAAGTACTTACATATAAACTGGCAAAAGTTGGAGTTAAGAGTAGTATTACTCTAAATAACTTTTAGATTGTTCAATGGCTAAAATATATAAAAATCACTTCAGCTGATTAATTTAACCACCCATAGCACTGAGGAATCTGACTATCCTACTGAGAATGATGAGGCGGTGGTTAAGTCAAGTCTGACCTATTTGAAGATTTGATTTTACAGGGAAGGAGGGTGATATGTCAAACTTGTTCAGTCCATCGGCAGAAATAATTGCTGGAAATGTAGATTCTTGCAAAGGTATTTCCTCAGTCGATATTTTTTTTTAGATTCATTTAAGTCACTTGCATTTGTGATGGACAAGGAGACGGGTCATGCAAAGACGCTGATGACTCACAGCCATAATCATATAGGTGGGGTTCACATCCAGTAATTCTACCTTTTGAACCAGGGGGTTATTCTTTGAGTGTCTTACAAATTTCTGTATAAGAACCGGTCCTGGTTTAAATAACCAGGATGAAAGGAACATTCCTCTTGATTTTCAAGAAAATGAAAAGAATCTCAGGTGAGGAATTGCGTTTGTTGTAGTTGATAGCAAAGATCTGATGCAGTGCGGAACATGAGGTGTAACCAACTATCGATGAGATTCTGGTCGATTTCGTGATATCAGTTCAAGGCAAATAATTCTTCAAATGATCCCATTATACCATTCAATCTGAGCATTGCCTTGTGGATGATAGGGGTCGTCTTACTGGAAACAACCCCATGCAACAAAAGGTAGTCTTGAACCTCACAAGCTAAGAATCCTGAGTCTCTGTCTCAATGGATACAACCAGTTGTGCCTTACAAAGAGAAAATCAGTTCCAAACAGTAGGTGACTGTCTTTAATGAAGCATCTTTGCAAAGAATTACAAATGGGAATTGAGAAAATTCATTTATTGCCACACAGATATTTGTTGTGAGTCCTTGATGGCAGTGGGCACTTGAAATTGACACGAAACCACTCCAAGGCTTGAAAAGCTTTGATAAGCTTGCCACTGGGCAATGAAATAAATTGTGGTTTCAGTTTAGTACACGCTTGACAAAACAAGCACACTACTTTCACAACATCCATAGAAAATGGCATGTTTTAGATCTCACATGAGCCTTAGCTCAGGTTCAGGCCCCATACCAATTGGTAACGGCAGTATGTTCTTTCTGAAAGTCAAGGCCAAGAATAATATCTCTGCAGAGAATTTCAATTACCTCCAAACGAATGCTTCGATACTGTCTGTCATCTATCACAATATCAGCATGAAAAAAACCTTTGATTGCACATGACTCCCTCATTCAACAAAACTGGGACTTTCTGTTTCTTCTTTGACTGACACACTCTTGCCCAGTACCCAGTTTTGCCATAGGAAGCGCAATCACTATCCTGAGCCAGGCAATTTAAGCATAGATGTAATTTACCTCCAAAAAACCAGCACTGTTTCTTAGTTATAACAGCAGTAACTGGAGCAGAATTTGTTTTCAAGACTTTTGCCAAGGTTTTGGAAGTGGTTCTATAATTTTGCTCACCACGGGCTTAGAATCCCTCAAAAAGTACATTTGCCCCCCCCCCCCATCCCCCAATGGACAGTCTGTGCTTCTCAGTAAGTGCCAAAAATGGCTGGCTACACCTGCTTTGTAGCCAGCCTTTTTTTAGTGATTATCAGATTGGTACTCCACAATACATATTATATGAAACTACAGCTTAAAATTACTGCTCTTTGTTCCCTTGACTACATTGAGAAATCATTCTTCCGAAACATGAAGTGGTAAGGGATCTATTTATAATGTGACTACACTACTGAACTGGAACCTCTCTTTCCATCCATCATATGAAACAACAGCTCTGATGTATTTCAATTACTTATTTGTACTTAATTGAGAAATCATTTCCCATTTTTTCGTCTATTTACAACTCAGTTAAACTGAATTCCATTGAAAAAATCATTTTCCTATAAGATGAAATTTTAATTTTTTTCATTTGGGTAAGGGGGCTTCATCTACGACGTATCTATACTGCTCAACTAGACCTCCTCTTTCTGTCCATTGTACAGCTTCAAAGTTTTGTGGTTAGTTCCCTTTACTTCATTGAGAAATCAAATCAATAAAACTCAAATTTTGAGGGGAGGGCATAGTGGGGTTTCTATTCAAAATTCAACTATACTGTACTACTGGTCCCTCGTTTACTGTCAATTGTACTAAAATATAGGTTTTTAGTAATTTGAAAACATGAAATAGAGTTAAGGAGTTCTATTTATGGTGTGGCTATGATGCACCTATACTATGGCTGAAATTTCATTAAATCTATATTGTAAATTTTGTTTTTCTATGGTGGCCATTTTGACATTAAGATGTGATCACAATTTCTGTCTGATCGGTTATGTCTTGTTTATATACGGAAGAATATTAACAAATCTATCAGTACAATACTTTCTTCACTGTTTAACAATTTTCGACAATTCTGGTTGTAATTTCAAGAAATTTATACAGACATTTTCGTTTTTTATGGCAGCCATTTTAAAATGAAGATGGTGGCTGCTGTTTTAGTCAGATCATGTGACTTGATTCTATATAATAGAGCATTAGAAATGTACCAGCATGTGGGATTTCATGATTTTTTGCACATTTTGAACAATTCAGTTCGAAATTCCACCCAAGCTACAGTATTAGTATTCCAAACCATTGCATAAATCGAGGAAAAAGATTTACACAGTACTCCCTTAATTATCCCCAATTCCACAGATATATGACTGGAACAACCTTGTTAACATTGATATTCTGATTCTGTATAAAATTACCTATCTTTTTATATATAATTTGTTTGATTAACAATTTGATACCCTCAACACCCTTATCTCATGGAATAGGGATCTCAAATATAAATTTGGAAGATGATTTATACAGTCATCTCCCCTGCATCGTAGCACTTTCTCCTAAAATCTATTACTAATCAGCCAATTTTGATAAAAACTGGTAAGGATATCAAATATCATGCAGGTATTTCAAAATAAATTTTGGGGCTGATCTATAGTTATTTCCCCTGCATCGTGTCTATTGGTCTTAAAATTCGTAACCCAGAAAACTACCCGACTGACCTGAACCGAAATTTGCCGGTAACTGAATATCACACAAAAATCTGAAATTTAATTTTTCCCAATCCATGCACAGTTATATCCCCTGCACCGTAGCTTTTTTCCACGTCACCCAACATCTCTGAAGGTTATCGAAGAATTTCAATGAAATGGTTGGCCATGGGATGAGGAGGAAATGATTCAATTTTGGGAGCCAATCCATTTTCAGTTACCCGCACGGTAGCCCAAGGTATTTCATTAAACTTCCCCAATAAAATATTTGATCACCGTTTGGGGCCATAGGAACTAGCAAAAAAAAAAAAAAACAAAAAAAAACGCCTGTGAGGCGAGTTTCAGCTAATATAATATGATTTAATTTGATACGGACGAAGTTACTCGACATCGAGTTTACTGGCCGGCGGAAACGTTCTTTAGGCGACTAGTAATAAATACAAAACATTGTTGGTGCACAAATATTTACTAAGCTTTAGCGCTAAGCTACGAGTGAGGACCAAAATCATTGTGGAATGGTACACAAGTTTCTACATACACTCAGAAAATACAGTAATGTACAAATGAAAAATAAAAATGAGATTAACTAGAACACTTAATGAGCGAAAATTTAATCGCTTCTTCCATCGCCAACCCTCCCACAAAATGTCATGGAAATTCATTGAGAACGTTCGGGGATATCGTATGGACGGACATGGAATTCGGACAATATTATGTGGTGTGGACGTATAACTACGACGTAGAGGAGGTAATTGTTCATCGATCCGCTCCAAAATTTAATCAGTTCTTCCCTAACCTATTGTCCACCCTTCCACAAAATTTGATTGATATTGATAGAGAACTTTTGAAAATATTGTGTTAACACTCCCAATGAGCGTATATATATGCAAATGTAAGGGGGGAAAAAAAGAGAGAAAAATGTCTCAATCAAAAAATAATTTCAGGATCCGTCCCCAAATTCAACTAGCTATCCCTTATTCTATGGTCCACCCTACCACAGAGGAAGGAATTTATCATACAGCGTTTACGGTTTTTTTTTGTTGCAATTTAAAAAAAAAATTGACCACGTAAAAAATATTTATACAACGAAAACACAAATTAATCATTATGGTCTCTCTAAGTGAAAAGTTTTTCTATCTCATTGATTAATAGCACAGAGAAATGCATATCAAGTAAAAAAAAAAAAAAAGTGAAAATTTGAATTGCGACCTCAAGACAGAAATTCAACTTTTTATATACATCACAAAAATTACCAACTGAAAATACATCTGGTAGCAGACGTAGGGTGCGGCATTTTAATGTGTGAGTATTTTAGAAGTTTTCACTCTGTGGAAAAGAAAAATTGCATTTTTTTTTTTGTGAATAAATGTAGGTTTCTGACACTTGTTTGACACGGCAGTAGCAAAACAATTATTCTTTGTGTCTATCACAAGGCGTTAACGTTTTTAAAGGACAAATCCTCGGAGCTGGAGTAAAAAGATTTAATCTCTAAAATCTACCCACAAATCAAGTCTGACGACGAAAAAATAAAAAAATAAAAAAGAAAGAAGATAAATAAGTTCGTAATTTAAACTTTGCTGAAGTGAGGATTTGAATCCTAAAAGGCCAACAACTCTTACTTAAAAGAGCGACCTCTCTTAGCAACGCCTTAGCAACAGTGTAATTGACATTCATTTTTTTTTTTACGCAAAAAGTGAAAGAAAAAGCATGGAGTCGGTTGTTTCGAGTTGTTTAGATCCTGGGACTCGATCTATACAAGTTCCCCGTGAGTGCAATCCATTGAAAATCCTTTCATGAATTGAACGTGTGTTTGATTATCATAGTATAATAGTCATTTTTGCATTACTTCTACTTTTCTCTTTTTTCTTTCTTTATAAACTGAGGAAAGGGATACACAATAGCTCCCTTCTCTTGGCAGTAGATACACAAACATTCACATAACATGAAAATGTGACAGGAATTTTCATAAATACATGCATGCATGCATATATATATATATATATATATATATATATATATATATATATATATATATATATATATATATATATATATATATATATATTCAACAGATTTAAATATTAAAAAACTTTATCAAAATTTTTTTCTGTCACTTCATACCCAATATCTCTTGATGTAATTTTCATCAGTGTTTTTTTCTGTTTTACACATACTTTGCTATTATGGAAGTATGAGTGAATTTTCTCTTGTTGGGACATATATATATATATATATATATATATATATATGTATATATATATATATATATATATATATATATATGAGCAAGTCAAACTCCACGTTCAACACCATTCTCCAGGCTGGAGGGATATTACGCACACAGGTCCTTCCGTCTATGGTCCTACTGCTGTAATGAACTCTTCCAGGAAATTTTGTCCATGGATCCAAGCCATCATATAAAGATACATACACTCACATATATACATATGTATATATACATATACACACACACACATCTATACACACACACATATATATCTATACACATATATACACATATACATATATGAACACATGTACTCATATACTATATATATACACATATACATATTTACACATATATTCATATGTATATAGATATATATAGTTTAAAAACCTTTACAGCTTTAAAGACTAAACTTTAAAAAATCTTTTTCAAAAAGATAGCTTATGCCATACATGTAGTTTGTTATTTTATATAGGGTATCATCATAATGTATTGTACATGGATGTTATTTTATACTACAAATCATTTAATTTTTTTGAAATACGGATTTCTTCTGTTGGCTACCCAAATGATGTATTTAATAATGAAGGATCAGTAAGTATAACAACAGATGTGACTTGTTGTTTGAGTCACTTCTATTGAGTGTTCACCCATGTGAATTTTAAATCCGTTGTGTTGGTTTTAATTCCAGACTGCATGCAAACCAAGTTATGATATCTTTAAGAATATTAATTTCACAGAAAATCTTCCTCGAGCTAATTTTATACCAACATATTCAACCAAAGAATTTGACAATTTTTTCCACTAACCCTAAAGTTAATTTTTCCATGTTGCATACCATCTCACTTCAATCAATTTGTATTTTCCATTGAATTATCAAATAAATTATCCTTATATATACAGTTGAAACTAAACCAAACCACATTCTAGCCGGTAGTAACACCTCAATAGGTCATTTCATTGATATACTTGTTACTTTGTTACTTGGCATTCTATGTTCAATCTCCCACCCTGCCCAACTACCTATCAGCCAGACAAATGGATCAGAGAAAAATGTTTCCCTTTTCCCTGACTCTAGTCAATACAATGATTTTTCACACTGATAAAGACTAGATCCATCTCTTTTGGTTACCTAATTCCTTTAACATCAATCATTTAATTTAATTTAATGTACATTATTTATTTTATTTATTTTATATTTATACACTCATCAATATATTCTTTGATTTGCCCAGTAAAGGTGCAGGGTCAATTCCCATAGGGATACCTATAATCTGATAAAATAATTTATTACCTATTTTAGAGTAACATTCCCCAATAAAATGATTAACAATCGCCTTTAGAGTAGAACCAGTAAAGTAAGTCTTGCCTTTATTTGTTTTACAACAGAAAGCTTTAGAGTAGATTTATTGACACATTCATAATTACACATACATATGTGATAATTGTTGAGACATTTTATTAGAGAGTATATTTCGTCTGACACTGATGTTAACCAGTAGCAAACCAAACAGCCAACCATGAGAATGAAAAAAGAAAATGAGTATCTTCTAAGAAGCAGCCTTAATTCGACTCTGCTCCATCTGCTAATGGCACTCTTAACTGACTGGAGTTTGCAATAGCAAACGAATTGCTCATCCCTTGATTCAGTAGTCATGGGTGTAACACACACACACACTCATATACACACATATATACATATATATATATATATATATATATATACATATGAAAATATATATGACGTAAAGAATTTTTTCATATATACTCTCTGTCATGAATAATATATGATGTATATCTATTGTATTAAACTAGTATAAAACTAAAAAACTGATTTATTCTTTTGGTCGAGAGAAAATTAAGTTTGTCTATACAGAATAATTATTAATTATAACAGCCCAGTGTGTTTTAAATGTTTGTTTGTTAAGCAACATGAGAGTTTTGAATAAAGAGAAATTAACTAAAAAATTCACTTCATAGCATTTATTTTTGTCTTTCAAGTTCGAGCACCAAAACCTGGCCGTGTAGCATTTACTACATCTCAAGAGAGAAGAACCTATCCTGATGACGTTCCATGTAATAGATTTGGTGCAAATAGTATTCTTATCACAGGGGTCCCTCATCTTGGACCAGGATGTTATGAAAACGAAGAGGTAAATTTCTTTGCTTGCTTATCAACTGTCATTTCACATTCATGTTTACTAATCATAGCTAAGTACAGCACAAAGCCACTGTTGTAGGTCACACAGTAAGAATCACTCCCTTTAGTAATAACAGCCTTCAAAACTATCATGCTAGCCATAAGGTACCCTCATTTTTACTAAGCTTAGCTCAGTCTGACTAAAGGCAAAACTGGAAGAGGTAGGGATCAAGAAGTTTGTTTTATACCAATCGTCTAAATTGGTAAGATCTGCTGAGCTTGAAAATTTGTCACTTAGTGTCATTTCCTATTTTTGGTTACATTTATTTCAGATAGAAATTTTTTCATGTTATTGTTTAATGATCAAAAAAATATCTTTGATCATCATTTTGATCGGTAAGATCTATAATCATAATGAAAGGAAAATAGCAATAAATTATGTTCTGAATGGCACTTTTCCTCCCTCAATAAATTCAAGTATGTGAAAAAAAGCCCACAAAAACAAATTTTTATTAACTAAACATGAAAAGAGATAACAGGATTCATGTATGAAAAACATGTATTGTACTATGATTGCTTTGAATGAATTGTTTTTTAGAAATTTTTTGCCTTGATAATTTCTCTTCATTTCACTCTCAGAATTCCCATTGTGACCACTGTGGCTAAGTTGTGTCAAAAGTTTTGAATAAAACCTTATGATATGGGCACTTTTTCTCCCTCAAAAAATTCCTGACATCCAGTGTGAGAAAAAAAAACTTGACATGGGCATCATATGGAAATTAATTAATTAAAAATGAGAAGAAATAAGAGAATGGTGGAGAGGTTATGTTTTGATAAGCAGTTTTCCACCCTTGATAGATTCGTGATGTACAGACTTCCTTTCTCAACCACTTGAAGACCAATGTCTCTTAGCAGCATGTCATGTCTTCCCTATCCATTGAGAGGAGTGTGTGTGCAAAATTTTATGTTCCTACTATGAACGGTTAGCCTTGGGCAAAGTCTAGATACTTATAAATGTCAAAACACATAAATGACCTAAACCCAACAGTATATAAACCAGTGTTGTGTGTAACAGTGATTAATATCAGTAAACGTTTCAAATCATAAAAGCTTATTCAGTTTTCAAGTAATTATATTTTCAGATATTTAAATAACTAAGCAGTCAACATTTTAAACTAATTTATTCTACTGATACTACATAGATATATTTTTATTTAGGCTATATATTTGTTGGATGACAAAACTTAAGAAAAAAAATGGACTTTCAATATCCTTGAGAAATTTTGGTGAAATTTATAACTCAACCAAAAACACTTTACATCTTTCATTTTAAAAAAATTTAGAAGAAAAATCAGAGACTCGTGATCAAATGAATGTAAAATATATTTGAAATATTCTTTTTGTTTTTGCTCCATGCTTTCTAATAAATATGATTTAACTGTTTAATTTTGCCAGTTAAAGAAGAAATTATTGTAAGTGTACAAAGAATTACTCTCTGATCATCTACTTTCTTATCATTTTAGAAAACAAATTTCACTTCACTGAATAGGAACAAAATTCAAAGTGCCTTGGGTTATTCCCTGGGAGCTCGGACTAGAGAACGATTCAGTAAAATCACAAGTGTAAGTAAAATAACATTCTTACTGCAGGATATTACTTCTGCTTTCATCATTTTCATGGCTTTATCTGATATTGAAGGGCTAAATGTATTGGTTCTTTCAACATGATGTACCAACTTCTGATACTGCTTTCACTTTGGTTTGAAGCATGAGGAAATATCTTCAAATGTTTATCAAGATACTAAATTTTTCAAAATACAGTTTAATGTTTGATAAGTGCAGTTGCTTTTTAAAAAATACAGCTTGAATCATTTCCTGGGGAAAATGAGAATCTTACAAATTTCTTGCCCAGTCAAACTTTTCTCAAAGAATCTCATGTTATAGTAATATTATAAATGGAATTACTTGAATGAAGCATTATCAGTTATTATCAATTTTTTATTTTTTTCCCCTCAATCTGTGCTACACACTAATGACTGTAGAATGATGGTTTAGGAGTTATAATAAAAAGTGACTATATTTAAAATGAAAAAATACAAGTCAAAAAAAGAATTATTGACAATGCTTCAATTTTTCAAAAAAAAAATAATACCCCTACTAATAGTACTTGTGTATGTAGATAGAGATGGCAACATATCAGGTGTCTCGGGAAGATAGGTAATGGCTATATGGTTATATTTGAATGACTGCACCCAGAAGACAGCTGTCGAGTCAAGACAGGAATTCTAAGGAAAAAATTATGTGAGTTTTAGTCACACCAAAAACTTTTCCTTAATTTCTGATCCATACTGCATACTGACAGTTTGAGAGTTGTGATAAGTTGCACTTCATTCAGTCCTCCAATTATGTTACATAGTCTAATCAAGGAATCAGGCTGAGAATAGCTGAACCAAAGTAGTCTTATTACAAAAGAATATTCATTCTTAATTTAAAGGACAAAGGAATGTGCAATTATCATGTGGATACATGAAGTGCTACCCAAAACTTAGAGGAATTTAAGGAGCAAAATGGCTTCCTCACAGACAGAAAAAAAATGGTTGAAAATTTTTAAAAAAGATTCATTTTCTGGTATAGTGATTTTGAGGTCTGTGCAAAATGTTGAGCAGGACATAGGGAAAGTTGATAGATGATCAGATTGATCAATCTGTTCAAATTCTCTGAACTTTTGGGTAGCACATCATACACTACCATTCACAATCAGAGAAGAGAAAAGAGAGTTTTGGGTAGATCAATCTGAAAATATGTAACAGAGATAATTCTATCTGCTCTGGAATGTTAGCATTTACCAACCCCCAAAATAACCTTGCCTGTGATTTTTGCTTTTTGGGGTCTCTGAACGCTAAAAAATGTTCCTATATGAATTGAGAGTAGTTGCTTCTTCACTTCAAGGGTCATAAACTGTTAGTTGCCTCCTCGCTCTTTCATGAGGATGGATCAATGTCTGTAGCCTGGCATATAGCTGTTTCTTATCTGAAATTTTTTACTATAATGAGTTATGTTTGATTTATATAATAATTATTTAAGTGCATTGACAAGGGAGGAGATTATGTAGGAAGATGAATATTTCCTTTAATTGCATAAGATAAGCATGTATCTCATCATTGGGCTGTGGAATTATTGATGTACTGTACCTCTCTGACTTCTTTAGCTTTATTTGTCTTTTGTGGCGGGATTCAAAATTTCTAGGTTCTCTCTCTCTTTACATCCATAAATTTTTTGTCTATGGAATTGAATTAGGAACTGGTTCTGTCTTTTTCTTGGATCCATACATACTATTGCGCTGACCCACTTGTACTTTTTTACAGACATCGGTAGCCTTTCTTGATGTAAGCACAAAAAATTACTCGCTAAAAATATTTTTACAATCTTCGAAAAGCAAGTAACCAAATACTTTGAAGCCGTACTTTTGTATGAATGGTGGAAAACAATAATTAGTTACATTGTACATAAATAGATGAATGCTGATAACAGCTAAAAAATAAAACTAAAAAAACTTTTTTTTTTGCTAAACAGACAAATTTACTGGAGAAATGAAGGTGTTATCAGTATTCATATCCATTGAAGGTAGTTGTTGAAAGGATGAATTAAGAAAGTGAGGCACGCATTTGCTTTTCTTTAAATTGGAACAAGCTGGAAGAGGAAAAAAGAATGGATTTGCCTTAAGATAGAAATACAAGTATTACAATAGTCCTGAGTCACCGGAAAACGGTACTCACGAAATACAGCAGAAGTGTCAAAATAAAATCAGCAATCTTTAGTTAATCTTGACAGTCATGAATTGAAAGCACAAAAAATTTCTGAACAAAAACAATAAAACATCAAACATTCTGCAAAGAAATATATTGACACATGTGGCACATCAACTTTAAAAAATGAAATGAATTAGACAATTCAGTAGTTAATGAACAAAAAACTTTTACATCAGCATACCACTAATAAGTACTCATGACCTACTTTTCTTTCATCAGTTGCATGTTAAAACCAATAAGAGTGTAAAAAAATATCAATCTCATATCTGCTATCATTACTTATGGCTCAGGTATAAAAGGAAAATTCAGTTTTTACTCAACACTGTCGTCTGACTGTTCAAAAATTTAAAAAAAAAAGCAGAAATGATAAATTTTTAAATTGTCAGCATTATTTAGTTTTCGTTGTCTCATCTTTTTCTAAACATGTGCTAGAATTCCTCGCAGTTAATCAAAATGGAATAGTCACTTGCTTATATTTCAAGAGATTTTTGCTGAATATAATAACGCTAATATGTGAGTAGAGAAGACGGCTTTAGAACTGGATCTGTGAACTTCTGTGATTTGGTAATTTTAAAACTGGGATATTGAAGATTTCACAAGTTTTGCAGTCAACCCTATGCTGTCGTATATGACATGATACCACAGTTAAGTTGAAGTAAGGAGAATTTACATTAAAATGATGATAAGAAATACCACAGTAAATAAGTAAGCCAGTAACATACATGTTTGATATTGCTGTCGAGTATTATGTTCAGTATACACTGTTGATATGTACTGCACTGTTAGAGGTCTGACTGCGTAAGCGCTTTGTTTATGTTTTAAAAGCCACTACATCTGCTCATGGCTGTTAGTAGATCAAGGTTTTTCAGCTCCATTAAAACCTTTTGGGACCTCAAATAAATATGCAGTAGGACGTTCAGTCTCGGGAATGATCAATTAGAAAATTGGAAAAAGGGATGACCAATGAATAAGTTACTTCTTTCGACTTTTGTTGGATGGTGATCACTATAAAGGTCTGAATGCTGCTGGACACAAACTAAGGGTCTAATTTAGCATAAACTTATATTGCAAATTGAACCCTCATTAAACATTTATTTGAGAGGGAAGTTATTTTAGACATATTAATAAGCAGATGCTTAAATTTTCAGTCCTCCAAGCTCCATTTATGCATAATACATACATAGCCAACCAGCTAGCTAGATCAACTTGAAAACTGAAGAAACCTATGTTGAGAGATCAGGAAAGGAGAGTAGGTTTAAGGTATAGGTTTGATCTTCTGGTAAACTGTTAAGTTCTCGTGGCTCAGGTGGTGAGAACAGCTGGCAATTTACTAGACTTCCCTAAGCAAAAGTGATATGTGACCAAATATCATTCGGAGATTATTCTTTGATACTTATCCACGATATTTACTCACCCGATTGGTCAATGGCCTGACTTGAGTTGTGATAAATGATAAGATGAAGGAAAATAGTTGTTATGATTAACAATAATGGTGATTATTGGTATAATGAATTTTATTATTAAAGCTTCTTTTTATTTCACTTTTATTCAATATAAGTGATTTTCTCTTTGCATTTCTGATGATTTCCAATGGTTTTGATTTGAGAGTAAACCAAATGACTTCATAAATATTTCAATTTCGAGAAGTCATACTTGTTTCATTTGTAACGTTTTACTTTTACAGTGGGACTCTAATATGCTGGGTGAAAACATAGAATGGATCATTTGATATTTTATGTTGTAGGAAAAAACTCCTGATCCTTCACATTACCAACAGCACCAATCAGATCCTGTGACATTTCAACCTGATGCCAAGCCTTTTCTTGTCGGAGTTAGTCGATTTAAGACTCGCCTCAAAGACTCTACATTTACTCCAAGGTCATATTTTCATTTTTTTTTGTGTTTATATTTGAATGAAACGTAGAGAGAAATATACAGAAATCGTTTGTTAAAATTATATATATATATTCATACATATTTATATATGATTTGAACAAATAATTCATATATATATATATATATATATATATATATATATATATATATATGTATGTATGTATGTATGTATGTATGTATATATAAACCCATTTGATTTAATATCAATTCATTTACTAAATTAAAATATTTGATTTTTGAAACCTAAGCCTTTATATTGCCAATCAAAAATAGGATTACATTTCATTAAAGCTTTGTATCCATTCAAAAATGTCTCTTCTTTTTACCAGCTCAGGTAATCACTTATATATTAATGAAAACAAATGTTTTATCTTTGGAAATACACTTATATGTTATTAGAGACATATTTATTTACTTTTACTCAGTCCAAACACATATAACATAGACACAACCCAGGGTCGAAAAGTGGTACGACATCAGACTTTTGGAGGTGCACCAATCTTGATGCCTGATATCACAATCAAAAGCTCTATAGCAAAAAACACTAATAAGGTAAGAATTTCCATGCACTAATTGATCACTTTATGATTTAAAATCACTTTAGAAAATATATTTCAATTACCATAGTACTCATTGAAAATACAGGATTATTTGCATATGGTTAATTTATATAGGTATTTTAGTACAAATGTATTTATTGCAAACAAAAAATGAATACCTCAAACAAAATCTATGTTTCTGTCGATTTTCTACCGTTCTTCATATCTTCTGTTTCTTGATAATTTTCGAACGATAAGGCAACAGCATTGGGAGAAAACTCAAATGAGACATCAGCAGCTGTAGTAGTGATATCACCAGCAGCAGCCCCTTTATATTTAGGACCACAGTGGAAACCACAAGTGAAGTGTCCTGAGAGCTTAAGCAGAAGGGGATTACAAGATTTGTTATTAATGATAGAGCCGTAAGAAGAAAGACATGTAAAGACAGTTAGATTACAGCTATTGGGGATGATGGAACCTGGATTAAAGAGCAAGACCCGTATAGCTTCTAGATCACAGTACTGGGGCAATGTAGTCTGAATAAGGGAGAAGTCTCCAAGAAAAAAAGGGTCCTGGGATGAACTCAAGATGAGAACACACAAGGAAAATGGAGCAAATTTGGTATCAAAGACATTAGGTATGGACCAGTGCCATGAAATAAGATTTCTGTCGCACAATGGACATCTTGATGCTGGAAGAGTGATGCTTGTTCATCCTATGTAAATTGTGTTCAATCTTTTACATAAGAAATTAATTGCTGTTGCAGTGCCCTTGAACGATGAACAGTAGGTCATTAAATGGAATTAACCGTATTCATCTTTTTTCTGCCTTTCAATAAAGCCTTAAATATATAAAGCTAAGTCTTTCTTTAGTTTTGTCTGATTGATGATCACTTCCTTGTCTTTCACAAACTAAAAAAAAACTCAGTTAAATGAAAGTTAAACAAAGATGGCTGCTTGGCCCCTGCTGTTAATGATTCTTCTACAATCAAGTAGCTCTAGATATTGCCAATCCTAAGCTTAAAGAAAGAGTGGGAATGGGTTGGCGGCAGTGGGTTTAGGTGCCAATAGTGGGATGTGAAATGGTATGCAACAATATTATAAGATGAGTCTAAAAGTTAATCACGTGGATTGAAGTGACTTAATTCATAAAATGCAGTTGTGATACTGTTTCAGTATAATGCACACACTCAGTGATGTTATGCAATGTGTCAATGACATCATTTGATCAACATATCAATTGATGGTTTTATTAAAAAACAAAGAGAAAACACTAGAAAAAAGGGGAGAGCAGACCTTGTGTTGCAGACAGGTGTCAAAAATCATGCTAGACTGGTAATGTTATTGGTGTAGGAATGAGTGAATATGACAAAAAGAGAAAGACATTCATACCTTTCCCAATGGTATTAGTGTGAAAAGAACATAAGCAGTCTTAGTTGAAATTTGATCTAGGTTTGCCAAACCTGTTTATTGTACTGATGAAAATTACAACACTTTGCAACACCATTTTATTATACTTTGAAAGGAAACAGCATTGTTGTACATGCTTTTTATTATCAGAAGCTTCCTGTTAAACTTTGAGATCCTAGTGATAGTATTACAATGAGAAGAGTTTTTTTCAAGAACACCTGGCACTTGGGTTTTTTTCTCTCATCCAGTTTTATGATTAATGATAAGGTAAATCTTTACAAAATCAATGCAATGTAGTCTTATCATTGCAAAAGTAAATGTTTATGTAAGTTTTCTATGCATTGTTTACTAAATTGCTTACTGTTTTCATCTATGCCTTTCTCATTTTCCCTATTGAAGAAAAATCTTTTTCTGAATCTCTATCAATTCAACTGCATAATCAGGGTGATAACTACTGGTGGGGCAGGTAGGGCAATATTCCAGAGCCCCAACAAAAATTTTAGAAATTTTTTCTGTCATGTAAAAATTTTCTGCACTTGAAAAGATTATTTTCTGAATTTTAATTTTTTTTTGCAAAATTTTTGGTGACATTATTAGTAGATGAATCTATATGATAAAAATCATATTATAGGTCCCTTTAGATACTAAACGAATGCTATCCATATTGAAGAACAAGCCATCATTAAGTGCATAAGTTTTGCAAAATCAAATTGCTATATTGGGAGTGTTTATTAGCATAAACTCAATTTTTGACAATATATAGATTTTAATAGTCTCAGCAAACACATAATTTCATAGATTAGAATATGAACATTAGGTGTAGATATTTTTTTGGGTGGTAGTACTGATTCCAGTCCTGTAGATATCTCATTTGAAAAATCGCTGATATTACAACTCTTTAAATGGGGGGGGGTAGTAGTTCTGGCCATTCAGCTCCATAATGTCAACCTTCCAAAGTTTTGGGAGTTTGAGGACTAAAATCATTTAATAGGATAAATTTATTCAAGCTATCAATGGATCTTACTTAATGGAAGTATTGTGATGTTTATGTTCACAATGATTTACAATGATCGCTTGTTTAGTCTCACTGTCAAAGGGTAAGGACGAAGTAATTAAATTTTGGGGCAAATCCAGGGATTTGTTTCTTATTAAGAGATATTTTTTTCCGTTTTGATATTTTATACATTTCTTTGTTTGCTCATGTCCAAAAGTTGTCAGTGAATTTTGACTAAATTTCGTGGAATCATATTTTACATTTGATATCATTTAAAAATTCAACGATCTTTCTATCCATTTAAATTTGCCTCTAGTCACTTCAGCGCAACTTTGTTGAGGAAAATATCTTTTTATAAAAAGTATATTCATAGGAGTCCCTAATCAAGAAGTTTGCCCTGAGGCCCCGACGGCTTAAGTTACGGCACTGTACGTAACTATTTGCATAATAAATATGATTGATTAAATTAGACTCCTATCAAAATTGACTATCGGGTCAACAGATTTTTGCTGCTACTGCATGAGAGTGGTTTGCTGAAGGGCTACACTAACACGTTCTTTTCTTCATCAACCATTCTAGCATGCCAGTGATAATGTCTTTTCCAAGGCCATTTGTACGAAGTGGACATAAACTCAGTTGAAATTTGCCGATTGCAATTTACATGATACTAAACGTTATGCCACCTCCATTATCAAGATTTAAAAGTGCATGGGAAGTAACTTTCTCTGAGCGTGATTATCTCCCTTACATCCGAATTTTTTTTCTACAAACTAGTTCACACAACGATGTTTTTTAATTACTTTTTTTTTTTCAAAATTTTCATTCTTGGATGGAGTATTGCTGCATTATTATTGATTTTGACTAGTTTTTACCTTCATCCAAACTTTCAGTTACTTTTTATCACAACCGATATTCCACGCTTAACTATTAACTCTCGATTGAAAGCACAAAAAATTCTTTGGAAAATAAGTTTTTTGTTCTCCCTGATAAGAGGAATCAAATTAAAAATCAATTAAAAAATAAGACAGAAGTAAATAAGAGTTAAAAATAAATACTAAAGGTTTATGGCAGGGCTTCTCAAACTTTTTAATAATTTTTGACCGATGAGACAAATGCTTTTGTGAGCCCTCCCTCAGTGTTATTAGTCTTTAGTTGTAATCCTCTTTTAACTGAACATAGAAACAAATAACCCACAGAAAAAAAATGCAAAATATTAATTACAGTGTTTACTGTTTATTAAGAAAAAAATACTAAAATATAATCAAAATGAAATTTGTATTCATAAAATTATTGAATGACACTAAGTGATTTCAATATAAGCATCAATGGGAGTAAATATCTGTACGGTGATGAAAGAAACAACCCGTCTAATCATATGATTAATCTTAATATTTCTCTAAAAACCCAATACCCAGAGGGATTTCATACTTCCTACTTTGAGAAGCATAGGCTTACAATACATTTGATAAAACTAAATAGCCCCCACCATAGTAATGATAGTTGCTGATGGTGATACTGCTGATGTTAAGTTTATTTGTCATACCTTGCCACCTTTTTCAGGCATACACACAGACATAAATACAGACAACCTCTCTCTCTCTCTCTCTCTCTCTCTCTCTCTCTCTCTCTCATATCTGATGATATAACTTGCTTCAGGAAGTTTGGATGGGGCCCACTTATTTGAAACATTGAGAAATGTATCACTTCACAAAGTCAATTTTGTATAACACATTTGTTTTCTTTCTCTCTATTACAGCTTTACACAACCACTGAGGAACAAAAGTATCATCAAAAACTGGCCTACTTAAAACTGTATTGGTGAAAAAGACTAAATTCAAAATGAAACACTGGGAAAATAGATAGGAAGACAAATGATTTTCAATTGTTCTCTCTTTTGATTAAAAGTAATTTCTGTCCGTCTTTTATCTGCATTATAACTTTGAAAGAGTAAATTTCCAATCTGTTCACCACAAACTGAATTAGGCACTTGAGTGAATGGATAATGAAGCTATCATTGAAAACAAGTTTCTTCTTTTGATCTGTTATGATTTGTTTTGTAAAAATATTTACACGCATTTTCCATCATTGTTTTAAAACTTTGTGTGTATCTTTACTTTTTTTTAATTGGTTTGAAAAATCACCAATACTTTGAAAGGTTTGAATATGAAAATGATGCTTTTACCTTTGAAGTATTGAGTCGAATTATGTACTGCTATCCACACTGAATATAGAAATGCAAATACATCATGCTAAAATTATCAAGCTAAGCTGGACAAAATCATTTTTCATTTAAAAAAGAATTATTCCTTTGTTGATAATTTTCTATTTGAAATATGCGATGAATCTTTTTTACTAGTATACCACTGTGGTAGAGTGTAGTGCTTTGGAATGCCAAGTTCTTGGTGTCACACAGTTATGAACCATGAAATGCACAGATGTGTATTAGTAAAATAAAGACATCTCAAAAAAAATTATAATCAACTCAAGTTTAGATATGGCATACTTCTACTGACTCAATAGCCCAAATTATGTACTATGTTGGAGATAGTCTCATATAATGTATATAATGAGCATCGTCAAGTTCAGAATCAACATAGCTGTTTACAAATACAAATCTTCATTTGGCATTTTCAACAAGAAATACTGTAGCAGGAATAATGGGAAATAAATGAATATTGTATGAGTACTGTCTGTATTACTGTACAGCTGCAAATGTATTGCAGTAGATATGCAGTGGTCAACGTAGCGTAGACTGGCTTATGTTGACAAAACTTCACCTTCATTTATATTTGTACACGGTTATAAAATTTTAATGCATATAATGTTTCAATACCATATGTTTTGCTATTCCAAAAGCTATCATTTTTATATCTTGAAGATGCAGAGTCAAAATTAATTCATTTTATTGAAAGGAACTAGTGTTGTGTGAGTTTTTTGATAATTCTTTGGAATAAATTCATCAAAATGTGATGCCGATATTTTTCAAGGTAGATGACCTGGATAGATTCTATATATGATTAGCTATAGCTTGGCCATTTTGAATTTACCATTGATCAAATATTATTTTCAACCTAAAAATACTGTTTACTTTAGTATCAATATGGCATGTAGTTGAGGTTAGGGTCAGTAAGTAGGATTAGTAGGTAGGTTAAGGTTAGTAGATATGTTTTGGGTGAAGGTTGGTAAGTTAGGATTGGTAGGTTTTGGGTTAGTGTTCTGAATTTCCCAATTATTTATTGCTGTTAGTTTGTTACCTGGAAATCGAATCTACCTAATAGCTATCTTGAAAAAATATCCAGCCAATTTTAGCCTTTTAAAAAGGCTAAATTCAAAATGGCAGCACGTGATGCAAGGGTGGCCAAAAATATCTAATTTTTTTCTGTGGTTAGTTGCAAACCAGCCCTAAATTATATCCTTTGTTGTTGAATTTAATAAAATAGAGTTTCAAAAGTTCAGAGTTTTCTGCTTTCATTTTTTCTGTAATAGGTCAACAGCAGCAACAGCTGATCATGTCGACTGAAAGTTATCTCCCTTGCAAAATATCGACATAACATTTTAATGAACCGTTCCAAAGAATCACCAGTCTTTCTTCACCCATAATTGCTAAAGGAATTCATGAGGAGAAAAAAACAAATAAAAAATGTATTGTGGCATATTTATCAATACAGCATTCTTACAAAAATATTAATGGATTAAATCAACTGTACAGTAGAAAGTAGCAGTGTGTACATAATTACAAAAAATACTATAAAATAATTTCTATTCTACTTTTCAATTAGGGGACATTTTTTAGGTAGAAATTAGGATTTTCTTCTTTCTTGCAAAAACAAGAAAAAGAACATCTTTTTGAAATTTTAATTACATTCTCAAATAGGGTATTGAAGATATTTATGTTGCATGGTCAACCCTGTGCTGCTGCATACAACATGACACTACGGTAAACTTTTTATTTGTAAGTGACGAGAATTTACATTAAAATGAAGATGAAAAAAATACAGTAGAGTGAATACATAAGTCAGTAACACATGATTAATATTGCTATTGAGTATTATGTACAGTGTACGTTGTTGATGTGTGCTGCACCATTAGAGGTCTGCCAGCATAATCACTATGTTTACGTTTTAGAAGTCACCATGTCTGGTTACATTCAGTTAAATAATCAAGGTTTTTCAACTCTATTAAAACTTCACAGGACTGTGGACGTGTACGTGATTAGACATTATGCACAGGGACTTTGGGTAGTGCATGCCCGTATATCCCTTTAAGTTGACATAGTTTGAAGCCTATTGGATCCATACAGGCTGAGAATACATGATTATAGAAAACAGAAGTGGCTACAATAGTAAGCAGTCAGAGAATAGAGTAGACGTTTGCTGAAGCTATAATAGTAGGACACTTATTGAAGATTGAATTCTGTGGATTATGAGACTTGCTTACTTATCATAACTCACAACCTCACCAGCAGAAAATAAGAATCTTTTAGGATATCATTTAAGAATTTTTCATTTGGTCGTTAAATTGTTGAACTTTGTTTCATTGGAAGATAAACTGGTGCAAAGAAAAGAGGAAGTGTGCAGGAAGCATTCAGATGCTGGAATCATATCTCCATAAGATTTCAATGGAAATACAAACATAATATAATTGCTGCTTGTAAAATATCAAACCAACTCTTAGGTTGTAATGGAAATTCTGTTAAATGTTTTAATCAACTTGGAAACTGAAATATAGCAGTGATTAAAGACACACTTAATTGTCAATATACTCAATCCCTTCTCTTTTACTAACATTATTCCATCTAACAAGTTTTTGATATCGGGTTTGTGAAATACCTTCAATTTGGACCTGAAATAAGAGACTAATTGATTTTCAACCTCTTCTCTTAAAGTGATTTTTTGTCCTTTTGCTAACTACTAAACAAATGATAATCGAAGCTTAGTCAGGAGAGCATGGTGAATAAATAATTTTTCCCAACTTGATAAGATTTTTGGCCATTTGAACGGTATGAGGACATGCATTATCATAATGAAGAATGAAATCTTTCTTCGCTAAAGATTGGCATTTTTTGTTCAAGCTGATCTATTTCTCATCCCTAATAACAACTCAATCTTAAGGAGACATCTGCAGCTGCTAAGAATTCAGGACTCATAACAATCAGCATGTCGCTGGAGATTTGCTATTGACAATTTATGGAGGTGGGAGCATTTTTCAACCTTTGACATTTTCTTGAGCTTGTTCAAATTCCAATAAACAGTCATATGGCTGACACTGAATTGTTTGCTAAGTTCCCTGACAGCCACAGCAGGATTTGTAGCACCTGTAACTTCCAGTCAATCTGAATTGAGACCACTTTGACTGACTGAAATTTGTTACAACCTGATAAAATACACTGAAACCAAATATAAAAAACTTAATGAAAGTGTGTATTTGATACAGATATTCTGGAAACTTTTCACCAGAACAAAAATATGAGAAAACGTTTGAAATTCTCGCAGCTTGTAGACCAGTTAAAATAGCAACCACAGCTGTACAGCTGTCAATCACTGAATTTTATGAGATTTTTATCTTTTCTTTTTGCTTAGCTTCAATACCTTTTGAGACAGTGGTAAAGTGTAAAGTCTATCAAATATCACCTTCAAACCTTTTAACCATGATCAATGACCAGTTTATCATCATCAATCAGTCTTTCAAAGTTTGTCGTTGGGCAGTCCTTCCCCAAGGTCTGCCAGGTTTTTTTATTTGCTACACCTGTGCCGTTATTACCAAGTCAGATGATTACTTCAGCTTTGATCTAAGGGACATAACTCTGTCACATATAAATCAGTCGGCATAATATTTGGTCAATAATGTATATTGACATTTTTGAAAACCTTGTTTTAAAAACTGCAATTAAACAGTAATCTATCTCATAGTCCTATCACTCTATTGCCGAAAAAGAATTTTCTGATATCTGACCTACTTCTATATATATGGCCTCTCAGTCCCTTGTGCTCCCTTCTTGTAAAAAATGCATTAACGTCTACTAATTCTAAACCATACATAATCTTGAACATTTCGATTAAGTCTCCCCGAACCCTCCTATTTTCTACTGATGATAACCCTAACTCTTTTAATCTATCCTCATAACTCATAATTTTCAAATCGGGTACTATCTAGCTTGTCTCTGGACATTTTCTAAGAGATTTTTTTTATCTTTCTCCAAGTATCTTGACCAGATCTGTACATTGTATTCAAGGTTCAGACAGACATAACACTTATACAGTATAAAGAATGAGTCCTTGTGTATATATATGAAATAGTATACTTAATCAATAATAGCACCCTTTTAGCAGTAGCACTAGCAATATACTTGGAAAATGATAGTTTATCAGTTATTATGATATTAAGATCCTTTCTATTATTAACAATATTGAATCACCATAGCCAAAATCACCAACCTAAGCAAACAACAAAGAAGATAGACCAAAAGATATTCTTCCCTTTTTAGTTGTCTGTCTGTCCATTCTTGTATCTATTTCAGTGCTCTTGATCACATTTTTTGGCATGGAGCCCTAAAGTTTTCATGTGTAGTCTAGCAATTACTTTCTAAATGGACACCTATTCTACAACAGCTGTGATGTAATATTTATGATGTTTAGCTTGGTTGAAATGAAAGGGGTATAAATATATATATATATATATATATATATATATGTGTGTGTGTATATATATATATACATATATATATATGTATATATATATATATATATATATATAGAGAGAGAGAGAGAGAGAGAAAGAGAGAGTATGGTTAAATTTTGATTAAAAAAAATAAAAAGTATATCCTTTTTTTTGTCCTACTGGTTCTATTACATCTGTTCCATTGAAACCTACAACTCCAGTTGATTGGCACCTTTGATTGTGTCAAGTCAATTATTGCTCCACGTAACATTCAAAGTGTTGAAAGACCCTGGATGGGGTAGGTGGGTTAGTAAGGTCTTATGTGACAGAGAGATAACTTACAGAGTTGAGGTATTGTGGGAAAAAATCGACCAATTTAGGTACAGTGATTCATTTTTAGGCAGAGGTGGCAATATCTAGTATATTCTTGTTCATACAGTAATTGAACATGGTTTTCTATTTCGTACATGTAACAACTTACATTTATCTTCATTAAAAGTTAATAACCATTCTCTTCATCATATCATCAACTTATCTAGATCGTAGACTGGATGGTACAATTTGGTAACAATTTTACATTTTATAGATATTAGATCCAGTAGATCATTAATAAATGATAAAAATAGTACTGGTCCAAACACTGACACCTGTAGTGCACCACTACTTTCACACCTTCTGTCAGATTTAGAACCATTTACACAGACTCCGTTTCCTACCTCATACAAAGTTATCCAGCCAATAATTTAGTTTGCCAACCATGGTACATCTTTACAGTTTGTAAGTCAATCTACTTTGAGAAACTGAGTTGAAAACTTTTTTTAAATTTAGGTATAACACATCAAAAGGAATACCTTCATTATACAATTTTGTCCAATCTTTGGGAAAGAATGTAAGCCATGTAAGTCCTGATGCTAATAGTCTCATGGTCTCCTGTGTTTTGGACACTGGATGCACCATGAAGCAACAATCGCAGAAAAGTCAAAAGTTATTTGGGTACTGGTTCAATAGAACATTTAAAGGAGAATGATCCCACATAAGGGGATTGAGTTGAGAGTATATGCTTTCACAGGAGAAACCCAACATCAATTATTTTTTTAACTCCTTTTTCAGAGAGTTCCTTAGTCAAAGATTCCAATAATAAAGAACCTACTTTAGTTTTAGCTGACAGCAGCACATCTGTGCCTTTAGTGAAGGCTTGCCATTCACCAACCAATTTCAGTAGCAAATGTTCTTTAAATTGAGTTGCATGTATATCTACCATAAGTCCATAAGAACCAATCGTTGCAGCTTTTTACTAAAGAGCTTTTTAAGGTCTGCTAGCGTCATCACACTTTCATTGTATTGAATAAATGCAATGAGCTCCACTATAACAAGAGGGTTACGTGGTAGTGTTAGAGTTACAGCTTCCTTTGATTTTTTTGATTTGGCTGTCCTGGCTCCATTTGAGAGCTTGCAGTATCTTATGATTATAGACATCACCAGTAATAACATCAAATGCTACATTGACCCAGGCATAACCCAGTTTTGAGCTTCCTTTGTCATATCCTTCAGCTTAAGATTATCAGAAATCACTCTGCAGATAGGCTCACTGTTATCTTGGAACAGATAGCAATGAACACACTGCAGTCTTTTCCCATCATAGTTTGTGACAAAACTTGTCTGCATTTTCTCTGTGCTAAATATGCAGCAGGAAGCCTCCATCCTTTCCACTTTTTTCCAGATGACACAGTACAGGGGTTAGTTTGTATGTTGTCACGACATGTATTTTGATATACTGCTTTTTTGCTCAGTAGCGACTTTGAAATATATTCCCCAACCTCTGCAAGAAGACACTATCGTATCATGCCATTTGGAAGTATCACATTATTATCAAGACAATTTGTGATATCTTTTTCAATAGTTACATAATCTTGATGGTAACATGCTTTTTTATTTGAATGCTTTGGTTTATCAAATGTTTTAGATAGACAAAAGCAACAAATTGTCAGCTGTTTTCTTCCTCATCACATTCATTTTCAAATAACTGTGTCTGAGACAGAAATAGAATTATCAATAGATTGAAACGTAGCATAGAACATTATATAATATAAAAAAGTTGAAGTGCAAGACATATGAGAGAGAGAGAAAAAGAATGACTGAATAGATGTATCAAGTCTCAGTGTGGGGTCTGTAGTAATATGCTTAATCTGGTACAGATTTTTCATGCAGATGTCAATGTTTGTATTACAAAGATAGAATTTCTTTATGATACAATGCCTAGTTGTTTAATTATAGATCTACAAAATTTCTAAAAAAGCCTAAAATTTCTTCTCTAAGAGAAAGTCTCCAAACAACCCTACAAAATATATAATTATGAGTTCAATAAGTTATGAAAACCACATAGGGGTAGGTAAGATTTTCATACATATTCAATTTAATATTTATTCTATTTGAACTGGCGAGTTTGTAAAAATCGCTTCTTTAGAGTTTGGCAGTTGTTAGTTTTTTGTAACCCATCAGCAGAAGAGGCATGCCATAATGTTCTAGAAAACAACTGGCTTTGAAAAAGTCAATTCAATTGGACAGTGTAACAAGAGCTTCATATAGCCTTGTAAATAAAGTAGAAAAAAACATTTCAGAAAATTAAATAACTTTTGACCTTGAATCTAAGATTACACTTCAGAAATGAATTCTCTAAACTCAAAAACATGGGAAAGTGGTATTATACTTAAAGATATGATCAGTAGAAGCCATTTTATTACTTACTATGAAAATTCATACTTAGGCATTCAGTGTCTGAGATCTTTTCTGAGATTTGAATGTATTTATGTTCGGAGAAGAAACAGTGGCTTCTGATAGCTTGTTCCGGGTGGGAGCAAATATTTCTTGGAAGAAGTGCTTTCTATCCCCGTTGGCTGTTAGGATTTGTAGCTTCCTGATGTATGTTCTGGCTATACAGCTTAGGAATGACTGTATCATTTTTTTTATTTGGGCAAATGCTGCACTTGGTTGATGTCGTGTAGACCTGAGGTTATCCTGTTTTGTGACCCTATCATATTTCCAGTTGAAATTGATATGAAAATGAAAACAAACAAGTATACAGTTTTTGATACAAAACTTCCAAGCTAGTTACTTCCTTGTAGCTCCTGTCTATATAAATATAAACTTTCTTTCATCATTGCTTTCTGGCCCCAGTCTTGCTGTAGATCTGTTACCTTCTTTCTCTCTGGAGACCAATTATTTTACCTGGCTTCCACACTGGATGTGAACTTCACCATTGTATCATGACCCATCACTGTTGCAAGCTCTACCACTTTCATTTCACAGATGTTGAAGTCTCTCGCATACCTGGCTACTATATAATCTAGTATGCCACATCTCCATCCTATGTGAATGACTTAGCAATGTGTATTCTACATAACAGTCACAAATATATTTTATTTTGATCGAGCTTTTGACAATTAATATATCTTCCTGTCATTTGTATTTAGTGGCATTAATGGCAGCCCACAAGATTACTCAATGATCTTAGATGTTGTAGTTCTATTGTCTCAGAAACTCTGGGAGATGTATGGTTGCCATGACAGCATGGAGAGTATGTGCACAAAGTATGATTGTGGATGTGGAGATTAAACAGAGTAAAGATGCATAAAGATATTCTGACAAACAAATGAAATTTACATTTGATGCATAACATTTATGATAATATAAGACTGAAAATGGAATACATATGAGGAAACATTGATACGATCGATTGTATAAAGAAGAGTCTTGTTTTGTTTCAAGAATTATTCTTATACATAAAAATGAAATATAGGAAAGAATAGATATTTGGGGAACAGGTCTAATGTTGTTTGCTTTATCTATCGAATGGAGTCTGATTTGTAGTGCCTATTATAATGAGTGGTATTTTTGACCAAACTAGATTGTCAAAAGGTAGTTAGTTCAGGTTAGGTGCAAGATGGAGCTAAAAAGGGTGAAATGATAACTGCAGCGTTACCCAAAATGGGTCAAGTGGAAGTGTTACAGTGTTTTCATTTAGTAGCTACAAAGCTCTTGCGGATTCTCACGTTGAGGAAGATCAGTGACAAAAGATGATATATGCAGTCACGGTCAAAGGATATAAACTATGTTGACCATGAGTTTAAAGAGAAGGAAAGGCAGAACGTACCCAGCTAGAAAGCCGAGGAAAATGAGCAAGTGAACATGCTTGTTCAGAGCTTTTATAGGGCATTGTCCTAGGAAGTGACGTTTTAGATATTTAGCTAAAAGTAGAGTTTCGTACTTAATGTAACACCCACTATACTTTTAGTTCAGAATCAAATACGAAACCCTTCTTTCAGCTAGGTATCAAGAATGTCACTTCCCATGATGGTTCCCTACAGAAGCCCCGAGCATAAGTGGGCAAATGCTTATTGGCAGCGGCACCTCTAGCTGGTCACGTTGTTTTGGCTCCGACACGTGTTGCCCGCTACTCTTTTTCTCTCTTTCTTCCTCTCTAAGATTCCAGTTATAGGATATATCTGGTCTTATATATAATTGAGGTCATTAGTTATAAGGTATATATTTTGTTCTCATATCATTATCAGTAGGGCATGGGTTGCGCAAATATGTTTTTGGAGACAAAGGATTTTTCTTCCACGTGGTTTGGTGTTAGCGCCAATGTCACTGGAGATGAGGAAGAGGGAAGGGAGATGTATGAAGAGAATGTGTGCCTAGTATGAATGTAGACACAGAGATGAAACAAAGTGAAAAGGACACATACAAGTATTTGGATGTACAAATAAAACGTACTTTTAATACAAGAACATTAATGACAAATAACGATTGAAAATGAAGTACATGTAATGAAAATATTAATATGATTGATCGTGTAAAGGGAAGGGAAGAAAAGAGAGTTTCTAAGCAAAAGGTGGGAGCTTTTGTTGCCATGATAGTACAGTCATTAGAGTTGAAGTGAAAGTGTCCAAACTGCTTTTGAATCCATAAGGCTTGGTGCATTTCAAGGAATAGTTATGGAGACCAGGTACAGTGTGTAAGCCAAACTGCCAAGTTGCGTGTACAACTTGGGGACCGTTCTCTGACGCTGGAGAATGCACGACGGATAGGCCATGTATCGCAGAGAACACATGGAGTATGATCTATGGGTGCTTCCTGAAGTAAGGAGATCATCATTACCATTGGATAGTAAAGAGCATTGCCTATCATTCATGAGAGAGGTGTATATGTGTTTGGAGCGTGTGTGGAGGACACGGTTGAGTAGCTGTGTAGCTATGTGTATGAGAAATGCCCCAACATTGGTGAACTGTAACGGGCACAGTTGGTACAGAGATTGGTCATGGTGGAAAAATGGTCAAGTTTGGATCAGCCGGGAGGCCGGTGGAATGATCTCAGAGTAGGAAAGAAAAAGAGTAGCTGACAATAAAAGGGCATAACCAGCTGGAGGTGCCACTTGAGTTCAGAGCTTTTAAAGGAAGTTGTCAGAGGAAGTGACTTTTTTGATATCTAGCTATAAGAAGGGTTTTGTGTTTAATTTTCAACTAAAAGTATCGGGAGCGCTACATAAGTCTTGACTATAAGTAAAGGGGGCATCACTTAATTATTATTTCTTTTCCTCACTTATGGGACATAAACACTGATACCTGTATATTTCAAGCACATCAGCCAATGTTCATTTGAAGGATAAAGTCTTCAAATCAAGCTTTTTAAATCTTACTATGACAGGTGTTTAATGCTGGGAACCATCTTTGTGGCTCTTCATTGCACTCATTCTGTCGAGTCTTTTTAAAATTTGTGTTGAGGTGACCAAATGCTCGTCTATGTAATTCTTTTCCGTTAATCAGAGCATTTACATTACAAATGATTGACTGATAGCCCAGTAAACAGAAGTTGAATATACATGCGCATATTTCTTTTGGTTTTATGATACATCTATAAAAGTGCTTTACTCATTAATTCGGGCGATCTATCTAAAATGTACGCATGATGAAAAACTGTATCCTAACTTCAAAAAAAAATTTCCAGAAGAAAATCAGATCAGATTCAGTTAAAATAATACATACTAAATACATAGGAAAAAATATTTTTATTACGTTTTTCATGATTAGGTAATTACGATTCTTGACCAAAATCTGTCTCATGTATTGATTTCTACAACCCTCTTATCTATCATCTGCAAGGAAGGTATTATTGCTTCTCTATGTATATATTTTGCTCGCTGTTTTAATTATAAGACGATTATTACAAGGCAAGAAAAGGTGTGTTGAGGAGAATCACCTCTTCTTCGGCACCAGGTAACTCAGGTGAGTTCTCTCTTGTGAATGGAGCAGAAACTTGTAAACATCTTTTATTAACAGAACCAATTCTTCTTAACAAAAAACAATTTAAACAAATCCAGAAATCATGAAATATGGGTAGACAAATACAAATCTTGTGCTATCACAGAGGACTGAACTGAGAGACAGGCACTCTTCCCAGCGTTGTTCAGCTGACTCAACAAGTGGGCCCCAGAAGGCGGAAGTTGAGTTTGCGCAGGCGTCATCACTCAACCGGAAGTTTTTGTTGTTCCAAGCGTCGTGTTGGGAAAGCGACTGCAAAGCGTAAGACGGACAAGGCTGAGAAGCTACGTGGATTAGATGAATGAATAATCACATTTTCTTTTTTTCTTGCCTTGATCGGCTAGACACAGAGTTTCGAGCCCAATGGCAGGTTGTTAATGAGCTACACAACTGTCGGATGACACGGAATGTCCTTTAAGCAAGTCCTTGACGGTCTCAAGGCGGCAGTGGAAGCTGGACGGACAGACGTGGTCCGATCCGTCATTTCTACACTGGAAAAAAGTAAGTGAAGAATTCATTGGAAACAAATAGATGACACTGTTTGATTTTGCTTGACAATCGTGACTGTTGATTATTATATTAATGCTTGATGGTTGTTTTTATTTTGAGATGTTTCGAAACTTGAAACCACGCCTTCGTAAAACTTTGCTTGAGTACGTTTTACGATATATCTATGTCACGTGAGCAAACACATCATCAAGCTTTTCTTTTCCACCGATGGTACTCTTCAAAGTGTCGATTTCATTAAAAAATCCATCTAAGAAGCGGAATCTATATTTCTTGATGCGTATTTACTGGTAGTTAGTTTGCATCAGAAAAAAACTCGAACTAACAACCAGCCGTTGAAGACAGATGCTGTCAAAAGTTCTGAATAAGCCGTATGAGATATTGTAAAAAATGTAAATAAGAATAAAAAGGATTTCGTTTTTGATTGCTATTGTTTTTCTCTTGACAGCTTCTGTTTTTTCTGTCTTCAATCAAATTCAACGGGTTTATGACAAGAAAGTGATTAATGCAATTTGTACGGGTTTGGAAATATTGTTAGTTTGAAATGCTAATAACTAGTGAATTATTTACCAAAATACTTGGGTCATTTGTTGAATTCGTATTTTCGAAATGTTTCTCTTAACCTTTCGGACAATAATTTTTATATCTGGTTGGGGAGAAAAACCAATTTTAAATATTCGCATCAGAAAATCCCTTGAAATGTTTTGCAACAGCTTAAATATCCTATAAGCAACAATGTAACATGCTGGTATTGATGCAGATTAAGTCCCGTTTATGACAATGGATTGTATATTGCAATTATTGTTTCAGGCGCTGGTTATTTTTTCTTCAGGTAGAATTTATTAGGATTTCTTTTCTTAAAAATCTTTTATAGTTTTTATTCATCGAAGTAAAGAATATTATCATAAAACAATCGCTTTTTTTTCTTAACACATTAACAAATTAAGTCAGTTGTTGAGCTACGCAATTCATCTGCTGAGGAAAACCCAGGATTACTTATCGAAACGTCATCTTTACTCTGTAAGAAAATATCACTTTGTAAAAAGATTTGCCAATTTTGATTTTTATTCTATGTACAAGATCGACTAAGAATGATTATTCTTCTCTAATTTCAATCTATTCAATTAGAAATCAAACGTAGGAACTATGAAAAATAATAATAGTAAAACGATCGGATGTGGATATGTAATGTGGCTCGAGTTTTGTATGATCATTTCGGAGAGAAACTTCGAAACCCACTCTCGAGTTTTGATGAGTGGGGAAGGTGGTCCCAATTGTAAAGTTTCACACCCTCTGAAACTCGATGTTCAGAACGGCGCGCAAATAAAATCAATTCAACAAATCAATTAATTTTCATTAATGCTGTTATTTCTTTTTATTTGGTTATGAAACTCTCCAATCGGGACCGCATTCTCTGTGTATGGAGAGAAAAAAAAAAAGATTTTTCAGGTAAATTCAAAACAGGATGTATTGAATAAATTTCTTCATTCATCACCCACGCTGTTCCACCCAGAAATCACACGAGAATTGATGGAAACCGTTTAGTTTTAAGGAAGAGTTATTCAGAGTAAATAAATGAATGATTCAGTCATTGACTCATTCAATGAATGAGTCAGTCGCTTGATTAATTTTGTGTAAATTGACAGACAGCATTAGGCTTTTTTTGAGATGTATTCTATATTAAAAGATCAATTTTTTTCCCTTGGCCGTCAAGTACTTAATGGAATCTAATTTTGTCAATGATTTTGTATGTAGAAATATTGGATTGTAGAATTAATAAATTAAAAAAGAAATTACATATTTTAAAAAAAATTTGTACAGTATTTTATTGCTAAGACACTGAAAATCGTAGAATTGATAAAATGAAAAAATACCACATGAAATTATTATTTTAAATTCTGATAGTTTTGTATTTTCAATGCTAAGCACTGATATTATTTGAAAAAAATAATATCTTCCATTTCAGAAATAATAAAAAAAAATCTTCGAATACATCATTTTAATGCTAACAGGTATGGATAGCTTTTCATGTTATTGATTTCCTGCATATGTCTGATTATATAAATTCTTCTCGGGGAAAGATTACTTCTGTTTTCCCTCTCCCGTATCTTTCTTCTTGATAATAACACAAAGGTTTTGACGATTTAGTCAATCTGGATTTAGACCAACTGCGCACGAACCAAATTTATTTCGTTATTTCAATTGTGCTCGTTTCCGCAAATGACAAATCAAAATAAACTGAAAAGGGGTATCTTTCGTTTAACCCACCTTTTATTCATTCATCTATTTATTTATTTTGACAAAGATCTTAAAACGGTGATATCGACTCTTATACAATGAATTCTTAAAAATCAATTTGCCATTTTCAAGGAAAAAACAAACTTTTGACTGGATTGAATATTTCATTTTTACAAACAAAATACCAGTCAAACACAAAAGATTTTTATCTGAGTGGATATCACATCGAAAACAATGGAGACTGGAGCTCTCACAATAAATTTGATGCAATTAAATCCTCTTTAAAGATTCGAATTAGAAAAAGAAGCTTTATGAAGGTAAGGACTGTCGTGAAGAGTTCTGGATAATATTTAAATTTACCGTACACTTTTCTCCTTCGAAGAGGTTTTTTAATGTCTGAAGATGAATAAAATTTGAGGCATTCATCAAAATTGTGCGAAGTTCCTAACGACGTATAAAGAAATCCTGGACTCCAGATTTTGTTCTTAAACCAATATTTTTCTCCATGATTTGAACCATTCAAATGCTTGTGTTTTTTTTTCATTGAATTCTAGGACATTTCGGTAGCGACAGTTTAGCTGCGGATGTTTCGGCCGCAAATTTTCCGCCCCGTATGTTGTGGCCTCGTTTTGTTTGAAAGGCAAAAATTACTAACTAGAAATGAAATTATTTATAAATTTAATGCAATTTACTACAAAAATGATGATTCAATTCATGTTTGTTGCTCATTTACTCCGGCGGAATTGTTGTGGGACAATATTTGAATGAGTTTGTTTTCTAAAAAATATCACTTAATTTATTTTATATTAATATTTGCACATATTTTGACTGAATAGTGTTAAATATTTACATGATTTGGTTTTGTGTTGAAGGATTTTTGATATTGATAAATAATGATATAGATTAAGTGGTATTAAATGACATCTATTGAATTGAATAATAATTTGTTTTAATGTTTGATCAGTTGCGATCAACTCTGTTCTCAGTGCGATTGTTTTTTGCCTATTGGAGATCGGTAGATGATTCGGATAAAGGTTAGAATTCGTATTTACCTTGAACAAAAGCTGGTCAAAATTCTAATGAAAATCTACATTTCATATACATATTTATTTGGCTTTCTTTTGTTCAAAGGAATAATTTTTACATGAAGATTTTCTACAATCTTAATTTTTACTAGTGGTAAGTTTCATTATAAAAGTATTACTTGTTTATTTTTTTTTAATTCATAGTAATAAAATTATTACTTAATCTATTCTTCCCGTGACATACTATAAAATAAAAGATAAAATCACTATACAACCTTCATTCTTCAAAATTTTCCCCCAAATCCTCAACTAAATTACTTTCAGTTGAAATATTTGTACTACAGAGTTGACGTTCTTGACTGATGCATTTTGACCGATCAACATTGTAACTTGGGGCAGTCGGTAGTACACTGGTTCCAATTTGCTTGATGCTTTATGGACTGAAGCCATTTGACCTGGACTTCTTTCATTTGCAAAGTAAAGTACTATGGACTGAAAGGAGAGTCCTAAAGATTACTTGCAAATTTTTTTTCCTATTTTTATCAAATAATCAACTTAGATCCTAAACATAAAACATTTTAATCAAATAAAAAAAAACAAAACGAGGCTGATCTGTCCATGATGGAAATGTCTGTTCACCTTTTTTTTTCCTTTGTAATTCCATTCCAAAGCTTTTTAGAGCATTTCAAAATATCTCTTATTTCCCCTTTTTGGCACGTACGGATAATGATTATCAATATGTGCCAAAATTGAATTCATAGATTTATCTGATAATTACAATAATTCTATTGGGGTAAAATTAGCCATAACTGCAAAAAGTAAAAAAAAAAATCATGCAAAGACAAGGACAGGTAAGGAACAAAATAATTTCGAAAGTTTTTTTGCCCATTAACTGCATTGAAATGTGAAATTCTGTTTGTCTATGCATTAAAATATAATTCTTAGTTTTTAGAAATAAAAAAAGTTCTATATATTCTCAAATAATTATTTGTTTATTTAATTCGTGTAATCTAAAAGATTACAATGATGAATTTTCCAATAGCTTTTCTTTGATTTGAGATAATTGAAGTATGTTCTATTTTTAAAAAAATTTATTTAGCTTTAAATATTTTTATCAAATGCAGCTAGTGACCGACTTTTTTTCTTATCAATTACATACTACGTTAGTCTGATGAGAACCATATCAGTCAATCAAATTATTGAATTGTTGAAACTGAAATTCCACTTTGGAAGAAACTTGCAAATCACGGATTTATGTAGTAGAACTCGCTTTGCAAATTGCATGCAAATAAAACATGAATAGTCTCGAAATAATTTTGATTGTGTACTCATTGATATCCCCCAAAATGGAACATTTAGAAATTAATATAATCTATATAGGTCATATATAACAGATTGAACAACCAGTAATTGAACAATTGAAAGTTATAATTGCCTGTTGAAGCTAGTCATTGCATTTATTTATTGCTATAATGTGCTTGTTTGGTTATTATCTATAAATTTTCAGTCAGCTAACTCCTATAGAAAAGGCTATAGGCAGGGGTAAAATCTAAAGGGATATAGACTTGAGTGTATTGCCCAAATAATGATGCAGTTCATGTTTGACAAAACCAAAAAAATATTTACGAATTTTATCAAAAAAATGTTTGCTTCTATGACCATTTATTTTAAGAATGGTAGTATAATTCAAAAAATTATAAGTAATAACCAAAGTACATAGTTGATCAAGGGATTGGTCTCAAAGCATTTGGCCTTACTTCTTAGGTTACACACATCCACACATGATCAAATTATCAACTGCTAATTGTAAGCTTGTATTTTGTTTGGAAGATTCATTATTGTTTGTAGTGTTAGTTAATTGTTTTCTTAACAATGAGTAGCCTCCAGCCAAATGCTGAAGTTTCAATTTAAAAAAGTGACTCAGTAATTTTTTTCTAATTGGGTTTATGCATCTTGTTATTTATTTGATAAACTTACAAAATAATCCAGTGAAATAATGGTTCAAATTTGTATCCTCATCTGATTGCTTTGTGCACACCATCCTGATGAGTCAGCTTTCCAGTCTTTATTGAATAAATGTCTTATCCAATGGCCATCAAAGAACTTACAAATCAAACTTAATTTCATTCCCCAAATATTCTGTTCTAATTCCTTGTTTTTGCTGCCATTTATGCTCTTCTTGGAAATTAAACCTATTGCTTCATAATGAGTGACTTCTTGAGAATGCCATAATCTGTGATGTGTTCTCTTCTCTCATTGCCCCGAAGGATGTAGATGAAAATGAAGCTTAACTGTCTAGCTGTAGGATTCGACTCCCAACTTTAGGGGAGGTATAGAACAAATTTGTTGGTTTCTCTTATCAGTTCTGTTTGGCTCATATAATTATGTGAACTGTTAGTTTTAGTTTAGATTGAATGAAATGTTTGAAGAGGAAACTTCATTCAAAATTCTACATTTTTTTTCTAAATTGAATTATAATGTCATCAACTAGTATGTGAAAGGAAATATTTGTCAGAATCTGTTATCTATGTACTCACACACATTCACAAATTGGTGCAGTGTAGCAAATGGAATTGCGAGCAAAGTTTAAACTCTGGCAGAATGCCCTTGGGAAAGACATGATTCCATCTCTCCTCTCCTTAGCTATGGGTAAATAGTAAAGAAGCAGGGGCTCTATAGCCATAGTTAGTAACCAGTTTAATTCAAAACCATCCTGAAGAGGGATGGACTCTGTCAGGCTATCTCACCCTTAACACATCCATGATGAGATCATCTGTGGTGTCACAACATGTCTGCACTGGGTTTTGGATTAGGTAAAGATAAAAATACAGTCACACACTGCTATTGATACTTGGATTTTCCATAAAGTAGTTCTCTTACTGAAAGAGACAGAGGCTCTCAGATTATTTAAAGCTCTCGACATGTGACAAAAACTAATCCTGTTGGCGAGTCATTATAGTTGCTCTGTTAGGTGAAGCAATCTGATTTGGTTTGATCTTTAATCCCACCATTTTTTTTTTTTGGCGGGGAGGGCTTTTTATTCATCCTACGTAGGGGAACAGCTGCAATTTTGACTGCAGAAATTGATTTTTCAAGCATTTTTTTATTTATCACTTTGTAAATACACAAATGCCACGTACATGGTGACCATGTAAGATATATATAATGTAGATATTTGCCTCAGAAAAAATTGATTTTTCTCCGCATTAGATATAACCTAATACTTGTTTTATTGTTTATGTGTAGAATTCAAAAATGTAATCAGATCTAGTGTATTTTATGTACTTTTTCTTCTACAAGGCTCTGAAAATGGTGGAAATCCCAAATGTAAAAAAGTGATTCCCACTTAAAAAGCTTCTCACTTGAACAATATGCTCTCATGTTTTTCTTTTTGTCATTTATAACATATTAGGTCATGTGTATACTGTTACCATATTTGTAACTACTATAGTACCATGTGGGCAGCTAACCACCATTTTCATCATTTTAGCATGTATTCTGCATGGAGATGATCTGATAAGGGTTTGGTGCTATTCATTGTGGAGAAATGTTATTTAAATTCATACGGAGGGTGCTGTAATATTTTAGGCTTGAGAAACAGTCAGTTCTCAGCCCAACCCACTTTAAAAAATTTGAGTGTCATTTTGTATAGCTGGAAAGAGTGTTCTTTTATATAATGAAGTACCAATTTGCAGGATCTTCATGCCTTTATAAGAATTTGTATAGAGGTCATTCCCTTTGTGGAAGGTGTAATTGTGAAAATAGCAGATGTTTGATTTCTTAAGTGGGTATTATGTTTTTATATTCGTGATTTTTGCCATTTTCAGAGCCTTGTAGGAAAAAAAGAATATGATTCACTTGCTCTAATTACATTCTTGGATTCTTCACAAAAAGTAAAGTCAGCAAGTTTCAAAGCTATAAGTGCCATATCCATGGAGCCCTAAAATGTCAGAGGTTGGATGCAAAGGCTCATTCAGCAAAATTTTAAATTGTTAGAGATACAGACCAACCTATTATTTTGGATTTCTCCATAAATTTTGAGGAACATGTGTGATTTTTTTTTTTTTTTTTTTTGGCGGGTGGGGGGGGGGTAATCTTGGGGAAGTTCCTAAAATCAGGATGATCTGATATGGAATGACTCTCAATCCTAAAATTATAAAAATCTGTTGTGTTTATAAGATAAGGCTTGTTATGTTTAAAAAAAAATAATAGAACACAATTGTCAGGTTATCTAATGCAGATAAAAATCAATTCTTCTGAAGCAAATATCTGTATTATTTATATATTTACATGCACAGCATGTAAATGGCATTTGTGTATTTACAAAGTGACAAATAAAAAATGCTTGAAAAATCAATTTCTACTGTAAAATTTGCAGCTGTTCCCCTGTAATTTTTTTTTCAGTGGAATCTGAGAGGGTGACCTGAGATGAAATGACTCTTGATTGTTCTGTTCTGTTTTTTTTTAAATTTATTTTATGAAATTGTGATATGACCAACAGGTTTTGCTTATTTGAAACCTTGGCTGTAGAACACATTGCTAAATGAACATTAATCAGTTTACTTAACTGTTAACCCATTGATAGTGACTTAATTTTTCTTAAGCTGCTGCATGAAGATAATTCTTTGTCTTATTCATCTTTGTCCAACAAATCTTGATCATAATTGTTTCTTTTTACACAATAGAAACAATGTTATGAATTTCAACTGTTTCCTGAAGTGGTATACTAAAATGTTGTATTTAATGTAATTTTGTCTGAAACAGTTTGAAAACTATGCCATCCAGTATGTGTTTGTGCTTCTAGATACAATGCTTGTGTGGTGTCAAAGCAGTGAGTTCAAATTTGTTGTGCATAGATTTTATGCTTAGTTTTGATCATTTTGTTATACATATATCAAGACAGAAAAAGTAAACTTAGGGATTTTACTTTGTATTGGACTTGCCCTGTTTGGACCCCGTAATAGTATTAATGTATTACTCACATGACCATATCTTAGAAACTATTAAAGATAGAAGCATGCAGTTTTCAGCATTTGATAACTTGTTTAGAAGATTCATTTAGATGGAAAAAATAAACTGGACATGGCCCGGTCAATTTGTCACACTCTTCGTCAAAAATTTTTTTTTTATTGATTATTTCCATTACTGTGTTATTCCATTGCACAAACATGTATAGGTCATCCCGAAGTTCCAAATATCTGCTGTAAATGATACTTATTGAAATTGACTTGGCCTAGCCAAGTTGAAGCGTTACTTAATAAGAAACAATATCCCTTTGGAAGTTTCACAGTTGTTACTTGATGTGAGTATTTATTTGGCTGGAGGCATTAGATAATGTTGAACAATCATTCCCAACCGGGACAGTATCACTGCTAAGAGGAGGCAATAGGGATAGAAGGTTGAAAAACCCTGCAATAGAGCATCAAAAAAATTAGCATAAACAGTTTTTTATAGTATTTACTTAGTACTAAAATTCAATGTAATAGTGAGAAAATTCTTAATTATGTTCATTGTGTTTGCAAGGAAGCATTATATCCTCACTTTTAGTGATGATTTGTTACTAGTTGAAAGTATCTGGAAAAGTTTAATCAGGTTGGTCTTAATAGAGTTAAAAAAATGTTAATTATGTGTTGAAAAATGAATTAAACTATTTTAAATGATTCTTTTTATGCAGAACTGAAAAAAATATTATTTTAGCCTCTTTTTGTAAAAAAATCATTTTATGGCTTTATTTTTCAGATGGGGAGATAAATGAATTACCGATGATTTTAAATGAGCCTTGTTCTGAAGAAGGTACTCTTCTTCATCTTGCTACAATGGTTAGTTTATACATTTTACTTTTTTTATTTATTGTACCACTTATAGTTGCTTGAATGTTCAAGGTCATAATTGAAAAAAATAGTCCAATGGGCTATTTTGTTTCAGGAAGAATTTTCTTGAAAAATCTTGAATACAAGATTTGATGGTACATATGTACCACCAAATCTTGTATTCAAATTTAGTGGACAGATGGGAAGTTGATTCTGGTGTGAATTTCTGAGATGAGGAATTATTATTCATTAACTGATATGAGATATCCTCAATATCCTAATATGAGATTGCAAACTATATTTAAGACAGATTTTACTTTCTCTCATTATTTTACAAGATTTCATTTCTGCGTCTCTTTAAAAATCAACAATGAAATCAAACCTAATTTGTTCAGGATGGAAACTAATTTCTTCCATTTTAGAAAAAAAAAACCCTGAGAAGACTTCTTGACATTCACTCTACAAATCCTTCTTCTAATCTTACCCTTCCTCAACATCCTCTTGTTGCCCAATACCATGGAGATTTGTTGAACTGTTCTTTACTTGATCTGTTAGGCGTACATGTTTTTGTACACCAATCTCCACTTTTTGTCATACTGCACTTATGTTAGGTAAGTTTAATGTGTTAGTATATAAATAATCGTTTTATGAGGAAATTAAACCTGTTTATACTTGCTGCCAATTTCTCCTAATTTATTTAATTTATTTAACATGGCATTATATTTTCTCACAAACGACCTAACTAACCAGTCAAACTGGCTGCAGATTCTTCTCTCTTTGGAAGTCTGTGTTTATCTATGCATGTGTGTATCTCCAGGTGTTCCTGTTCATATTTGGACCAACAATACCCAAAATCTCGAGCTGGTATTTTTTTTTCGTTAAGGCAATTTCAGATAAAAGATTTATTGTTTTTTTTTTTTTCTAGGTAATTAGTTCTGGTACACGCACTGGCTATGGTGATTCATTTATCTTAGGTAGTGATAGTTAGAGATTATTTTTAGCAGTTGGTCCAGTTCGGTACATTTCCCACGGAATAAAACTGCACATTGGATTTCCATTGATTTTTGTCATTGAAACTTGTAATAAAAGTAGGCCTGGTATGTCTGATGCACCAAATTCAAGCTTTTACTTTTACAACTGATGAACATTTTTTCGTATATTTATGCTGTCATGTTTTTCCTTCTTTCATCTTTTAATCTTTTTGTTTGCTCAGTTCAGTTGAACATGAAACTAAACATGCCATATCAGCCATTAAGCAAATCACCATAGTATTTGCAGTAGGGCTGACACAATTATACAAGAGTCCAAAGAGACAAAAAAAAAAACAAAAAAAAAACAGCAGAAAGATGGGCTAATGAAGGTGAAAACTATAAATCTAGAAAACTGGAAGAACAAAGGAAGAGAAATGCAGAAAGACAAGCACAAGGTGGGTTTGTTAGTGCTGATGTCAGATTGTAAAAGTCCAAAAAGACCCCCCCCCCCCAAGAAAAGTTTTTAGATGGTATGTAGTGGAGTACTCTTATGCATTTGCAAGGTTTTTAGACAAAAAGTTGTGTCCAGTAGTGTTGACATAAAATTACAAGTCTTAAAAGACTCCAAACAATGTCAAAAATATTTCCAAAAATCCAAAGAAACGTTTTTAGAAGGTGCCTTGTAGAATATTCCTGCACATTTGCAAGATTCGAGGCCATATGGTATGTCTGGTAGTGCTGACACAAGAAAACAAACATGTGAAAAGGGAAGAATACCTTGCCACTCAGCTGGCTGGTCAGTTGGGTCGATGAAGATTGTGGCTTCTTTGATTCAATGTTTATGGTGATATTTTTCGACGACTTTTAGAAAAATGTTTGCTTTTTAAACAATCTATATAAGTGAACAAGCCTGGCTGCTGCAGGGTCAAACTCTACTCTTACTTCTATTCCGACTGAAGACGATTACTGCAACTTTCATATTGTATACGTAATAAATAAAAAATAAAATATTTTCTTTATAGATGTATCTATTTATTTATAAGAATCAAATAAGCCCTTGCATATCTGTAAGATAAATTTTTTAGGTGTGTAAACTTCTCAGTTTAGCCAAATTTGGTAGAGAGCCGGTTATCATTCATTTGGTCGTAATTTCAGGGAAATGTTAATTGTATAGATGTATTTATTTATTAGTATGATATGAGCCCTAGCTTATTTCTAGCATAAATATTTGTAGATATGTGAGACTTGTCAATTTAGCTCAGTCAGTAATAGACTCCACTACCAATCAGTAGGGTGTGATTTCAAATCATGGTTTCGGAGTGTTCATTTTTACTCCCCTAAATTTGATGAGAATTGTCTTCGTGGTAGGAAAACAAAATCAACTCCAGGTTCGAATTAGAGTTTGACAATAATCAAGTTCTTGAACTTTCTTGTTATCTTGTACAAATATTTACAGCTATCATTATTAGCTGTACTAAGATTTTTACAAAATATACATAAGCTGATTGGTACGCTGACATATAGTCTCCCTAAACATTAAGAACAGTGTACATAGAAAGGACTCTACTTGAGACTTAAAATACCTAATGAGTATATTCAAAAGTGTGTAGATAGATTGGGTATACTGAGGCAAGGCATGGTGCTTATCTTGGAAGTCTCCAAGCAAATTATTCTCTAGGAATTCACCATTCCCTCTTAGGACTGCATTGAGGAGGCAAGGTGCAAGCCCACATGTGGGATGCAGTGGGTTTGAAGGACATTACAGGAGTCAGTAGGTGAAGTTTCATCAAGTTAGCCACTAAGGTAGCAAAGGTTGTTTCAAGGTAGCTGTGGATCAGGTAGTTCTACCTAGATGCAAGCTTGGCTTGATCAACCACGGGTGGGTAGCCTGGGCGAGGGTGTAACCCCAGGAAACATCACTTATGATCTGTCCAGTTTTAATTGAAGTTGATGTATGTAAAAAAAAAAAGTAAATAATTATTCAGTATCAATTCTACAATCTCTAGAACAGAGAAGAGTCTTTTTATTGAAAAAAAAAGATTATTCGAAATATTTTACGGCCAAATCTTCAATTTCTGTGGTATTTGAACTCAGTTTGTTTTGTGAGGACATTTGTCTGCTCATTATAAATAATAGTTATCCATTTTCAAACAGTTGTCTTAATGACAGATGGCAGGTTTTGAGAAACTTTCCTGCATAGTGGCAGCCATATTTTTTGGTGAGAACCTGAATAGCCATCATCTTCAGTACCTCAGAGACTGCTTTCAAAAAGAAATGAAAACATTATCTGAATAAACAAGGTTTCTCATAATCAATAACCTAAAATTTTATCAGAAAAAACATGTTTGGTATGAATGTCATGCTTTAGCAAACATTTTTTTATAGCCTGCTTATATGTCTAATTGATTGTTACGTTTTGAATATTTTTCAATATCATAGTTTTATTGACTGGTAACTTTTAGTGGAGTCATTTTGTTTTTTGAATATCTGTTACATCCTAAATAAACAAAGCATAAAGAGATCTCTTTGTTATATTGAAGAGATTTCAAGAAATTTAATCTTGCTCCTGTATTTTTACCAGTCTTTTTGTACATCTGAAAACTTGAATTTCACTTTTAAAAAGTTTTGTTTGAATCTTACAGTTGGGTGAAGCAGACATTGTGCGTACACTACTGTCTGCCGGGGCAGACCCAGGAGTGCATAATAGTGAACAACGAATTCCATTGGATCTGGCAAAGTTAGAAAAAGTGAGAACAGTCTTCAATGAAGAATTACTGCAGGCTACAGCTCAATCGAAGTGAGTCATATTTTTCTTTAAAATACTTGTATCATATAATACTTATTACCTCTAACACATTCAGATAGAAATTATGATAGTCAGATTTACCTTTATTTTATTTGGTGTGTCGGTAATCTAATCTGTGTCTGATTGAGGGGATACTACATCCATTTAATTTGACATTTTTTTTTGTTAACTTCATGAACTAGTCATGGGAATTGTTATACCAGCAGTAAAAGTGGAAGGAATTTTGCTACTTAAAGTTGTTGAGTCTTACTTGGAAAATCACTCCAAATTTATTTCTATCAAAAATGAAGCAGAATTGATAGACTGATTTCTATTCATCACAGCAATTTTCGAGATTCAGTCTATTAGTGATCAACTAAATAAACACATATACTGAAAAATATTTATTGAAAATTGTGTAAATTTCTGAGCAATACATAGCTTCTGTACATGACTTTATGCATATATGAGTAGATAGAAATTGTACCAGTGCACTGGGAAAAATTGTGTACTTATTCTTTTGAGTTAAAATTGACATTACTCTGTTAAATTGTAAATTGAACTTCAGTTGGTATCTACATTTATTTTTGTACTGAATAGAAATCAACCTTTTTACTTCAGAAATATGTTTCTTGGCCATCAAAAAGTTTTATGTGTATTGTAACTGGAGTGTGCTGAATTTAGAAAAGTATATCTTTGTAACAAACTATAAATTTAAATGGGAATTTATTAAATACTCTCTCTTTTTGTGGGGAAAAATGAGTTAAACTGTTGGTTCAGAAGTAGTTTTCTTATAATAGTTATTTATGAAAAAGAGAGCATAATTTCTATCGGATTTTTCAAGATGAAATGTTATACAATGATTCTTTCGGACTTGCATCCTCAACTTGGTAGTTTTATCAGTATATTTCAATCGATGGACCCCTGGACATTTCTTCAAGTGTCTTCAGCGAATACTGAATTGAGCATTATCTGAAGATTACCAAATATGATGGACTCCTGAGAAAAGCTTGAGAGTTGTGTGGCTAAAACATTGTGATTCAAGAAATAACCAACCCTTTGTGGGTGCTGGATGGCAAGAGGACAGTAGGGAGTGTATTGGGAGACAAAGAGTTGTGATGGGGACAAAGAACACTAATCAATACCTTCTAAGCATAAAATGTATGTCTGAAAAGCTGATTTTGCATAGAGCTGTTTGAATGTTTTCTGTTTAAAAGAATTCTCTTAACTTATTTAGATAATTTAATTGCTGGTAAATCAACATAAATTCATTGCAAATTAAAAAACTTTAAATAGCTTTACTGTAATATCAGTGAAAAGCTTGTAAAGCAATGATCAGCTAACTAATCTTGCTGCCATTCTTCGTGAAGTGGATCTTCATTGGATCTCCTGCTATTGATGGTCTGATACTAAACTAATTTGATGAATTATACGAAAAAATTGTATCTGGTCTCACATCATATCGAAATGATCAACAAGCTAATCTTGCTGGCCATTGTTAGTGTGTATGATCCTCAGTTGATCTCCCAGTATCAATTGATACAAGTTATGTTGAGTTAATATACTTTTATCATGAATTGTTCTATCTGAAGTTGAAAGTTTTGCTGGTAAAAATATCTTATATCCACCAGTGAAACTGGATTCTTTCACCAAGTGAGATCCAGTATTTTTTTTCTTTAAAAAAAGTCATTGCATAGGAACTCAAATATATCTGCAATTTTATCACAGGGATTGATTAGTAATGTGATGAATGATGTATGCACTACATCTTTGAATATAATTGATCACTTGAATAGTAAACATACAGTGAGATCTTTACAGCTACTAAACCAACCAGGTTTCATGTGAACACCTATCCTTTTTCTTTCTTCATTTGAAATTCTCAATTTCTGCACAATATCCAGTATAAGATTGACCATCGCTTTATGGGTTGCTTTTCTTATTGTAAAGTAGTGAAGTTTTCCGAATGAAGGACACTTGAAATTTGGTTAGCAACCAAACATTATGCAATATTTGATTCGTGCTCAATCATATATAACTGGGCTTTCAAAATGTGCTATCTTATTAAAAACTACTCAAGAAGTCCCTGGCAAATATCAGAAACAATGATTATCAGCGTTCATCTATATATCTCATCTAGAAGCTGTTGTATTCAAGAAGCACATGAGATTCTTTTATGTTATTTTGAAATGATCCTCTCCAGTTTGATGAATCATTTCTGATTGAAATGCTTGAGATCTAAATGGTATAACTCCTTTAGATTCTGATTTGTTGGATGCAGTAGGTAAAAAGTCTTTGTTATATTGTGTGCAATATCAATTTTGAATTCTTCCAATAAAATGTCTCTCCTCACATCAAGGTTGCATTATCAAAATTATCATTTTCTTACCAAATGAATCTATGAGACAGACTGAATTTAAATATCAAAATATGTTTATTTCTACTAGACTGTGTAATAGATAGCCACATTGCTTGTTTTCTCTCTATTTTTTAATTATTTTGTCTTTGTCATTAGTTTGGATTATGAGCATTGAGTTTTGACCAACTTCATTCAAAAATGTTGCTTTAGATTGTATTGTGACAGTTGCCATATCAACTTGCATTTTTTGAAAAATTTTGTCAAAATTTGCACATTTTTGTTTATTGAAGATGGAAGAAAATTGGCATACTATGCTAAATTATTTTGAGAAAAGTAAAAATGTGACTCGAACCCCCCAAAATGTGTGTAGTTTATGGAAAGGGTACTGTGAATTGTCAAATGTGATTTGCAAAGTTCCAAGCTGAAGACTTCTTTCTGAACAATGCTCCACGGTTGGGTAGACCAGTTGATGTTTATAGCGATCAAATCAAAACAATACTTAGGAAGAATCAAAATTATGTTACAGAGGATAGCCAACATACTCAAGAATATTCAAATCAAGCCTTGAAGATTTATTTGCGTCAGACTACAGATTTGTCAAAATTTTCAAAATATGCCAAACAATGCAAGAGGGAGAGGTTGTTTAAACAAATCCAATTCCAGCACAATGAAAACCAGTGAGGAAGAAGACCAGTGGGAGTAAACCCTGGGTGAGATGATTCTTGGAACTTTGAGGGAAAGAGATTGATTCTGGAGTTGTCCTCATTGATTGGCTGGACTGATGTGCTGAGTAATTTGCATATGTATTTGTATATGTAAAGTAGTACTTTGTCAGATTGAGCAGTTTCTTCACATTAGGCAGTTATAAAAAAAGAAAGGTTGGGTCTCCCAAACAACCTGGCTGAGCAGTTACAGTGGGGAGGGTGCCTTCTTTGATGCCAGAAGGCACTGCTCAGCCTACTGGAGACATTGAGGGCCCAGTCGGCGAAACACCTATGAATGTTGGAGTCCACTTGAAAATGTCAATGTTTAGTCTGCCTTGCCGACCTTTTCTTGGGGGCTTGGGAAATTTGTATAAACATTGGAAAAAAAAAAAACCATACTTTTGGATTTTCTAACATCATGGTCCAGTGTATCTAAAATGATTTTCATAAGCTTATTTCAGTGATTTTTAAAAAAATTTTGTACAATAAAAAACAAAAATCAGTACAATTTTTCTTTGAAAATAAAAGAATTTTCTTGTTCCTGTCAATACAGTATATTTTTACTTCCCATGTGCTTACCCCATCCTTACTCAAATGACTGTTTTGTTCTGATCCTACTAAATTTTGTTGGTGGCCATAGTTTCTTGGCCTTTGTTTGCTACTTTCTTTTTTCTAACTTATCTTAACAAGAATCATTGATGTGAAACTAGTCTTAAATTCTGCTACCTCTGAATGGTAGCTATATGTCCAAACCACACAGTATCCCCCAAAGTTTTCAATGAATTTCTGTGAAATTTTGTCAAAGGGTAGGCATTGGGGTATTGCATGGGTGATTAAATTTGGGGGTAGATCAAGGAATTTTCGGGGTTTGAGAAATTTTTCATACATTTATGTATTTACTCATGTTAATCCGTTCAATATACAAATTATTTTTCTGAGAGTTGTTTGACACTGAAAGCTTACTTACCAGATAGTTTTTTTGATGAATTTTTCATTTTCTGATTTCTGTACTTGTAGCATGGGTCGTGTATGTCAGCTGCTGGCATCTGGTTTGGATGTCAATTTGAAAGACAGTAGTGAAAGTCAGAATACACCACTGCACTGGGCAGCCTGTTATGCATCTAGGGATATGATCCAATGCCTTTGCTGTAAGTAAATTGTTTGATCCTTTGTCATCTGTTATTGATGAAGTGATTTTTTCTTCATCTATAACTTGTACCATGACACCTTCTTTACCCCATAATGCTTTTCAATAGCAGTATGGCTCACCATAGCAAATAATTCTGAGAAATGTATAAGCTGGCATCATTTTCATTATTATATTTATTTATTTATTTATTTTTTAAATAATGTTCTGTTTTTGAGCATTTACTGGATCAAAGTATCTCTAAAAAATTGCTTGTAGGCAATCAAAATTTGATTAACTAGAAAAAATTCAGGATATTTGAAATTTTAAGTATTAAGTTAATTAAAATGCTAATCTTCTATTTCTAGGAATGTATAATTGGTTTATTCAGCCATTTGATGAGTGCCTTGTATCTTGTTTTTGTCTGATGAAATATTAGTTAGGAAACAAGAAATTAGTGAAGCAGTTCAAGGAAGCTTTTAACCCACTCATTTTGTTAAGCTTTTTATTTATTTTTTAGGAAAAAATATACATATTTTAATCTTGATCCCTAATTGTTATTCTGTATAAATGCTGAGCAATAAGTGATCTGCTGAGTGATCACTATAGATGATCAATTTTCAAAATCAATTAAAATGCTGTGATGTCTGTAAGCTGTATAGTCTATTTACTTGGGGAATTATGCAAATCCTTTTGTTAAAGAAAAAATTCTGTATTTCCTGGTGTTGAAGATGCTTTTTTCCCCTGAAATAAATCTTGAAAATTTACCCTGATACACAACATCTGAATTACTACTAGCCCATTAGCTCATCTAACATAACTTATTTATCAGTAGGTAGCATTTGCAGCTGAATGAAATATGAACTTAGGCACTGGTGTTTATTTTGTCAGAGGCTATATATTTACATGTTCTCTACAAAAATCAAGACAATTTTACCCAAAATGCTGGGTCTTTCTGTTAGTACACACCTCACAAAAAACCCTAACTTCTAATCCTGGTGGGGGACTTACCAAATAAAATTAACGTATCAATCCTTTTATTATGTTATGAAAATTCTGATGACTAATGACTAAATTGCTAATTTTTAATATTTCAAACTTTTTACAGTATTAGCCACTTCTTTGGGCAAAGCTGCAGATTTTCACAACTTGACTGATCTGAGACCAAATAAAAAGAAATACAAGGTTGTTTGGGTGAAAGGGTGAAATGTTTTGATTCTTCAAAATCAAATTGCTGTTAGAATTTGACTCCAAACTAACATCACAAATTGAGTTTTTAGTTGGCAAGAAAGAGAAAATGTAACTTAATCTTTTTTCTCTCTTAGTTTCCCATACTTTGAATTATGGGTTTTTGTTTTTGGTAGATACAAACAAGAGAGCCCTCATTTTTATAATTTTTATTTATATTTTTTTTTTATTATTATTAAATTGAAAAAAATACAATATATTAGCTGTACATACTCCATGAGGTAATGAAAGATATCACAATATATTAAGTAAGCATTGAAATGCTATAACGTGCTCAACCTTTGGAGCTCTGATGGCTTTAGATAAATTTACCAAAAAGTTCAAGTGTTTTAGTGATTGTTTTTAAGAGTTTCTTTCAGAATGCCACTCCTGATACATATGTACAATCTTGTGAATTTTTTTTACAGATCTCAGCTTTATTCAAAGATAAACAAAACTATACTAGATTGATTGAAAACAAAATAACCAGAGAAGAAGACTTGTCAAACTGGATAATGAAATTTTCTAGATTAGAATTTAAAAATAATGAAGAGTTATTAATTTTTTTATTTACTTTTGATATTTAGAGACGAGGTAATTTGTCTATCAAATGGTGTAGAATGGAAAAGGTTAAGTGTGTAGAGTATCCTGCTTGGAGCATGGACTCTGTTTAATGATTTATTATGTGTACATGTATTTTCAGTACGTGGAGCTGATGTGAATGCTGTCAATACTGAAGGCTGCACTCCACTCCATGAGGCTGTGTCAAGGGGGGATGAGGAAGTAGTTGAAGAATTGCTCATCCATAAAGCTGATCCAACGTTAAAAATTACGATAGGGTATGTGGAAAAGAAGTGCTCTTTTTCTTACCCTACTTTCCGTCCGTCTATGTTATTGGTGGCTTTTGTTCATTATGGTGATAGTAATTTTCACTATGTTGACTAGCTTGGCTTTTTGGCTGCTTCCCCATCTTTTTTCGGTCATTATTTTAGTTAAAGAAGGTGTGTAGAGATGCATATAAGGTTTATTAAATAGAAAAAATTTAGACAGAACTTTTACCCAGTGGAAATAAATGGTTTGCTTTGAGTCGATAGTAAAATTTGTAGGGGAGATTTGAGATTACCAGTAATTAAGCAGATTATATAGAAATGTCTTTGGGTAGAGAGCAAATAAAGGAAATGATAACTGTCATATTCATTCATGTTTAAACTATTGTCTGTCTTATAAAAAAAAATATTAAGATTGTTTTGGGGGTATTTTTTTCAGATCCCTAATTTAAATGTTTTTATGTATAAAAGCTCATAGCGGGCATTATATAGTATAATTATGTATCCTTCAAAATTACTATGCGTGGTTAGAGATTTTTATAATTACAGTCAGAAGCTGCTTTTTATGATCACTTTAGGACAGGGTCTTTTAGATAACAATTACCAGCTGATTACATTAAGCAAAAAATATAAAAATTCACATTCAATGTTATAAGCAACTTCATGTGGTAAAAGATTTAGTATGTTTAATATAATTATTACATATCAAATAATGTGTTCAGAGACTACTAATTTTGATAATAACCATTTGATTTTATTATTCATGATTATAATAAATGGCTTCCTCTGTATATGCTTTAAAATGGGAGATATTGTTGATGATTGACTATCCCTTCCCTTTTTATATCTGAGCCTGATCGACTTTGTATCGTGAAAACTCAAATGAAATTAAAATTTAACTCCTATTATTTGCAAAGATACAATTATATAGTCGAAAATCAAATGAAAAATGTCTAACTCTATTAACCATATTTAACAAATTTTTATCAACAATTTCATCTTACTGCCCAGCCAAATAGTTGACATTCAAGTATAGTAACTTGATTATACATATTATGTATTTCTTTTCAGTTACAAGTTTGATTAAAGTGTCGTATCATTTATAGTATTTCTCTATAAACTTCAAGAATCGTTTCTTTGAGGGTTTAAGTTGCATTTTACTTTTATTTAGATAAAAAAAACTATTATTCTAAAAATGTTGTAATATCTGGCTGAAAATCCGCCTTATCAGGCAGTTTTTATCTAGTAAATGTACATAGCAGGATGCATGTAATTGTGGGACAATTTACTGGAAAATGAATAAATAAATTCTTTCTCATTCTTCTCTCCACGTACGAGTAGTTCATGTGTCTTTTTCTGTCTCTCCCCAACCCCTTATAAAACTACCAGAATTTTCACTTTTAAATTATTTCATTTCACACAAGTAGGGAAGAACCCCCCCCCCCCCCGAAAAACTACCATTCTTTTCTGCCTCTCTCCCCTGTTTTTAACCTACCTTTCTTTTTTTCTTCTCTCTTCCTACACTGATACCTCACTTTTCTCCATCTTTTGAAGCATTCAGTTCCGTCTCTGATTATCAATGCCTGTCAGTGTTACCATCGTAAAAATTTGAACCCCCCCTCTGTTTTTGGATATATTTAAAAATTTAAAACTCTGAGATGTATAGGGTTAGGCTAGTTTCATTATTTTTGCCATTTATCTCTCTTTCTCCCTTTTATTCTTTTCTTTTTTCTGCCATAATGATGGACGAAGCAATTATTTAATTGAGGTCACCCTGGTTGTTACCAACATAGCTCTTATAAATAAAATAAAAATTGGTAATAAAAGGATACAATTCATGTAGTTCTGAAATATTGTCAAACTATTCTTATCCTTGGTAGTTCAGATGAATTTTGAAAAAAAGATTTTTTGTGGTTTTGCTTCTTAGACAAAAAAGAACATTGAAGGTGGAAAAGAAAAGAAAGACCGTACTCCCCTGATTAGTTTCTCTGTATGTGTACACACTTTAACCTTTGAGACTGAACTATTTTTTAAGATGTATAAGATAATTATTAAACTAACATAGTACCTGTAAAAATGATGGGATTATTTACATATGGATCAGCACTTCTCAAAGTATCTGTTTGCTCTGTTTAGGATCCAAGTGTTGCTCCCCAGGGTTCCTGCTTTGGATCAGAGTGTAGTACTTGTGCTCTCATTGAATAGTGTTACTTGCATATAAATCACATATAAATATGTTTGATTGGAAATGACAGCTGGAATGTTTTTTTTTTTAAATTTTAAACGAGTATTTCTAGCAATTAATGTGATAAAATATATGTGTTATTGACAATAGTTTGTCACAGTGTCAGTGCTAAGTTCATTAATATGGTTTTGTATTGCAATTTGATCAAAGAGATGATAGGTCAACCAGTGTGACAGAATGGTGGTTGTATATCCTATATACAAGTTTGATGTTTGTTCATCATAGGGGACACAATTAGTAGTGATATAGTGGAGGTTTTTAATGACCAGCATTATTGCTGATAATTACTTTTGGCATTCATGTTGAGGTATATCTATTTGGTTGTGTCTGTCTTTCAGTCTATCTATAAGATATCTCAAAAAAAGTACTAAATGAATTTCAATGAAATTATAAGGAAGGGTGTACAAATGACTATGGAAGACAGTTTTGAATTTTGGGGTGGATCCATGCAAAATTATATGCATTGCATTGGTATGTGCTCTGTTGATAGATAGATAGAATTATTTTTTATTCATTTTTATTTTTTTCGAGGTTCACTCTCAAAGCTGGGTCAGGTGAAATATGTTAACATTCAGTAGTCCTAGTTAATGTACAATTCAAATATCTATGTGATATACAACTTGAATTGACTTTAATGCCATCATGATTGTGTAAAAAAGAGTTCAGTCTCCCCAAGAGTTGATGATCATGTTATCTTCTCTTCCTTTTTCATATTTCAGAGAAAATAGTGGTAAATCTGCAGTTGATCTGGCTTATGGAAATAATCAATTACTCCATTTGTTGGAAAATCCACCTATATCTCATGGTGAACGGAAATTATCACAAGATGCTCTGGGTGAGTGATTTGTAGTAAATGACTGAAAACGTTGCTCTGAATAATTCTTTCAATTCAGTCTTTTTCAAAAGCAGTCTACTTAATTTCAATACGAATTGCTGAAGCAATGAATTTGTTAAAAAAATCTATCAGTTATATAGCAAGATTTTTTTTCTCTGCATATTTTTCATAATTAAATTATAGTGTAGATTTTAAACCAATATATTGGGTAACTGTAAAGTCAGCTTATACAATATTATAATACAATATTATCTGATCTTACTTATCCAAATATTTTCTAATGTTGCCTTGTGAGCTATGCCTACTAACTTGTAATTAGAAATAATAGAAAGTACTCTTGGTGAACTCATTTAAGACAATAACTTTACATTGAACTTCATGAAAAAATATTGTTGAAATAAATTGACTATAATTATGAGGCAGATGCCAAAGTGTCTACGATGAAGAATGGCTGATGAATTTTCAATTTCATTATAGAGATTTTTTTTTTATTATACTAGTATATCTGTGCTTGTTTATAAGTAAAATGATGTTGAAACTGGAAATACTCATGTGGCAACTGCATTGCTGGTGACTCACCTTTGTTGACTGATTGAAAATCTCTGTTCCATTTTCATGAGTGTGTGTGTGTGTGTGCTAAGCCAAATGCAAGGGACAGATAGAAAAGCCAAACATACATCCTTTATAATAATCCTTACTTAATCAATTTCTTCAAATAAATGCTTGCCATTGCATGACCGATATAGATGTGTAAAAACCTGAATACTCTATTAAGGAATTAGATCAATTAGTTAACTGTTTGTGAATTTACCTTGAGTACAAAATGTTGCCGTTCAAGTCCAGGTAAAGACTTGTTTTTTTTTTTTCTTTAAATGTCTGTCTTTAAGGCAGACATAGTATACTTTCACCTTGGGAGATCATTGCTAGTTAATTATTTCACTCTTCAAGCTCTCAGTACAGAAATGTACTTGTAAAATCAATACCCAAGTAGTATAAATATCTACCAAAATACCTTTATTTCATAACAGATATTGTTCTGTTGTTGTTTCAATGCATTGACAATATTAGTTGGAATCGAATGGAATATTTCCTATTATAGTGCATTTAGTGTATAATGATTTTTGCCAGCGCCCTGAGTCAGAAAAAATACTTAATTTAAATGATTTTTATTTCATATTAACTTATTAGTATCAAACTTATTTTTATTTAAACATTCAATTCAACTTAACCCTTATATACCTATAGGCCTATATTTAATCCAGTCTAAAAAAATGGCCATAGAGTATACTTATGAGAGAAAGTGGCTAAAATTACGTATGAACACTCTTGAGATGAGAAACATGCTTTCAGTTTTTTACAAATAAATTTGTATTACCATGCTAATATACTTTCATTGACCCCATATTTCTAATTATACTGAAACTCTGACTTCAGGCATAAATGGATTAATAGCTTGATCACACCCTCTTTCTGTAAATTCAATCTTCAGTGAGGGTACGGAGAATATGCGGTTATTTATACACTAGAAGTATGTGTACAGGATGTTCAACGCAGTTCTTGAATGATCCAGGATGTAAACCTTGTTTTTCCGCCAAGCATCGTGTGGAGTTAGAACAGTGCAGATTAACTGAAGATGGATGGAGTGATTTACCATGTGCCAGTTAGATTCCAATTCCTATCATTGGGACCATGCATCAGTGCATTGAATTAGGATTGCGAAAATTGAAAATATTATGTTGTGTGCCAGGGCGCCCACTTTGAGAATCACTGTCTTACTGTGTTTTGGTTCCTTTCAGAAGAATTGTTAATGTCTGAGTCCGTAACTCGTAATAACGACACCAATATCACTGATATCTCCTCCAAGTCCGGATTGAGTGAAGAGAGCAAAATGAACGGCACTGCATCTCCCTCCAAAGGGCTGCATACGCCCACATCTAAGGTAAGTCTTCATAATGTGGTCATCCTTTGCCACTTTGCTGTTTTATTTCACTTCTCCATTCTTCATATTTCACTGTTATACTTTTCTTACTCTTGAGGATGAAACGCTTCTGCTGTGCTATATTTCTAGTCATCCTTATGCAAAAGAGAACACACGTCAGCTTTCATCAGGTGTGCTTAGGCTGAGGCTTATGATAATTTTAGATAATTGGAAAACTTTAGAAGGGTGATCAAAGACTAAGAATTTACTACATGATAGTTGACATATCTTTGAGTTGGATTCTTTATTTCTAACACAACTTTGGAATCGAGTAACCCGACCTAATTTAGTGAATCAATCTTACAAATACCTTAAGAAGGAAAGCATAAAGATGGATTGGTCTAGTCAGTTTATGTAGTTGACTGAACATGCTGATACACATTTGTGAGCTATTAGAAAAATATTACTTGAAAATACTATTTATCAATTTAATGATTTCAGTAATCAGAATACATCTCTGATAGTTTTCTTGTTTGGTTTATGTGTTAGCAAGCAGTGCGTGTGTGCAGAAGAAACTGTCATGTTTTCATTTTGAATTAAAACTAAGACAGATCTGGTTAGTTGCTCAATAGAAACTGTCATACAACCAATGTCTTGGCTGCATGTCATATTAGGCAGTGATCACTGATAAGGTCCAAATTTTCAAAAAAACAAGTGTTAATGCTGTTAACACAAATTAAGGGATCGATTTAGTATAAACTTACATTGCAAATTGAGCTCTTCACTAAAAACCTATTTCGGGGGTGATTTTCAAAGAACCAAAAAATCGTTTAAAAAAAAAAATATATCTTCTGACATGATAAGGTGTAAATGTCTGAGTTTTTAATCCTCTAGCTCCATTGGTACAGCCTATACATGTAATACATATATAAATAACCTGCCAGCCAGACCAACTTAAAAACCAGAGAAACCTATGTTAACAGTTTTGCTTGACAGTTTCTAATTGATAAGTTCAGTTGCGAAATAACTTGCAACTGGTAACTCCATATATATTTTTTGTTGCTAATTGAAATCATTGTTCAAGGTGTGACTGAAAGATTTTATTCCTGTCTTAGTTCCTGGGCTTCTATCTTCTAGTCCAGCAGATCATGAAAGAATTTTGACCTTTTCTGTGAATTATGAATGAATCTTTGATGAGGTTTATCAAGCTTTGTTTCTGTATTTATTACTGTTTTTTTCTTTCTTCCTCATGTTGAAAAATGTTTAGCTTGCAATATATCAGAATGTACAACAGAAATTTCTTTATAAGTCTTGAGCTTAATGTACAATTTCTCTATTATCTTCCTTATTAAGTAAGTTTAAGGTAATAAGAATGTGATATATATTCATTTTTAAAGTTGTCTGTCATTGAATTGTGAAGAAACTTTTTTAATGCTTCAATTTGGTTCCTAATTTTTATTACAGAAAACTATATTGTGGGATCACCTTCCAATTTCCCCTAAACCTGTTGTAACAGAAGAACAACTATCTTTATTATGGCCTCAACCGCAATCAATAATCCAAAAAGAAGGAAAGCCTTTCACTCCAAGTGGTTCCATCCGAATATACTTGTCCAGTATTGCTGATATAAGTAAGTGCAAATCTATTTTTATAGTTTTAGCTTCTCTTTTTTAGGGACTTATTTTTTTTTTCTAAAACTGCACTTTAAAAATTGTTTGATATACACATTACTTTTTGTTATATTTTACATCGAATGTGATATTAGGCTAAGATTATCTCATCTGGGATATTTGTATCACTAAAAGTAGTCCTGCAATGGAACACCAGTTTGAAAGCCAACAGTCCTGTTGTTTTACTTTTTACATCGTAAGAATAACAGCATAAGACAGTTCACCAAATTAGTTTGCTCGGATAGTGTAATGGTTAGCACGTCTACCTCACTCGCAGAAGGTTCTGAGTTCGATTCCCAGTATAAATGAAGAGTATGTAAATCTATCTATTAGGACAAATTTCTCTGTGCACTCAGCAGTTGAGTACACTCTAAGCTATGTGATTAGTTTGATGGTATCCCTTCAGTGGACTTGCATGCTGCCAAGGGGATGGTCAGAAAAACTTGTTGGCATAAAGTCCTGGTCTCAACCAAACTTGCATGGATCGCTAAGCTGACTCATGCAATAGAAACTGGGATTTCGTCATCATTGTTCATGGTGCGAAAAATTAGAAGATTTTGTTAGAGGTCATGAATTGTCAGTGATTTTAATTTTTGTTTACTTTTCAGAAATATTGCCGAAAAAATTAAGATTACAACAAAATATAATTTAAATGTTATAAACAATAATTTTTAACATATTGTAAAATTAAATGATATTTTCATTTTAAAGTATAGTCAATTGAGATATTTGGTTATAGTTTGAAAAAGTTTTAACACTAGTAATATTGAGCATACTAGTGATATTTTAATTGAATTTTCCACTTTATTCTTTTGTGATTCATAAATTGAAAAAATATTCCTGAGAAAAATAAGTTACAAAATTAAACATGACCAGAATTTTATTAGAAACCATTTAGAATAAACAAATCATTGTAACACTAGGAAAATCTCTATTATTACATGTAATTATTGAGAATATCCACTTGTTATTGAAAAATTGGTTAGATTTCTACCTTCACACATTAATTGAACATTTGCTGGACCAGTGGAAATTTCAGGGGTGTTGACATCACCACTACTCTCATATATATATGTGTGTGTGTGTGTGTGCGCGTATTCCTGCAGTTGAAATGTTTTTGATGTAATCCTTTATTACTAATGGAATGTATTTATATAATCTATAATAAGATGCAGAGGCAAATGAAACTAATATATCTGTCGTAGTTGTTGTTATTATTGGTTACTTTTCCTATTTGTCTTTATTCTTATAGTGCATTACATCATAATTTTTAGGCTTCAGACTTGTGAAGGATGATGAATGAATGATGGTTATAGTAAAGTTTGAGTCCCTCTTGCTCCCATACAAGCATAAGCCCTCACTTTCATTCTTACCCTTGTTGATCACATTGCATGGGTGGGTGGAGAGGGAGAAGAGAAAGAATGAAAGATATGAGGAGAAAGAATAACACAAACATAGTATAATGATGGTTTTTAGGACAAATGAAATTAAAGGCTAATTGCTTTCATGCAAATTGGTTGCTTTTCCTGTTTTGTTTCAGATATTCATTCATTAGTTGAAGTGTGGGATTCACATAAATCCAAATTTGAGTCAATTGGGCTGATCCCTGTAGTTGACCTGCTGTCTCCTGCCTCTGAGTGCAACACTCATTGCATTGTGTGTCATGTGAATAGTCGACTGTGTGTGGAAAAGGGGAGCTACAAAATTATCATCCGAAGTAATCAGGTGAGATTCTAGGAGTTGAAATATCAGTCTTTGGATTTCTCAGATTTTGTAAAAAGGTTACGGTTCTAATGATTCATTTTGCTTCTCCTTCAGATGATTTTGTTCAAGCTTAGTGCTGTGATAGATATTGTAGCCAAAACAGAATCGCCTTTATTTTCACAGTACAAGAATTAGAATTATAAGTGTTTCTATTTATGGATTTGTTGGAAAATTGTTTGAAGAAAAGTAAACTTCTAAAATACCTTACTGATCCTTTTTTTTTTTTCTATAATGGAAAATGTTTAGTATTTGAATTGAATCAATGGGTGTATTAATTTTTAATGAATACAGGCATAATTTGATATAACTTGGATTCAAATTTAAATCTGCAATCGTTCTTGCATTTAATTTTTTTTCAAATATTCTAACAATTAAGTCCTCCCCTTTTTATTTTATTTTATAATATCTGTAAATGCATTTGTAAACTTAGTGGCCAACCTATTATCTTTAATAACACAACATCTTTGGTCTAAGATCCGAAATTGTTATGAAGTTGTAATTTGCTTGTTTTTTTCCCTTTCAGGTTCGAATGGTGTCACATGATCGCCAAAGCCTGGGCTATGCGATCAGTACGCTGATTCAGTTATTGCAGCTTTATAAAGATGATAATTCAATTAGTGTGCCTGTGTTAGAGGTGAGTCAGGCTTGAAGAAATTAGGTCTATTAAGATTGACAAGGAATTTAATAAACTATTCAGTAATGATGAGGAATGCAGATAATCGTTCATAACTAAATAGCTAAACAGCCTATATTTTTACCTGATGTTGTATGGCATGAGTGAATGGCTTGTATTATAGAATTTTTGAAAAGACTCATATTGAATGTGTGAAAATTCAGCAATTTTTCATGTTGTAGTCATCACACGATGAACATTAGTCACAATAAAGTCTATGTATTGTATGCATATTTATCAATCAGAGCTAATGTCAAAATTGTGCAGAATTTTGCCTTTAATCTTGTAATCAATTTTGCTTCTGTTTCTCCTCTCTCCTTTTTTTTCATTTTAATTTTCAACAGAAGTATTTAAATGAGCTTACTTAATAATGTTTGTAAGTCTGTGCAGTTCTGCTAGAATACCTCCATGAAATGATGTCATTTAGCACAAAGAAAAATGGTTTGTGTAATAAAATTGTTTAAATCTATTTTACAGATTAACGATTCCCCATCATTGCCTTACCGAGGTGTCCTTCTTGATGTTTCTCAAGGACGAGTGCCTAATTTGGTAATAAAGAATTATTTTCTCAACATTCTAATCAAGAGCACAAAATCATACTGATTGAACAGTTGTACCTATTTTCTTTCCTGTATCTGATTCTTGCGATATAAAAGAAAATTAATGCTATTAAAAACCTTGTGGGTATCTCTTACAAATGTTCAAGGGCAACAACTCTTTAGGCATTTTGTCAGTCTCTTCAACCATTAGATCTCTCATATTTTTCAAACCTGACAAGTAAATATTTTCTTACTAGCTATGTTATTGGCTGAATTCAATCAAATCTTGACTAAATAGGTCAGGTCATATGCAGCGTTCTCTCTGTTGATGTTTGAGTTGAGTTGAAGCTGAATTTTCAATTTTGTGGCAGGTTTTCCTGATCCTTCTAGGAAATTGGCACTCTACTATGTTTCTCAGTGACCTCAACACTTATGTGCCTATAAAAATATTACTCAAACTCCTGTTTAAAAAATTACTAAGAGCAAATTATTGCTTGAATTTCCAAAGAAAAGTCTTTTTATTTTTGTATTTAACAAATTGCTCACTGAAATATTTTGGTATTGGTGAAAATCTCAATGATCCAAATTCTACACTTCTTTTGCAAGCAACTAGAAAAAGAATTGTGAAATTCATGATAATAGGTTGAATTTTTGTCTACCTTTGGCACATTAAATACACTTTACAAACTATAGAGCTGCAAGATGAAAAAAAAAGCAAAAGCTGAGGTGAACAAGATCAATTAAATGTGAAGAATTTGAATTTAATGATTTATTGTTACTTTCTTTCTCATCTTCACTGATGGTTTTATGGTGATAGAAATAATGGTTTACTTGCAAGCTGAAATCCTTATGCAAGTAAACAGCTTTGTCGAAAGTTGTTTTTGGCTTGTATTTTAAAATCATTTTATCAGATCACTTCAAACTGTCAAAAAGACACTTTTGTCCACAATGGCACTTTCTAATATGCCAAGTTTAGAATTTGGAAAAAAAAATGTATCTTGTGGTACTTATTTACTATTTTTACTCTTCTTTTTTTGGGGAAACCTAAAAGATAAAAGGGCTGGATGTAAAGCTAAATGACGTGTTTTTCTTCGATATCTCCATTTTTTTAACAAGCTATTTTATTTACAGGAAACTTTAAAGTACATGCTTGACAATCTATCTTTGCTGAAAATGAACCAAGTAAGTTAATCTTGATTATCGAAAATATTTAAATTAATTGTAAAGAGACAAAGGTTACTTAGAAGCTGATTCGTTAAAACCCAAAGGTTTAGAATGAAATGTTCGTTTTGCTTTTATTTGTCAGAATCATGATTTTTTTAAATCTTTTTTTACATCATAATTATTTTGTAATGTGTGAATTTTTTAAAATATAGTCATGAATACTGACTTTTAAGAAAAATCCTGAAATCAAAGAAAAAAAAGAATTTCCAAGGGTTCAAAAGTAATAAAACTACTTGAAATAAAGTGACTGTTCTCTCATTTACCGCAAGTTATGGTTACTAAAGATTAAGTATTTACCAATGTTTGAACTCTAGTACCTTGTCCTTTCTCTTGGTTATTACTCGATGTAGTATATTATATGAAATGCAAGAAAAATTTGTCACTCTAATTCAAACTATAGAAGCCCTGTATTCTGGTCTTACAGGTCATTGACAGTGAGTTTGATCCCCACTGTCCCAAAAGTTTGGTGTCACTGTTCATTGGACAGGTGTATAACATGCAAATGAATACAATTGAATCAAACTGACACTTTTATAGTCTGCTAATCTGGCTACTACCAGTTTGATACTTTGATGGTACTTTTGACGATTAATTAGTTTACAAAAACAATTCCTTGCTTCCTTACATTACTTTGATCAGAAATTTGTTATAAATGTTCTTAGGAGTTGGTTGAAATATCAGCAAGAGTGACATCTATTAATAATGAGAATTTCAAAGATTTTTTTTTCCTCATTTTCATCTAGGTCCATTTGTATACAAGGTTTCGTCATCCATTAGATTCTGTGTGGCATCTTTGTTATACCTGTAGGTAAGTACTATCTTTTTATGCAAATTCATTTAAACCTTATGATTATATTGTTAGAATGTAATTTGATTGTAATTGAATTTTTTTCATTTTTCTTGGCTTTATTTTTTTAGCCTAATTGCAATTTTTCGAATGAAGACTTTGAAATTCGATTGTTTGTATTTCGTCATAATTTTATAACTGAGAAAACAAATTTTTGTTGTTTGATTTTTATCATGAGCAAGTTTTCTAATAAGAAGACCACCACAATTCACTTTGGGTTTGATGTGTTAATGTTAATTTTATAAATTTATCTTCATGTCTAAATTTCTGATCATAAATTTAACTCCGGTTTAAATGTTTTATGGAAATTCAATCATTTTTACTGTCCATGTGATGATGATAATATAGCTACACGTTTCTGTAATATTTTAACATTTTTTTTTTCATTGTATTAACATTTTTGTAATTTACCAATATCCTGAATTTAGACTTTTTTTGTCATTGTTCTCAATTTATTAACCGCCCCCACCGATGCACTGGGAATTAGACTAAGAGCAGCTACATTAATTAGCCTACATAATGTTGATATTTGTTCTCAATAGCAATGTAATCAAAATAATGAAAAAAATGTTCTTGTGTTATTATGGTAGTATTTAACATTTGACTGTTTAGTAAAAGTTGAACTTTCATTTTATGCAAAGATCTGAGAAAAAAAAATTATTTTGTTTGTTTTTCCCATAAGTTATTTTGTTTATTTTCATTTATCTATTTTTTTCTTCAGTGAATTGCTTGAAATTGATAAATTCTGCATGGCTCGGGGCATGCAGCTCATTCCAGTCCTTGATGTTGGTCCCAAAGTTCAGTTTGAAGAGACTGCCTTACTTCAAGGGGTCTTCAGTGATTATATTTCACATTTCACAAACTCTGAGTGAGTATTTCTACTGATTCTGTTCCTTTCTGATTTTCCAATTCATCTATCTAATATTCAATAGAAATGAGAAGAATATATATTTGCTTTAGAGAGTGAGGGTGCCCTGTAGCTGTTGATATGCTAGAATAATTTTACAAATCGTAAGACTTTGACCTGAAATCCATTATAATGGTGGCAGTCATAACAAACCTGGAGTAATAACAGACTTTTGGTTTTGAAAAATTTCTGAGAATTACTTAGGGAATAAAAATATCGATTTTTCCCTTGAAATTGTCTTGTCAGTTCCTTAGTGGTTTGTATGTTCAAATGACCTGTTAGTCATATTGCACACTGGAGGCATAAAACTTCCTCTACCATGGAAAATCATGGCACCTGCATCATCTATGGGATTATTGCTTACATATAAGATGGGAAATGAGTTCTGCACATCATTGGGGACTTTGATTGCTGTATAAAATATAAACCAAGATCAGCAAGGCAAAATTCATTGTGAATTTTTATTCTAATTATTCATTTTCATTTGAAATTAGTTTAGCTTTCATGTTCAGTTTTGCTAATTCTAATAAGCAAGCAGTTGTATAAGCAAGTTCTTTCTAGCGATTGGTAACTTTTCTTATCTAATCAAAATGTTAACTTTATGCGTAAAAGATGAAGAAATCAGTGAAAGTAGTTTGAAATAAAGTCTTTACATTAATTATTTAATGAACTCAAATTGTATAAACTTGCTGTACCTGTTGAATTCCAACGGGTGTTAACAACTAAAATTATCCATTGTCTTATGCCTCTACTCTTCTTTTACACTTTGCTTGTATTTTCTCATTTTCTCTCCTAATCTTTGTTGCTTGCCTTTTCTTTTCTTATCTGAATATTATATAAACGTGGATTAGTTTCATATGCAAAAAAGGAATAAGAAATGCACAAATATTTTCTTCTGCATCTTCTCCTTTGTCTCTCTTTTGCTTTATCTCGTCATATAGAATTTGATGTACCGCATTTTTTCTGTCATTCCTTCCCCTACTACTTTTCACTCATTCATTCATTGTATTTTGACAGGCAGTAAACCTATCTCTCTATGTCTTTCTTTTGACTCCATCCCTTCCTTATCTTTATATATATATATATATTTTTTTTTTCCTTTTTGTAATTCTTTAGCGTTCTTATTTTATTGCTTTTTTTAACACCCTCCCCCCCTTTTCTCCCCCTTTACTTTTCTCAATTCCTTCCTGCTCAATATTATTGTGTGAGTGTTTCTTGATCAGAGAATGTAACTGATTCCAGCTCAGAAGGGCAGGGAATTAAGCTCTCTGATCCTTGATAGAAAAGCATAACAGTCATACCTATAAATAATATATAGGATACAAGCTAAGTATTCTTCATTAATTTTTCAAATTTATTGTATTGTTTTCTAGTTTCATCAACATTGGACCCCGCTTAAGTAGTTTCATCTTAGACTGTCCTGACAATGAAAGCATAAGTATTGGTGATGCTGTAAAATTCCTTCCAATCAAAGACAAAATGCTGTTAATCTGTGGTTATCCCCTCCATGATTTGAAACCTCAACTTTTGCAACAGTTACCACCACATCTTATGTTTGCTGAATATGGCATGCAGGTAACAATAAACATTCTTATGAATATTAGCTACGTGTTCATTTACCTCCTTCTGCAATTGAATTGTTATGTTTATTTTCATTAAAGCTCCCAAACCTTGATTTGATTTTTGCCGTATTCTTTTTGATTGAATGATTTTTTTAAAGAAATTGAAAAAAAAAAAGATTTTGAAAGTGGCCTGCTGAAAAAAAGTTTTGTGTGTCACATTAAACCTTGAATAAAAATGGAATATTAAAATTCTTTCCTATGTTAGATATTTTTACATTTGCCTATATTTAATCTATTTTTAATATATATATTTTCAGGCCAATTATGACTTCATGTCTCATTGTAAATCTTTAGCTGATAGTGGGTGAGTAATTTTTTTTTATTCTGCTGAAAATGATTAGAAGTAAAACTGGTTGCTCAAGATTTTCTTTTCAATAGCTTCATTAGGTCTTGATTTTAGTATGTTAGTTTGATTTAGTATATTATTGACATTTGTAATTCATACAGTAAAATATTGGTGTATTTGGATATAAATTATGAATGATTATTCTAAACTTTGAGAGATGTTGGAAGATAATTTGTAATCTTATATATATAACGACCATTATAACTCATCTTTTTATCATAAAAGTAATCATGTAAGAAATGTTCTACATTCTTCCAAACACTTTTCTTCCTGAAAATACCCATTTACTTGGAAAGCTCTTGAAGGTGTATTTTGTTTACTTGTCTGACATCTTATTTTAAACTTATTTCAGATATGGTTAGTAAATAAGTACTGTTAGACTAATCTATTTATTGCTATAATGATCATAATTTGAACTCCTTTGTTGGAAGCATATCCTTCCCAAGCTTGTTGTAAGTGTAAGACATGAGGAATGATGAGCCTTACCCTATCACACTAGCTCATATGTTGTCAAGAGTGGAGTGATCTTAGTCTGGCAGCTCTGTCTTGGCGTCTTAGACAACGTAGGACGTACTGTGTACAATCCTAGACTTCACTGCATGTAAGCTTTTTGATTACATCTGTTGAAAAAAAGGTTGTTTTCTTAGAGCTTCAGAAATGACTCCAATTAATGAGGTTGAGATGGATGGTACTGGATAGAGAACTGGTAAACACTAGATATCAATATGGAAATATTTACTGGTTATATTCCAGAAACAGTTAAGACTGATCCTCATCTACTTTCTATAATATGAATGCCTTCACTTTTTTCTTTCAGGCATGGTTTTATTGTCTGCCCAGGCACTGCTTCCTGGAATAGTCTTGCTGGTTGTCCTGAAGCTGCTGTGTATAACATTTATAATTCTGTGAAATGTGCCTCAAGTCAATCTGGTCTCGGTCTGCTCGTGTGTAATTGGACAGGCCGTGGCTATCTTACCCACCTCCCATTCTGTTGGCCAGGATTACTTATTGCTGCTGGTTTAGCTTGGAATGGAGATGTGCATTGGGTAGGCGTTTTTTGGTTGAAGTTTTGATTTTCCACAATTTCAAGTCACCTTAGAGAAAGCAATAAAACTTGTTGCCCTCTTCTGACCTAACATAGGGATAATGATCTCAGTTTCCATCCTTACAAGAAATAGCAGCAGGAATTTTTGTATGCAAAAATATATTTGGAAAAAAAGTCGAGATCAAGGCAAAAATAAAACCTCTACATTAGTTGGGGAATATATCTTTTATAAGCAGTCTTAATTGTAATCTTTTAGGTTATTGACACTTGAAGATAAACAATAGACTGATCTTGATAGAAGGTTCTTTTTTTTTTCTTTCTTTTATTGAAGTGAGTCTTTTTTCTTCTTCTAGTCTTATGCTCTACGGCTCCCCTTCAGTGTTATATTATAGTCAAGATCCTTAGATAATTTTTACATGTATAATATTAATAACAGCAATTTTATGATCTACAAAAAGAGAAAGTTATCACTTGTGATCAAAATATAAAACTGTAATCTGTGCTTTGTACAGATCATGTAAGCCAAATGCCAACAAGAAGATTGGTCTATTCATATATTTATGAAATCTGTGATATTCTTTGAGATAAATCTATACAACTGTTATCTTTGAATGAAAATCATTTGCAGTGAAAAATCTCTAATAGGAATATTTCTTCCCTTTTTTTTTTTCTCTCTTCCAGGGTTTTCTTCATACCCACCTTGCTGAATTACTAAACCAACATATTTTTTCTGATAAAACCTCCGTCATGGGACAAGCTGTCATTGAACTTGGCAGGATTGAAACTTATGTTCTAAGATGTTCCCAGAATAAGTCAGGTCAGAATTTTGATTTCTTCATCTGGAAAGAAAAAAAAATTGAATATTTTAATTTTTCAAAATAGAATATGCTTTTTTAATTTTCTAGATTTTTATCATGAGTTTTGATGAAATGATAAGAATGTACCATAAATATGTTGCATAGCAGATATGTCAAAGTATAAACCATAGTTTGCTATTCTGGCACCTCACACCCCTACCTTGACCCTAGCAATCACTGTCCTGCTTTAGCCTTTCACGTAGAGTATGGGAACATTCGACAGAAGTTCAATAAAGAGCCTACATTCAGACTGTCTGCCCTGCCCAGTGTAATTTTAGATCAAATGGCTTTTTTAGTCAGGTAGGTGGTTAACCTGTGAGTTAACTACTTAGTTAGATTGACTACAAATGATTACTACTGTTTAGGTTATAATATCTGACGTGATTTTCCTATCTTGCTGCACGATTCTGAGAAGATTGCAAAGTTGATTGCTCATTTAGTAGATGACACATCAGGACCAAGAAAGTATAGCCAGAGATTCAGAAGTGAATTTAGCAAATAATCTTATTTACTACTTCTTCATTGTTAATTAAAAAGAAGTCATTGTAAGGAGAACTCTAAACTTGAATTTGTCATTATATTGAATAATCAATTCATTCATTTATAATTGGTGGTTGACAATGATATTAGCTTGAACAGAGAGAATATTTTACTGTAACTGATGTCTAACTCCTATTACTAGCTTACATAGAACTTTGAATTATTTTTCCTTACTTTCTGTTTTAACATTATCAAGAATTGGCTAAAGCCAACCGTCTCTGACTATCCGTGGTTTTCAATGTCAATATTTTGTGGGAGATAATAAGTGTAGATGTAAAAAAGGTGAATACATAAAACTTCATTAGAGTGACCAAGTTTAGCAAAATAAGAGAACAAATAAAGTAGTCCTGTTACTACTTTAAGTACTTCCTACTGTTGGATGAACTGAAAATCTCTATAATTCCTGAAGACAATTAAGAATTCGGACATTGAAGAGGGAGATCTTAGTTCACATACTGCTGAGTATAATTTCTTTTTATAACTTTCAACTTTTTTCATTGTTAATCTTTTTACATACATTAGTTTTAGATGTGGTAATATTATCTTGAATTTTATTATTAGTAGATAAAGCATTGTCAGTTGTTATTAATTCTTGACAAGTGTTAATTCTTAAATTCTATTGAGTGACAGTCTGAGTAGTTTTGATGAAAAACTACTATAATTAAGATGAAAGAAATACTAGTCAAAATTTGAAAATAATTAATCTTCTTACTTGTACTTGTTGCTATAAATCATAAGCATTTAAAAATGATTTTATTCAACCATTTTTTTATATTCTAAAAAAATTTTATTTCCAACATTTTGCTGGCAATTTCTTTTTCTTGGACAATTGTGAATATTTGTAATTATCGTTGCAGGCGATGATCGAACTAACTTGCCCTGTGAACATGGATCTACATTGTTTCAGTTTTTAGTCCATCCAGACAGAGCACCTCTAGAAGAACTCACTCCGGACGTCTTGCAGGTAGGCTCTTCATGGCTCCAAATTAAATGTAATTGCTGTAAATGGTTGATTTATAGAAAATAACATTTTAGCAAAAATCTTTATAAATGACCATTATATACTTTCTTTTGAACAGAAGAAAAAATGATATGTTGAAATAATTCTTTACCTGATCTTTTATTGAAATTTATTGCAAAAGCATCTTTTTTTTTTCTTTTTTTTTGTACATCAGAAAATCAATATTGTACTCTGATTTATTTGAACTCTTGTACTCACCTTAGTTGTTATAGAACAGCAGTCAACTGAAGAAGGCTGGAGAGCACACAGCTGAGACTTTGTGAGAATGAAGACATCAGTTTGAATTAATCAGTGTATAGTAATGATAATTCTTCATCTCCAAATTTCAGACTGAAAAAAATGAGGAAATCAATCAATTATTCCTTGTAACATTTTCTCAGTCAGTTTACATTCATAGTGTAAACAACAAGCACAATAAGTTTTATCTTTAATGAACAAAGATAAGAGTAAAAGATGAATCTCTTCAGTGAGTGGATAGTGATATCATTTAAAGCTAAATCTCTATAATCAATATAATGTTTAATTTCTATTTTATTAGTAATGAACAAACTTTGTGCAAATGAATTCTGTATCCAATTTCTTACATTCAAAAAATGTCAGGCATTGTAGAAGAGATTGATATTATTTGGACTGTGCTCTCATTCAAATTGAGAACTTGTTAATAAATTTGTTATTCACTGACTCAAAGTGTGGGTGCACTCTGGGTTTTCTACCAATCACTTCTAATTGCATTGTATTTTGACGAATTTAGTCTTGGAATTTCTTTTGGTTGGTTAGATTGATATAAATTCTTACATTTGTGTTTTACAAGTTTACCATGTGCATGTTTCTGGACCTTTTGATATTTGTATTTTATAGTTGTGTACATCATTGACATTTTATTGGACCATCAGAAACTAAATGGAAGAGAGGGGAAATCTTCTGAAATGAAGCTGTACTCCTTTCATTTATACATCCATTTATAAAGAACTGTTGGGAATAAGTGTTATTAAAAGCATGAAAAATATAGATTATTTTCAAATAAGTACCTGGTAAAATTCAACCTAAAATTATTTATTCAAGATGAATTTCACACTTAGATTCAAGAGCCATTATCATAAAACTTACAACATTCAAAATATGAAATCAGTTATATGCCAAAAATATTGTTTCTTGTCTGGTTCATCAGTGTTTGTATTGCAAATTTATTAAAGGATGATTTAGGTTATTAAAGAAGCTAGTCAGTAGAATGTTTTATGGTTATTATTCAAATTTCAGATAACAGGCAACAAGTGTTTTTCTTACTTAATATTCTTTGATTTTTCATATCTGTTAGTTTTAAGAAATCTATGTTTTCCTTGTATCTTTGTAGAAAACCTGTCGTTATGTACGCAAACACCAAACAGAAATTGCTGGTGTCATGTTAAATTGTCCTCAGGCCCAAGAAATTATTTCTGAGTTACAGCTAACTATGGATATGATGATATTGGCTGCCAGGTAAGTGAATATTTCAAGTCACCTAGATGTTTACAAAGATATAAATTGAGTATAGTGGGGAGTAGACAGACTTGTACATGATCTATGTAGCTATTCCTTGCTTCTGTGTTATCAAGTAGTAGATTTCATAGAGATCTATTGGAATAAATTAACACCTATATGAATTTTAAAAAAATGGCTGAATTGGGTGCAGATTACTAAATAGTTGTTCAAGGTTTGAAATTCGGATTGATGATTGCTAGTGTCATTTCTGCTTCTAGAAATAACATGAAATTCATTTTATATTCTTATTAATCTTATTGGCTTTATCTTGTTGGTATGTACTCAAAGAAACCTGGGGAAAAGGGTGAAAATGCTTTGTTGTAATTCTTTATCAGGATGATTCAATATAAAGAGGAATTATGTTATATTCAAAAGTAGATGGAAATTTGAAACTGTGATTGATATATTCTTTGTTTTTGCACACAGGATTGGTCGTGCGATGGTCACTGCTGGTCGAAATCCTGACCCTCATGGTGGTCTCAGAGTGGTCAATTTGGGTGTAACCAATCTTACTGCAACTGGAAAAACTGATCTGGCCAACAGGTAAGTTATTCTCTCTCGTTAATCTTTTTCTTTTGCTTTTTGAGTGAAAAAAACAAAAAACAAACTGCATTCAAGATCTTAATGTCTTCTTAGGTTGACAATATTTCAATTACTTAACTACTTGACATGACATAACTTCATGAAAATTTCTACGGATACCCCTGGGATCCCTAGGTAGGTTTTTTTTAGCAAGTTGGGTTTTGAAAATCACACCCTGTTTTTATGGGAGGCTGATAATTTATAATAAAAATTAATCTCAAATTTCATCTTGAAATTGGCATGTGTTTTATGCTTGGCTTCTTTTAACAGCCATGCCAGCTGCCTATATCAGCCACAGTCAAAGACAGTATGTGCTTTTGTATTTTCTGTAATGAGGTAAGTAAGAGGGAGAACAGTAGTTAGTTTTGAGAGGAGCTGAGAGAAATTGACACATTTTTGAACTTGTTCTCATTTTGAAAGCAGCATTTCAATTAGTATACTTTCTGATAATCTTCAGGTGATATGATATAGTTTGTGTTTCCTGTTAATATCCAAACTACCCACTCAGATATTTACAAAAGAAATATACATCCATCACTGCTTGAAATGCACATGCACGCAATATATTTGATACAAATAGCTTCCAGTAACAAAAGTAAGATAATAAAGTAAAAAAACAAAAACAAAACAACCAACATGTGACTTGGAATTTAAAATTTTTTTCCAATAAAATATAATGAAATCACCAGATAACCACTTTTTCTAATCAATGTTTTTATCTAAAAAAAAAAAAAGAAAAAGTTAATGTCTTAAAAAAATACATATTTTGATTAATTTTATAAAATAACAAAACCCAATGTTGGAAAAAACAATTAGGAAAGAAAAAATTAGATCCTTTACAAGTAATAATGAGCTTTCAATTAAAGTGAATATGAAATAAAGTGAATGTCTAAAAATGAAACCCAAGTAACTACAAAGCATGCAGAGAGCATATACCTTAGCCTATGTCATTGTCAGGGGAAGTAATTGTGCATGGATTCGGCTCAAAATTTAATGACTTCTTTCCTAACCCACTGCCCACCCTTCCACAAAATTTGATTGAAAAGTTTTTGAAATATCGTGTGGGCAGTCATGAGTGTACACATAAATGCATAAAAAACACCGGAAAAATATACCTCAATCAAAACGAAATTCCCAGATCCACTCTAAAATTTCATCACTTCCTCTTTATATAATTACCCACCCTTCCACAAAATTTAATTGAAATTCATTTTTTGTGATATTATGTGGATAGGCAGACTGATGAAAAAATGTGGCTGAATACATACACTTCTCTATCTTTGTTGGCAACCCCCCCAAAAAACAGGAAGCAGCAAGATCTGTTACCATGGGATAGTATTTTTCATTTTGTGTTTTTCTTTTTGCAGACTTCTTGAGTTGATTGAAAACTATCGCCAATGTTGGAACAAACGTTACCTTACAAACTATGGACTGCAAGAATCAACCAGTTGTTTACAAAGTGTTCTGAAGCAGTTAGTACCGGATGAGGACACAGACAGACTTGCTAATAATGTGATATTATAAAAATTTGCATTATTCTCTGATAATACTAATAATAAAAAAGGGACCAAAATTCTGTGGGGATCTCTCAGTGTTTCCTCTGTGGACACAAATAATCCATAAAGGTATCCATTGTTCAGGGAAGCTTTTTGATAAAGTGTGCATTTTTTCATGAGTAAAAAAAAAAAAAAGGTGTTTTAACATTGTCATGGCATCCATGCTTCACCCTTGTCCTATTTATTATCTATTTTAAACTGAATACATTGTTTCTATTTTTATGAGGGCCACTTAAATTATGAACAACAAAAAAATTTGTCAGTGAATCACAAAAAAAAAATGAATTCAACTTTCTGACAAGTCTGGAGACTGCAGTCTTGAATCTCAACACCCAGATCTAAATCAATATTGTGGGTGAACAACTCATTTTTATATGCAATAACTAGGCTTTTTACCCTTGTACGTCATGAAAAGATGACCTGAGAACATTTCTTGAATCTCATTCATCAAAGATGTTATGGTTTTGTATTTTATCTGTAACTGCTTTATTGAAACTCAATGTGAAATAACATAACAACAAAGCCTATCAACAAAAGTAGGTTCTTGCATTGGTTTGTCAGTCCATCTCTATATTTTCAGATGTGTAAACATCGTTGTGTTTAGCACTTGTAGGCCTTCTGCCAACAGAATAGTCTATTCTGTACTCTGTGTGATAATTCCTTTGCAATGCATAAACTCTAAGAACTTAGTGTTCTAATTTATCTCTTAAAAGATAAACCAACAAAGAACTGCTTTTTAATATGTTTAATTTGAACAATTTGCTGCAAAATAATGTTTAGATTTCGAGGTATGGGGAACATCCTTTTTTATTTACCCAAAAGAAGTGTTTTGGTTTGATTTGATGGGATTAAATCATATGCAAAATATGTAATATTTGTTATGAACCAGAGGTTGGCCACAAGTAAATAAGGTTTATTGCCAGAATGGTTTCAGTTTCATTAAGCTTTAAAGTGGGAAGATTTGAAAGTTCCAAGTTTTACTTGATTGGATATGTTTTTTTTCTTTACTTCAAATGTTTATTTTCAAACAATTTTCATTTGTGTTGTAGGTAATTTTTTTCATTAGATTTACATGAACAAATTTTTTCTGTCATCAGGCTACTTATTCAAAAGTTTTGAGATTCAGGTATTAGTACATCATTATTAAATAAGTAAGTTTTTATTTATTATTAATAAAATAAATTTGACCTGTGCAATATCTAACATTCAACTAGATGAGTGAATCTTGATTGTAATATCTTTTGGTTCTTGTTGTTCAGTTGTCAGAGTTTTATGATAGAAGATATTTAAATCTCAAAGACTTGGATTTTTATACTTTTTATTTATTAAGCAAAAAATTAATACAAGTTGGATCCAAGGGAAAGTATTCAATTAATGAAAACTTGCTTGAGTTTTTGTTTAGTCAACAAACTTTTATTTCATTTGTAACAGGATAGGATTCAAGGGTTGATTTTTCTGACATTGTCTAGATTTTGAAACCAAAGTTGGCTTCAGTCTGGTAAATGAATAGTAATAATCTATTTTATCCTTGGGATAAAAAGCTACACATGTACTTTTTGGTGAAGCAGTGTTTTCATTAAGTAAGACTAATCTTACTATATTTATTGATCTATCAATTCTAAGTACCCCAAAAGTCAGTGAGATTCACTGAAAGTAAAGAATATTAAATCCCCATGATAAGATGCAAAATGATTTTGAATTATGCTAAAGAAAGATAAACCTGTTATGGAGAAGATTATATATGATGATGTGTACTGCAGAGAGTTTATGTAATTGGTTAAAACTGTGGATACAATTAAATTTGTAAAATCTACAGTATTTTCATGATAGTACCAGCCTTTCTGCTAAGTACTTCAAATCTACTACTAATTCTATTGAATTATATGAAATGATCTAGTCCTTGGTCTAGTCTCCTATGCTTTATATCCATAATTGTCAAGTGAAATATGTTTGATTAATTTGAGCTAGCATATATTTATGCATACATTGGACACACTGTGGCACTCCTATCAAAAAGTGGCAGAACAATTGCAGAGAGGTAGTTTTTTGGGGAGTAAGAGACAAAATGTCTCTTCCCCAGTGGTTGAAGAAAAACAAAGCTTAAAATCATTGCCGGGGCATGATTTTTCTTTCTGGTTCTTGATTGATTTTTAGAAATGAACTTTAGATAAGTTAATTTTATAATGACAAATACTTTGAAAAAAAAGATGTTTCTACATTTTGGGAGATAATTAATCTTAGTGCTGGGGTACATCTTCAGTCTTTTTTTCTGTTGGTGTTTCATCTATTGATATAGGTAAAGACTTAAGGAATGTGATAATATTTTCTTTTGTTTTTTGTGTTTTTTTCCAACTCTCATAACTAAAAGATATATTTTTTTTCAAATGCAGGTCTATATTTTATAGACTTATAGTTTGTACAAAGACGTTTTTATTTCCATATTATCATGTAACAAGTCTGTAGTTTGATTTTCTTTATAACTTTTTCTCAAATGATTGACAGGCCTATTTTCCACTACCAATTGCAATAAGCCAATCTGAAATAGATTACCACTTATTCAAAATAAGAGACCAGTTTTGTATGATGACTGAAAATGATGATGAGTCAAAAAAATTAAGAGCTCGAAAATTTCCCAAACAAGCAACATACTCTTTCTTGGAGATTGGCATTTTACAATCTTGTGTATTAATCAGCAGTATCTTAGTGTACTTGTAAAATATGTGGGGCAAATTTTACCAAGCCTTTAGAATTCTTTGCCTATGATAGCTTTGTACCAATCAGAATAAGTCTTGTGAGTATCAAAAATATAGTAGCATACAATTAGGTCTGCTGTCTTTTTTTGATAACAACTTTTGTAAAAATAAATTTTGATAATAATTTTCAAAAAATTCTTTTTCAAAACCTGATTTAGTTAAGAGAACTGAAATCAGATATTAAGTTCTATATTTTACCTTTGATGAATTAATTCTCTAAAAGTTAGATGAATCTTACACTTAACCCAACTATTTGTTTGATGGTTACTTTTCAGTTGTACAGTTATTATCACAACTCATTATGCATACATGTTTACAATTTCAGTATATATTACACAAACATGTATTTACTAATGATTACCACATCTCTCATGGTGAAGACAATATCTTATTGGGACCCACATATGCACAAATAATCTAGAGAAATTATCTGGCTATGATTAAGTCACTTGTCTTATAGTCACAAGTATTGTCATATCCTCTTGGTATAATAATTTTTTAGCCTTTTTAGCAGGTATAAATTGAATTGGTTTAATTCTCGTATCTATGAAGTTGTGGTGGTGAATCAAATTTGGGTTTGGGTCATAACTAAAACTGAGGTTAAACCTTATGAACATGAGAAACTTTTGCATTAATCTAGTTTTCTATTTTTCTGTTTCTGATAAAATAGAAATTATATATGTATTTAATGACCATATTCAGAATGTCATTTATTTGGTAGGTATTAGAAAAAATATGACTGATTTCCCCTTAAAAATGGTTATGCAGATATATAGAGGGATGACAATGTGTTGCAGCTTGTATAGATTTGTTGGCCTGATTCATCACTTGCGAGGATCAAGATAGGTCACTCCTCCATGTGCTGGTTGATTATTTAAAGTAGGGATCAGCTCGCACGAGCTGAGTCCAGTCTTCAGCTTGGTACCCTTCTTCAGTAGCTAGGCAGGCCAAGATGGCCAAGGCAATGGTCAAGCTGTTGGTTTTATGTCAGAGTAATCTTCTATTATATGGACTGTCTTACTGGGCTGAAAGGCCTTGCTAATGTTTTAATCATAGGTGGATGCTGGAAGGTAGATACATGCCTTTCCCAAGGGCTTTAGTTCAAAGTGAACACAAACTACCTCAGCCGGAATTTGAACTCCATTCACGGATTCCATTTTCTGTGCCGTTAATTGTTAGGCCACTCCACATCTCTGTTGTATAGATTACAACATACATAAGAAACTTACCATTATACAAGCTATTCTATATTTTCCACAACTTTGCTCATCTAGTAAAGACTTCAGTTTTTAATTAAAAAGAAAATTAAAAAAAAAAACAAAACAGATATGTTGGTATTAATGCTTTGTTCTAAATTAAGCTTATGAGCGGGTATATGCCAGAGGGTCTCAGAGTCCCAGGTCATATTCCTCCCCTTGTGATCTCAGGTGTCCACAATTCCTCCTTCAATTTTGAATTGTCATCCAGTATTTCTTTCACCATAATACTTTTCATTATACATTCCTCCTCTGACTGAAATTCCTCCTCTGGGAGTCAAGTGCCTCCCATTTGAGAATCATTTGTATATACAGACACTGTTTAATCCAACTTTCTATAAGATTAAGAATCTGCATTTTTACCAAATGAGACACAACATCTAAAATTAGGAAATTATGGAATAACATATTAAAAGTTTCTTATATACTTAACAAGACTTGAGAATACATCAAGAATAGTATGAAGATTTCTCCATCACATAAATCAATAATATGCAATCATAATTTATGAACAGGTTTTAATTTTTTTTATTGGCCGTGAAAATAGATCGCTTATATCAACATGATCAAGTTGACCCCTATCAGTCACTTTATTATCTACTTGACATTTATATTTCTTGGACATTAACTATACAAGTAATGAATGAATTGGTTAGTTGTATCTTCACTTGATATCTATCTCACTGTCTTTCAGACTCACAAAGTGGTGAGTTATCAACAGAAAAACAATTGTGAGGAATTAATCTATATCCACTTCTTCATTTAAGTAAAAGCAGATAAGAGGAACGTTTATCACCAACCAAAAACCCCTTCAACTAATGACCACTTGGAAATGTTTTTCTTTTTCCTCACCTGCCTTGCTTCCCAGATACACAACCTTTACTAACTTTCAACTCTATCAGTATATTTTGAGTTTTAGGAAATATTGAAAAAAAAAAACAAAAAAACAAAAAAAAAAAATTTAAAAAAAACCAATGAAGATGTTTAGGGTTAAAAAGATGCTTTAAAAAAAAAAAGTTTTGCTTCTGCAGCTGCCACACAGACTCGCGTTGTTGTTTTTTGTTTTTTTTTTTTGTTCACTTGACTTGACTGATGCTTTTTCTTCTCATTTTGTTTTATTAATTTATTGATTTATTTTTTGAACACAATTTACCTCATTGTTTATATTTCCCAGTCTGCAAATCTTATTTTAGATATTTAAAAGAAAATTTTGTTTTGTGAAAAATAAATGAAAATAAACATTTTATTCCATTTTCTGCATACAAAAGTTTTATTTTTATTTATTTATTTAAATAAAAAATAGTACTGCTTAATGATAGTGATGGTTTGTAGAACACAGAGTCTTGGGTTCCATGCATTCATGACCCAACTCTACTTGAAAAAAAGATTGATTTTAACCAGGAAAATAGACCTCATCCCCCTGTAGCTGGTGTCATACTATTATCAAGTAGTGATATTGAGAGTAATTATCTATTAATTCTTCTAAATAATCAGTCTAAAAGATGCTCTTTTTGCAAAAGAAAAAAAAAATCAAATATGGGTTGGGGTAAAATATTAGAAGCAATTGGAAGCAACGAGAAGCAAATCAAAGACATCATTTATCACCTGACTATTGCTTTGATCAATGAATTATGCTACCCCAAACCCTAAATTATTTAATCACCACCAACCTGTGTATATATAAAAGCCTCTTCAAGTTGCATTCCCACTGCTTCTTGTATTTAATAGGGAAAGGCCAAATATCACCCCGTGTTTCTAGTAATTGAATGATATGGACAGGAGGCCAAACATTGAATACTTGATGTGTACAAATAAATAAATGATAAAATGTTTTTTTTTTTCACTTCCACTTCCCCCGTCACCAAAAACTGCTCTTGTAGAGGCTGGTAAATGTAAGTACTTTCATTCCGGTTTCTCCTGATGACATGCATTTTTCCATTTCCATTATTCACCTCCTTGTATACATCTAACCTCACTGGCATTCCAATCCCCTGTCACTTGTCTCTCAACGATGTTGATACACTTAATCTATTTGGTCCCCTCTTACCTATCCTTCAGTCTCACACCTAATCCACTCCCACTATATATTTTTTTCTCCAAAAAGTATATTTCTGATGAAGGACTGTTTGAATTATTAATAAATGACTTTGTACTACCATTCTGAGTTCCTGTTGACTTTTATCTTGCTTTTTCATCATCAGTCTTTCAATGTCCGTCGTTGGACATAGATCTTCCCCTGGATTCGCCACAATTCCCTATCATGGGCATCGCGGAGCCAGTATTTCCAGAATCTGTCAAGTTCATCTCTCCATCTTGTGTTCTGTCGGCCTTGGTTTCTTATGTGATCCCTGGGGATCCATGTTGTGAGACGTGATGTCCATCGGTTGTCTTTCATTCTTGCAACATGGCCTGCCCATTGTCATTTGAGTTTTTTAATAGTTTCTATGATGTCACGAACACTGTTTTCTTCCTTATATACTGTGCTGTCTTGTGATCACTCCACGTAAGGTTGAGCATGATTCTCTCATGCACACGTTGCATACTGCTCAGTTTGCAGACCTGTCTGTCTCTTGCTTTTTCACTTTCAACTAAAACCCGGATCCCTCTAAGATGAGAGTAAGGAACAAACGTTAGAAGAAAAATGATCCATTTTTGAAATCTGGAGCTTGAAGGAAAGATAGAAATATTTTACAAGCTTGAAACTTTCATACGAAAAGTGCTATTGAAATATTTTTTTCCAAGTGGATTTGCATGTTGACTCTCTGCATGTTCCTATAAAACTTGTTGAGCGATTGTTACTTGCAGAAGAAGCCACTTGTGGTCACTTTGGTTCAGTAATTTTTTAGATTGCAATACCCAGCTGATAATTTAGCAAAGGATATAAAAATTGGTACAATTCTTTAATGATTTTCAATTCATTCTAAATGAAGTGTTTGAAAATGACTGACTGGTTTTGATAACATTATGATTACGATGCTTCCTCTAAATAATCATTTGATAATGTTTGTATAACAAAGTCAAAGAATCTGAACCGACACTTATCTTTTTTTCATCTCCATTATTAGTCACTAAAATATGTGGCTTGTTTCTGTTAAATAGGAATAAATGCTCTTATCACATCTGTTATCGTATGAAAGCTGATGGGACTCTTTGATCGAATATTTGATTTTCTTTAATATTTCATTTCTTATGTAGAATTTTTTTTTGTTGAAGATACTTTTTGAGTGGATATAAGTGAAGTTATACTTGATCAGAGATAAGTAGTTACAGAGTAACTCTTTTCAGACGCCAAAAGGACTATAGAAACATCATAAGTAGATTTATTAACAAGATGAATTGTAAAGTGTGGACAAGATAAAGCTTGGAAGCCCTGCAGATAGATAGCCAGTCACAGCCAACTGATAAAAAAAAGGCCGGTTTATTATGATTCTACGAGTGGAAGTAAGAAGGATAGATTGTGAGTTTAGTTGCGTGAGAAACAAAAGAAAGCAGAGGGGAATTATAAAAGCAAAAGGTAGATGCTCACTTAGTTCCGGTATCAGGTAAAAGGAGAAAGCAAGTCAATTTAGTAAAAGAGATATCGATAGAAAAGTGACCCTTGCCTTTAAAAAGGAGACCAAAGGTTGGTCACGGGAGCAGGCAGAGAGTACCAGGGTCCTCGGGCCACTGCCTGCCCCTGGCAATAGGAGAACCTCGAACTCTCCCTTGTCTTTCGACAAGCCCTATCTGTCTGTCTCTCTCTCTGAGTGAGGAATTTGTTTAGTCTTCAAACGAGGGCTATCGGTGTGTTTTCGGTCGGCTGAAAAATAAAAATCAAGGTTCGTTTTAGATTGCCGACATAAGTGTTGCGTCTTTTATTTCGCCCAAAGCTGCAGCTGCGGTGAGCAAATGTGCAAAGAAAGCCATCACGCTTCACATCAACACCCATTGAAAATGTATAAGGCCGTCCTTTTTTTTATTATGCATTTTTAGGTGAGATGTTCAGGATAGTTACCAATATGGTAGAAGTAGAGAAAATCGCAATAGGTAATCAGTGTCTCCTTCTATGACAGTTTTGGACTAGATGAATTTCAAATGAAGATCTAAATATTTTAATTCAGTGTAATGTTCGTCATTTGATACAAATTTGTTGCTCTAGATAATATACAAAACAAAATGTAAGCAGAATGGGAAGATTATGTATCAGTTCTCTAGATGTATAAGATGTAACTGCTTTGAAAATCAGTATTTGAAATGCCCATGCTCAAAGACAGACCGCTGGTGCCTGTGGGTAAAATACAAGGCTGTATTTCATGAGTTCACTTACAATGACTTGCGAGTTAGCTATTGTACTAAAAGTATTTGATTTTTATTTTATTGTTTGAAAAAAATTATAGAGTATAGAAAACACGGTGCGAATTTCTGATTTATTGAAAAAAAAAAAAGAAAAACGAGTCTGCCATAAGGTCACATTTAAGAAACTCTAGAGTTGAAAAATCAAATCTTACCTTGGTTATCATGCTGACAATTTCAACTTAAAACAACAAAACAATACAACAAAAACGTTATGATTTTATATGTAAATACAAACTTTATTTTCAAATTCATTTTTGATCAATCATTGTTCCTTTGATTGTTTGCAGACTATCAACAGTCAATAACAGTGCTTTATTCATGAGATGACATCTGCAGAAGATTTGTCATCGTTGGTAGGAATGGATAGTTACTTGCTATTTCCACCACGCTACATACTATAACTAGCAACCAGAAAAAGTGACTGGTGTCGTGTCGTTCGTTGATCAGTAAAGTTGGCGCAAAACTATTTTGGCTTGGATGGTCCCTAGGCCATCTTCACAAACTTTTCATTGAAATGTGCGAAGGCCACTTCAGCAAACCTTGAAGAATTTTGAGAATCTTCATCATTTCCCGTGAGAGATAATCAGAGAATGTTTCGAATATAGATAAGTGACATTTCCCTGGGAAATTTTATTGCTCAACTTGTTGGGTTGATATTTTTTTGACAGACTGACTGTAGAATTTTGTTTATCATTCTTCATGGGAATAGCAAAAACGTCAATTCAAAGAGCCTCTTCTGTTAAATGCCATACTGCTACACTCATGATGCCAGAGACAAAAGTGAGAAAGAGACGATGACTGTGGTTTCTGGAAAAAATAATACAAAAATGAAATTCATAGATTAAAATGAAAGCCTAATCAAATACAAGGTCTCAAACGGCAAATGGCAAGAATAAAAAGGTTATTTACATAAGAATGGGTGCCAAGTCAAATCATCCAATATCAAATGTCCAAGTACATAATGTTCATTACAAATGATCCAATGCAATGATGTCTAATAATACAAACACACTTCCAGTACAAAAATGGCTTCTTCATACGCATATGTATATATACACGTGTCTAACGCATGTAGCATTTCCTAGAACCGCTTCAATCACTTTTACACCACTGTCGTTGGAGGTTAGTTTTTTTTTACTCGACTGACTTTTCTGATGTCACTGGAGTTGCCTTTTAAAATCTTGTAAGAAGCAACTTCAACAACATCAGAGATCAGGCCAGTTAAAATATTAAAGACAGAAAACAAACCTTCAACGACAGGTGAAAAAGCTATTTAAATAACACAAGAGAAGTGTTCTTAGGAAATTCTACGGAGGGAAGGTGGCACGTTTTGATGTGTTTGCATTTTTGGCCCTTTTTGAATCGGAAATGTTTGTATTATTGGACCTTCCTGCATTGGACCTTTTATAAATTGGACGTTTTAACTTGTAATCATAATAGCCATATTCTGTCTGGAACGTTCACATTAATAACTGACCACTAAAATCGTTTTCCTGATTTTCAGAACACAATACACAAACTTAGTTGCCTAAGTAAATTTCAGATAAAATATTGGAAAATTCAAATAAATAAAATCTCACTTTGAATCGCCAATGTTACTATGATGATTTTCATTTGTACATAGTGCGGTGAACAACTTTTCCTTTTTTTTAACCAAGACCAAAGCTCTCTAAGAGTAGGCTATTACAAATTTTTCGATGAAATGGGTCAAAACGTACCTTCTGAACCCCCTAGGTATGACATCTAAGTCTTTATTTTGTGTAACTTTTTTTTACAGACAGTAGATAAGTATTGAATGATCAAATCTTTAAATCATTAACGTATTCGTCATAAGTGGGAACCGGTGAAAGACGCAGAAACAGAAGCATATATATATATGTAAACGGAAGTATGAAAATAGAATAAATGAATAGTGTATATTATCAATGTTAGAAGAATTAGATAACCAAAAGAGATGGATCCAATCTCTGTCAGTGTGAAAGATCATTGTATTGATTGGAACCGAGGAAAACATTTGGCTCTGATCCATTTGTCTTACAGTCGGTCGGTTGGTAGATCGAAGATGGAATGTCATGTAACAAATTGTACAAGTATATCGATGGAATCGTTCATTGAGGAGTTACTACCTGATAGAAAGTGGTTTTGTTCTAACCATGTATATAAAAATATTTTATCTAATGTGTATACGTGTGCTTGTGCACATATATGCGTATATGGCATGTATGTGTTCATGGGGTTACATGAATATTGTATGTGTGCGTAAATGTATGTGTGCGAAAATTCGTCATGTATGTGTATGTACATGTGCATATGATTACGTTGTATGTATATACGTGTGTGTTTTTGGCTGACAAGTATGCATATGAGTACGCAAAATGATAGTACGTGGTGAGTAAAAGCGCATGCATGTAGTTTGTGTTTGTTTATAATTAGAATGTGCATACACGTGTGCGTATGTAGTATGTGTGTATGCATTTATCTAGTATACATGTGGCATGCGTGCGTATGTAGAGCGCGTGTATGTATACTTATGAGCATGTGTATACGAATGTGCATAAGTGTCATATACGTAGACATTAACGCACACACACCTATAAATAAAGACAGATTTGCACTGTGCTCGAATGTACCGCTGAAATTTGCATGGTTGAATTAACCCCGGGATGCCATCATAAGCAACGTGAAATTGACTTTAGAGGCCATTCGAGGTCATTGAAGGTCATTTTTAATCAAATTTTTTTTTATCGCGTCAATATAAGGGAGGCAACTCATTTTCCCCGCAGATTTCATCAAAAATCGATAGAAGAGTTACCTCCCTTGAGATATATGCGACCAAAGAAACTTTCTACAGATGAGCATATGCAGATTTAGAGTTCCAAGCGTTTCTTGGGGAAAATAAATTTGACAATGCAGTAAAAATATATTCTTTAAATTTATACAACATAAACCACAGAGTCCAAAATGGTTAAACCGAAAATACACATGGGTATTTAAGATGGTATTTGAGTATTTTCGCACACACACACACACACACACACACACACACACACACACACATATATATATATATATATATATATATATATATATATATGATTCATAATAGGTCTCGTACATTCTTGGTGGGCCCAAACATATTCCTCTGCAGACCCACGTACAAATATTCATTTTAGTCGAATATTCCCCTCCCCCCAAAAATCATTTTCGCAAGGAATTTTGGTGCTTTCAAACCATAAGAGCTTTGTTTCCTTTAGTAATTTGTTAGCCATGAGTTTTTTTTTACAATGTAACTAAAATTTGACCTAGGAGCGTCTGCGAATATTCGACCAAAATGAATATTTGCTCACGGGTCTCTCCAATAGTGTGTGCTGGCCGATCTAGTACGTGCGAGACTCCCGAATTCGATTAACGCGACAATCAAAGGCTGATTCGAAATAATTTAGTTTGAGATAAGATATAATTTCTATAGAACTCTGTTTTCTTCCAAAACGTTTTTACGGTGTGTTTGCGTGCACAATTTTGATAGTATCGACAGGCGAACTGGCTAAGAGTTGAAAAAAAAATCTCCCTGGTCAACTGGAATCCAAAAGTCTACTCCATGTCAACTAATTATCGGACTTCAATAAAAATTTTCAGTTGAATAAAAATACCAAGAAAATATTTTCAAAGTCAATCGATACCCCGCTTGTTCTACTGTGTTATAATATTTGAAGTTATTTTTCACCTGACAACGCTTGGTGACCCTGCATACACACACACACACACACACACACACACACACACACACACACACACACATATATATATATATATATATATATATATATATATATATATATATATATATATATATATATGTATTATTGAAATTCTTTTATCAAAATTCTTGCAATCTCTGCCTGAATGAGAAATTTGAGATTTTAAACTTTACTAGAATCACAAAAAACCCAAGGAACATTTACTGAATAGAAAAAATGAAACCATGCTGCAATGCAGGCATTGCTCTAAATTTCTTTTAATGAATGTGAATTAACACCAATAAATAAAAAAAGTAAAGTAGGCAACTCGGCTCCCATGTCCATCATCCCCAAAACTTCCTATCACCATTTTCCACCATCAAACATACCCAAACACATTATAAATTAAACATGAAGATTAATACTATCCACTAGAGCTACAGAGGATATCAACAGAGGCAATAAAACCCAATGCCAAGATACCTAGGTCAAGATAAAAACTACTCCCAGACCACTACTAAGCATCCTTGCAGAGATGACCCCTACATGGAGTTCAAACCCCTTGACAAAATGAATATCCCCATACCACTCACTACCACTCACAACATTCTCACCAAATTTCTCAAAAATAGACAAAAAAAACAAACAAACAAAAAAACACCATAGACAATCATTCGCCTGATGAGGCCTGAAGAGGGCAGAAACATGAGCAAGTTGGTGTAGCGAATCTACATTCTACTATATATATATATATATATATATATATATATATATATATATATATTAGTGTGTGTATGTGTAGATATATACATGGAAAGGTTCTCTCCGCTATTTGAAAGCAGAGCTTTCCAATAAAAAAACCTTTCGAAAGCCGAAATGGCGTATGGCTAAGAAGCTATGAAGGGATTGACATTCCTACTTGAAGCAATTCTAATTGATTTGCATTGGTTCATGTATTTTATGTAAGGTGTTTACCTAATTTGAGCTGATACGCGCAAAACAGCCCCTGCAGATTTTGTTCCAGACAAGTCAGTGGTGACCAAAAGGTAGAGTTCCCCTGAAAATAATCCAGAATTTTTATCATGCAATACACAGCGTCGTATATCAATAAAATCAAAATTGAACACACATGCAGAGAGAGAGAGAGAGAGAGAGAGAGAGAGAGAGAGAGAGAGAGAAAGAGAGCGAGAGAGAGAGGGAGGGGGAGAAAAAAGGAGAGAGAGAAGAGAGTCAGAGAGTGGGAGAGAAAGGGGGAAAAGAGAGAGAAGAGAGGCAGAGACAGAGAGGTAAAATGCAATACAGTTTCTCATTCCCCATGAGTGAAAGGCAAATTAGTTTCACGGTTTTCACCGAGTACTTTTTGACCGACCGAATGAAAGATCCATCCAAAGTTCACAACTTAAGAAAGAATGCAGCAAGTACAATACGGCGTTCTCATTATCACGCCAGTTTCAGTCTGTATCGAATTCTTTTCATTCAAACTGTTATATGAATCTCTGCCACTGTTACTTCTTTTTGTATGACGTTACATATTCACTGAAGCCAATAAAATTGCAGCCTCTACAAAAACATCATCTAAAGATGCATTCAGTTTAAATTTATGACAAAAAATACTGTTTGTATTTTCCATTGGGATAAAATGTATCTTTTGAAATTTGCTTTAAAAAATTAAACGCTCAACGTAATATTACATTGATATCAAACATATTAAAGAAAGGATGTTATCTGATTTTTTTTAATAACTGATTGCTGCTATTCAATGAATCATTAGGACCAATACCCTGATAATATTTTTCTCATCATACTGTTTAGGCCGATGTGTACTTCGGTCTTCGTCGAGTGTCTGTTGCATCTGGTAATTCTCGAGTGTCATCTAGTACATATAGGAATTTACTCAGCTTAGCTTAGTTTAGCCAAGGGTATGGGATGCCCATTTTACGACCCGATGAAAGGTTTGTAAACGATGTTATATTATCCTCACTACGACACTCTGCAGGAGATCAGTGAACTTTTTCTTCAATGTAGTGTCTAAGATGTTAAGGTTGTTCATCTTTATGTATGCTGATGACATACACATGAGTCATCACTCTAAAGATTAAATGAATCATGATTTTAAGCGTCAAGGATTGTCACTCAGTCAGATCGGATAGACAGAAAAGGATATGAAAACAGCAAAAGTCACTAAAAGGACAAACCAATCAAGAAAGAAACGAAACCGAAAATATGTCACCAGAAATCGTTGATCGTTTTGTTAAGCAAATTACAGATTGATTGAAAAAGCATATAACGGGCTACAATCAGAGCCCCCGAGAGAGGGGTGCAGTCAGAGCACCGCGCCGAGGCCCGTGGACCAAAGAGAGTCCGAGAGAATTGAGGGGGACCCGAGAGTTCAACTTCTAAGTCGATGCGATATACCCAGAAATCAAATAGGTTGACCCAATAGTTACCGGTGAACGAATTCAGCATGACGTTCTAAACGGGTTATAGCTGATGAATACAGGATGAAGACAAGGTTTGTGAGGGGGCGAGGCGAAAACAGCTATGTACCGCCTTATAAATTTCCTCTCGGAGGTTCTGGCTACAATTCCACAATACTTATTCATTTAATATTTAATTTCACTAATTTGATATTTATTACCGCACTCACTCGAGCACAGTGTAACCTCGAATATAATGCAACCCCCTGTTTTGGTGAAAATCAGTGATATACTTTATCGTCTTATCGCTGCAAATTCAAAAATATATATAATACAAAAACAAAAAACTGCAACACAAACATTAAATCTGACATGGATCCTGCTTTTGCTCAATACTAAATGGTTTGTATTTACTCGAGATCCAAAGTCTGTATATTTGTTTCTTTATCATAATACAGCAAAAACGTTAATCGTCATTTTTGACGGATTCTATGCCAGTTGTACGTACTTTCGTGGTAACTCTTCGGTTGGGAAATGTTTAGCGTGATGTATATAGGAAAGAGAGGATTTGGTCTCCTGATGATTTGGAGTGTAGCCCACGTGCAGCCCTGGAGATGTGGAGGAGAAAGAGTGGCGTTTGAAGAGAATGCACACCAAGTATGAACTTAGATGCAGAGATGAAACAAAGTAAAAAGATCTCATACAAGCATTTTGGATAAACAAAAGACGTACATTTAATACAAGGACATTAATGACAAATGACGAGTGAAAAATGAAGTACATATAAGAATAACATAAATCTGATCGATCGCGTAAAGAGATGAGAAGAGAAGAGAAGAGATAGCGAAAGGTGGGAGCTTTCTTGTCATTGAAAGTACTGGTGTCGAAGTCGAAGTGGAGTTGTCTGAACTGCTTTGGAATTCGTATGGCCTGGATCGTGCCAAGAAATACGCGGAAACTGTGTTCAGTGTGCGAGCCAAACTGCCAAGTTGTGTGTGTGCTCTTGGGAACTATTTTCTGACGCTGATAGACTTTCGACGGACAAACCATGAAAGACAGAGAATGCGGAGTTTTATCCATGCATATTTAACGGAGTAAAGAAAATTAGTAAATATTATAGAGACAAATGGATAGTAAAAAGTATTGCAATTTCATTCAAGAAAGTGAGAGGAGTATACGCGTTTGGAGCACGTGGTGAAGACATGGTGGCATAAAATCGTAGCTGTGCGTATTTGTGATGCCTTGACATTGGTAAAGTAGTGAAATGGGCAAAGTTAGTACACAGATACGTTACGGTGGAAAATGGTTAAGATCAGATCGACTGGGAGGGCAGCGAAATGATCCGAGGGAGAAGGAAAGAGAGAGAGAGAGAGAGAGAGAGTAGCCAGCAACAAGTGCCGGGGCCAAAAGCGTAACCAGCAAGGAATGCCGGTGCTAATGAGCATTGGACCATGTGCGTCCAGGGGTTTTATAACGGTCGTCGTCGGAAGTGACATTTTTGATATCTAGCTAGAAGAAAGGTTTCGTATTTAATTCCTAACTAAAAATATAGGGGGTGTTACAGTATAATACCATGATTGCGATACCTGATAACTGACGATGTATTTCTTCTTGATTTCCAACGCTTGACATACAATTTGGCAGCTGAAACTTGCTAAAAGAAATTTTAAATAAAAAAAATGCAGAAGTTGGTGTTTAATCATGAAAATTTGTTCCCTACGGTCAGTTCGTTGGTTCAGAAAATACATATAGTTCGTTTTACGCCACTTTTTCATTTTTTCGTAAAAAAGTCGAAAAGCGAAACAATGTGTCCAGTTTTTGTTTTACAGGGAACCATTATAGAGGCAGCGCACACCCTCTCTCTTCGACAATCCACTCACCTGTATCCTCCACTACAATAATTTCCGATGACTTAGCCTGACATACCATCGTCAATAATTCTAGGGTCCGAGGAATTTCCCTTATAAATGGATGGTAATAGCTTATTCACTTCACGTCATTTCGGCTTACTGAATAACCGGCTTTTATAGGAATACTCAACTTTTGGCTTGCAGGGAAATCTGTATATTCATGAACTTTTTCACAGGGATTAACTGATTAGAATAACATGCGATATCACTGACTGCATAAACAGCTAACAACAACAACAACAGCAGCAGCAGCAACAGCAAAATAAAATATTAGCAACAATAACTAACAATACCTTTCAAATCTTCTCCGAGAGACAATATATATTGCATCAAATTACTATTTTTTTGACTGTCTCCACATTTGGACGACAAACAGTAGGGCAAAACTGCCGCTTTCCAACTATCGTCAGGATTTTCTTTTAATCGGAATAATTCTCTGAAAAATCAATGAACAAATAATAGGGTTTGAGGGACGTTATAAAGCAGAAGCGTTTTCAACAAAAATATTAGACAGGAGCAAAAATTCCAAGCCCCCTTTTGTTTTAAATTAGTGATTGAACACACATTTAAGAATAATTTTTTCGCAGGAAATTTTTGTGCGAACTCTATATTTTATCACTCACGTAGCTTCAATGCCATGTTAGCGTAACATTTCAATGCTAATACTCTTTGTTCTACACTGGCTTGAAATAAGAGTTTTCCATCTTCACAAAGCCTGTCCAATAATACGTGATACAACTGAAGGACGATTAACTTGATCGGCATGGTAATTCTATTCCGGTGAAAACACGTGAAGAACTAATGAATATTCAAAAGTAACTGATATCTCGTCTGTTTGCTTGATCAGGCAACGTGTTATTGGGAGAAGAGTCATGCGTGGAGAATCGGTACGTTTTGATATTGTAAAAACTGGTCAACATATGTTGAATTAATAATTTAATTGCAATGATAGTTACTGAGTTTCCTATTAATACAGGATACACATTCCAGCCTAACGTGAATTCGCCTATTCAAGATCACATGATAAGGGAAAGTGTCTTTATTTCATCTACAATTGTCACTGACAAGCCTTTCGGCAAAGCAGGTTACACACTGTACATTTTAGTTAATTGGGACACAACAAGAATGGAGCAATTCGAACTAATCAGATGGTTGATTTGGTTATGGGAAACAACGTATAAACAATTAGAATACGTGCATTTTCTGTAGTAGGGAACATGAACAATTTTCCTGTTTAATCAGTTAAAAAAACAGAACTTTTATCATGAAATAAAAACTTGAACAAGTTCAGTAAATTTTTTTCAAAAAATCTTATAAAGACCAATACAGCATGTATTTACATTTTAAATAGTACACCCAAACAAAAATGCATTTTCTAGACATAATGAGGAATAAATGTATGGAATTTCACTATATATATATATATATAAAATGTGCTTGCGCGCGCGCGCGTGTGTGTGTAGCGAACCCATCCTTAAATATACTTTACAGAATAGGTACAGATCCTTCGGTTAAAATTTTGTATTCCGTATTAATCTTTTTTCTAACGAATTATGTTCTGGCTGATACTACAACCGATCATTAGGCATATCTTTAACTAATGTTTGAGCACATGATTGTATTAGAGAAGGGTCAATTTTAAGAAATATACAAGAACAATTTTAGCAGATATTCATTAAGTATGTTCCAAAGTGTGACATTATATATGGGAAAAAGAAACCCTTTTTCGTACCGGAAGTGTTTCCGACTTGAAATGTTCTGGCTACTTAGCCACGCAAAAACATATGGCGGAGTCAGTAGGAACGTCAGATAACAGATTACTTCAAAAATCTTGTAGAAAAATAACTTTTGAACAGGTTATTCCATATTCCACAATAAGAAAACTTGTGAAATGAAGTTTAGAATCGAAATTATTGAATAATCTTTGTGCACATAAAGTGACTTACAATACATTTTTTTGCCAAGAGAATTTGTACCCACAATGAGTAAGATGAAGGAAAACTCACAAACTCAAGAAGTCGGCGAAGATGTATTGTCCATTCAACCATGGAAGCTGGGTTCCTCTGTAGACGTACCCTCCGATGACCACTTTTCTTGTCCAGTCATGTCTGTAGACATAGATTGGAAGAACTTCGTTGGCTGGAGAAGATGAAGGAGAAGAAGAAGCAAAAACAAAGCGATTTTAGCGTATAGATCAACTATAGGCTGTATATAATTTTATGTTCAGGTTAAACAGTCAGAGAGAGTATGTTGCTATTTAATGTGATTATACAACTTTCATGTATCTTGTACAAATAGAATACGCAATTAGTTTCCTTATATTCCCCCATGGTCACCAATGGAACTGAAACATGGAACCTAACCAACGGACTCACCCTAAAACTGAGAACCATGCAACAAGCACAAGAGACAATCATGCTCAACCTCACGTGGAGAGATCACAAGACAGCACAGTATATTAGAGGAAAGACAGGAGCCCGAGATATCTGGCGAATCATTGAGAAGGTCTATGTCTAACGACAAACGCTAAAAGGCTGCTGCTGCTAATGACTGCTTTTATAGACTAGTAGGATGCTCCTGGGATACATTTTATTTACAAAGATGAGAAATGTTTCGATCGGACATTTAAATTAAGTGAACCTGAGGCGGCCATCAAATTGATACCAATAAAAGCAGGAATGCAACTTGAAGTATACGCGTTAGATCCACGTGAGTGAGAAAAAAAGATGAGTCCTTTAAAATGACAAAACTCTTAGAATCCTGCGTCAGATGAGATACCGTGTATGACAGCTAAAAGATAAAAAAAATGATGTTCGTTCCAACCGTATCATGAATTCATTAGAGCAACAATAGTTTGAGAACAGGTTACTTAGGCAATTGTTAACGAGTTCATTGCTCGCTGGAAAGTCTATGAATGTTGGCATTAATAATACAAACATCCATAATCGATCAGTTTTTGTAATCCTAGAATAGCAAAAATGAATAAAAGAGAAAGGAAGAAGCGTCCAATAAAGGGACACAGTAACTAATTTGCTTTCCACTTATTTACAATCAGGATAGCACCAAAAAAGAGGAAAAAAACAAATCTAATTTGTTTAGCCCGAGCACAGACAAGCACACACACACACAAACACAAACACACACACGCACACGTGTGCATGTACAGAAACACACACAATGATACATAAGCCCTGTCTCACCTATATGCATAAAACATGCGTATACTTATATGCATGCACACACTGACATATACATTATCATACACTCACATATATACACGTGTACATAAGATGAAATAGAATGTTGAGTTTTTTTCCGTTCGTGAATGTATGTTTCATAATATTAGCATCTATTTCGCATATTTTTTGTATATTTATATACATATACACACGTTCACTCTCTCTCACACACACATGCCCCCTCCTATACATAAATATGTGTGCAAATGGTGAATTCTGTCTACCCTTGGATCAGGCAATTTCGCATAGGGTGAGAGGGTTTGGAAGTTGAAACCTTATTGTCAATAAAGGATAATGGTCCGGTACAGTTGTCTCATGTAAGAAAGCTGCAACTTGATGTACTCATCAGACCATTTTTTTTGCTGGTAAAAGGGTTGCCAGATATATTCCGAATATATCCTTTTGTGCCCCCCCCCGGAAATATATCCCTTTGACCCCCCCGGAAAAGTGTGAACAGATGTCCATCAACATACCGACACCTGAGTAATTAATTACCTATTGATGTTTGGTTACAAGCGTGGTTTCGTCGGCGCTGATAACCCTCGCGTAAATTCCAGCCGTAGTTACCTCCCTTTTTTATGATATTTATCTCTTCATAACTGTCATGGCCGACATCACCACAAAAGATTCGCCCTCTGCCATAACCTGAAAGAAAATAACATAAAATCAATTTGAAATATAGGCTTAGCCAATGAACCGATATATATATATATATATATATATATATATATATATATATATATATATATATATATATATATATATATATATAACAAGAGAAATTGACAAGAAAGTTGATTAGACGAAGTTTGTCCTTTAATATATGTTTATAAATAAGCACAATGATCATAGAATAGAACAATATTGTATGGAATATATATATATATATATATATATATATATATATATATATATATCGTCAGATTATAATTTTCTTGTGTAAGTAGTGAGATTCAATGATAGCAGGAATATTTGTGGCGCTCCAGAGATTTTCCATTGGCCAAGAATATCGTAATTTCTCGTAACAGTCGCGATTTCTATGGTCAGTGTTATGGGAAAACATACCTCTAGTCTTAAAGAGCCTCGCTATGGCTTGGCACTAAATGAATATAATAGATAAAGTAATACAGATAACGAAAGAAATAGAAATAGAAGATAACGCCCAAATATTACTGAAAATTTTTCACACACACATTATGTTTGGTAAAAACTAAGAATATATTCATAAACTACATATAAACATGCAGCAAGACCAGTACTGATAATATTGCCTATTCATCTATTTGCTACACACGAAAGCCAAATCGGAAATTAGTTTTTATTATCTAAAGTGAATTAATTAATGCAGTATTCACCGGGGCGCATCAAATTGGAAAAAAGTGTTCTCAATAATCGGCACCTGATTAATTAAAGAATATTATTTGTTCTATGAATCATTTGACGTTATTTGTTTTGATGCTGAGGCAATATTCGTATAGTTAAATGAAAAGAATAAAGAATATCAAAATACATTCGGCAAAGGTGCCAATGGTCGTTGTTCGAATCTCAAAGCTAGGATTTCGATTGCTGATTTTGAAGGTAGCAAGCAGATCATTCTCTCCTTGAAGGTTTGGCGCAGCGCAGTCTTCCTATTATTGTCCCCGCCATTCATCTTTGTGTCGTCATTTCCCAAATAAGCCAATCGTTCTTGAACCGATTCTGTACATCGCTCAGAAAGTCAGGAGAAAAAAATTTATAACATTTTTTACCCTAAAAATGTTGAGAATATTAACGAAAAAAAAAAATCTTTTAAGGTTCGTTGTGTATGAATGTAATGATTTCGCGCCAGAGTATTGGACCCTTTAATTCGAGTTCTACGAACGAAACCCTGGGATTTCATTAACCTGTTTGCTGCCAAGGACGAGATAAATAGTCTTGGCAAGTCGTCAGTCCGGTGCCATGGACGAGATAAATTGTCTTACCGTGTTATTCTGTCACAAGATGGCGGCATCACCGTGCGCAAACAAAGGGAATTCGCATATTTACTTTGATAATATGACAACAAGTGAACGAAGACTTTCTATTTTCATCAATTATTAATCGATCACCCCTCCCTCTAACACATACACACACATGATCGCATTTACATATGGATAGGCGCGTGTCATCTGCTTTTTCTGTGCATAGATGGCGAAGTGAGTACTTGAAAGGATAAAAATAATTCACCTGTTTTACTGTCTCCTCTGTCCATACTGCACCGCCACATATTTTTTACTCCAAGCGCGTAAATTTCTTCTCTCGTTCCTGGTGTGTTTTGAAAAGGATTATCCGATGGTATTGAATATTGCATTTCGAAGTATTTTTCGTCAGCCTGGGTCTTGTTTAATAATCTATTGCGTTCTGATCTGACACTGTCCACGTCAATGCGTAGAATTTTCCCCGTTAATCCAGACCTTCGGAAGGAAAAAAAAAAAGAAGGAAATTATGCCGCTCGAACTTACGATCGATATTAAGTGGAGTGTGAATATAACATTTTTCTTTTGATTCTGTATATTACCTCAAAATAAAATAAATGATCGTCACGTATAATTTTTATCAGGAATTTTCAAATGAAGTATCTTTGTCATACAATGTTCATTTCTTGACTAGCACCCTAGTTGTAGGGATGGGCATGCGCTTTTGGAAAATCTTCGACACCCTATATTAAAAACATTATTAAAACTGTGCCTTTTGCAATTTTTGCTAGAGAGAAAGAAGTCCAAATTTATTTCTAAAAAGGAAAAATCTTCATCATTCATAACATTGAATTGGGCCTTTATTAAATCAACATTCACTTTAATCGGCAATGAGTCGATCAATGCAGCATATTCGATGAAAGCTCATTCAAAATTAAGAAAATCAAACTCTGTCGTCAAAAATCTACTAAAGATAAAACATATCTTAAATGGAAATGATTTGATGAAAAATAATGTCATTATTGCTCAGTTGAACTGGGCGAAAAATTGTATACTTTTTGTTAAAAAGCAAAACAATGTAAAATACATTTTGCACTTAATCAATCAGTGCGGCCCAAAGGTAGCGCGTGATATTTCTATATTGATAGTGATGACAAACAACGTAATTTGCCGTTGGCAGTGCACGCCTTCCATTCGAAGTATGGAGAACATAGAGGAAATAACCTGTTTTCTTCGAGCTATCAATTATCTAAAGGAAATAACCCCTATTTTTTTTATATGAACGATCTGTTATTTTTCCAACCTGCCTCCTCTTTTTTCTCGAATTTACTGCTATAAAACGAAAAATCACTATATATTTTTTATGATGATTACAAAAAAGGAGAAGAAAAAATTATCGCTTTCATTAACTTAATTCTGGAACTCTGGGATACCTACGATAACAAGTCGCCCTAGATGCGAAAAGCTATTATTGAATAATAAAAGGAAAGAAAAGGCATTCATGAAAATACACTGTATGATATTTTTTCTCATATCAGTATATTTATTTTCGATTATTCAACGTCATATTATTAATAGATATACGAGTTACTCCCACAAATGTCGATTTCCCGCCGAAAGTTCACCTACCTAAGGGATAAAGACGCTGGTTCTCAAGGAAAAAAGTCACTGCTGCGAGTGTAGCACATGAAGATTCACTTAAAGATTGACAACTCTGACTTTTGGGGAAGTGTACTTAAAGCAAAGAACACATCTAAATCAATGTCGAGCTAGTTCTAGAGTAGCCGTCACAGAGTCTAAGGTCTAGAAAATGTATGAAAGGACTTGAAGCACAAGGAGGATTCTGGGAAACTAGAAATTTTTCAAGAGAGAATGGACAAAAAATGCTGGAAAATTATAACTAGTTTTTGTTTAGGATTTATTTCACCTTTATTTATTTCAGTTGCTCTTTATCGCAATTCCAAGACCGTCATTCTACGGTTTTAGTATGCTGTGTGGATCTGAAATAAAGAATAAGCCTATGGTGAGATTCAAACGGGCATCATTTTCTCTATGGAAGCCTGACTGTCCGGGACAGCCGCTTTACTGATCAGGCCACAAAGACCAACCAATTTCAAATTCAACCGTGTAAGTTTCATTCTTCATTTTCCACGAACGTAACATACACCGCCACGTTTGCTTATAAAAACTTGTAATATTAGTCGCAATATCATTTGAATTTAAGTAGAAGAAGCTTTGTCAAATGTTATTATTTTTGAAAAATATTTCTTTCACTACATTTTTTTATCGCAAATCATTGTTGGTCGTGAAGTAAAGAATCGCTCAGTGGCCGCGTAGGCAACAAAAGGATATTCAACAAAATCCTTCTCCGGTATATCAAAATTTTCAATCCTACTACTCTTCAAGTTCTGAATTTTTTCCGTTTGCATTGTTACTCTTGAACATATTTGAATTACCTTTACATCTTTCCAACCTGTCTAACTTGTGTATTTCACAAAGGCATTTGAAAATGTAAATGGAATCGAAAATTATTGCACAGTATATAAGCTTTTGACATATATACGGAGGGAGTAGATTTTCAGAATCCCGGATAATGCTATGAAACGATCAAATCCACTTGGCCCCAAACTCTTTATGTAAAGTTATGGATAACAATGAATTTAATAACATAATGAATTGATCACAATGAATGTAAATTTTTAACAATTAATGTAAATTGTTTCAATTTTCATACGCTTGGCTTAATGCTATCAGTCTCTTATTGTTATCCAGAAGACTATGTCCTGTGGTGATCACAATAAGTAACTTTTCCCCGTATATATATATATATATATATATATATATATATATATATATATATATATATATATATATATATATATATATATATATATACATATATATATATATATATACATATATATATATGTACATATATATATACTATATATATATATATATATATATATATATATATATATATGTGTGTACACACACACACACACACACACATATATATATATATATATATATATATATATATATATATATGTATGTATGTATATATATATATATTAAATTTAGCTTAGTCAAGAACAGAGTCTAATAATGATGCAGCTACTAAATGTGGCTTAGATTAAAATTTAGGAAAAAAGGTACTTCACGTTCCTTTCATCTTGAGAACATTTCTTTGCAACTTTTACGCACATTGCCCTCTTATGCTAATTTAATGCAGAGGTTTTATTCTAGAAATTTTTTTTCCATTGAAAAGTCAAAATCTATTGAATTACCACTTGTACTCTCCCTCAAAGTTCCTAGTTGCTTGTTCCAACTCTTCTTTTCCTCGTCCTACACTTGACTTATACTTTCTTCCTCGTGATGAAAATCGCTGATGAACCATAACGTTTATCAAAAGTAAATAAAAGCTCTTTTAGATCTATTTCTTATATCATATGAAGAAGGTGACATATCAAAAGAACATACATTTCAAAGCAGCAGTGTAAGAGAAGTAAATTAGCGATTGTTCACGTAATCAAGTCAGCTATCTGTTTATTTCGCGTTGTGACACTTGGATTCATGCTTAGACACGTTCGTTTTAATGATTTCAGTACAGGTACATTACGAATATTTCAGTGTAGGTACATTAAGAATATTTCAGTATAAGCACACTACGGATGTTTCTGTATATTAGTCATACATTCATTGGGAAAACTGATTGTTGAGCAATTTTTCTTTCCTTTTTGTCCGAATAAAAACTTTGGTTGGCTCTTTCCCTTGACCGCCAACTAATTTGAGTGATCCTCATAGATATCACTGGTGATCTCTCTCTCTCTATTTGGTGAAATTTTAAAATTATCATTTTGCTCTTATTTAACTTCAGTAACGACTTTTAAGACACAAGACACGTCAAGGATTGTCCAAAGCATAAATACTTCATTGAAACCATAAAAAGACCACGTCATTTCGTGTGTATGTTGAGCGACATCTTTGAAATCAATCCATCAGTTGTTGATGCCACAAAGAAGCAAAGAGAAGTTATGATATTAGTGGGTACGAAATATATTATCAAAATCAAACTGAATTAATGTTTATTTAGTATGATCTTTGTTAGGTAATCTGGTCGGGCTTTTGAACACCAAATGTCAGAAAATATTGGCCGTGCACTGTTCTCTAACAAATGCGCACGTTTGTAAAATTAATAATAAACTACAGAAGAAACTTCAATTATGTGATTATTCTAGGTAAGTGAATTTTCAACTTAATTACGAATTCTACGTAAGAGAATTGTATAGATTTTTGAAAAATGGAACACTACTTGCTATCATCGGTTGCATCAGCAATTGTTTAAATCTAAATGTATGAAAAAGATTAGACTCAGAGAGTTTGATAAAATAATGAAAAATTAAATAAAAAAAAACCCACACAAACTGCGAATAGCTTCTGAATTTTTAAGATGAACCATTATCATTCCAAGAGTTGTTCGGATTATTGAACGCATTCTTTGTGCTTTTTTGTCGTAACCCCAGGATTTCAGTCAATCCATTGTACGACTTTCTTCAGTTGTTATTTTGAGGTTGGTCCGATTAGTATATTGGCCGACATTTTTTTCCTGTTTGCTACTGTTTCGCATAACTTAAAGACTTATCTCTTTTTATACAAATTGTACATTTAAAGAAGACCAAGAAGGGATTTACTGAAACGTTCAGACAGCAAAGAGAATGAAACCAATGGTTCGGATAACTCTTGGAAGAGACCACTATTTTAATAAGAAAAGCAACAAAAGTTCCAGACAAAAAAAAAAAAAAGTACATTCACGAGAAAAACTGAAATATATATTTCTATGGATGCCTTTATCATCATTAACCGTACAATAGACATAAATACAATATTCATAAGTAAATAAATATATTAATGCTTAAATAAATAAATGATAAATTACGCACCTTTTTCACGCATATAAATTAGAAACCAAAATGTTCTTACTTGTTTTGGGCAGAGCTCTCCCATTCGTCTGTACCGGCCCCAACGGAGATGTAGAGCATCTTGTCAATGCCAAAAAATATCTAAAAATTAAGGGCACAAAGTTGTCAAGAATATGATTGAACCGATGTGCTTCTATTGTTTAGAGTGTTAAAAGCTTCATCATCGAGAAAACTGTTTTTTTGTGTGTATAAAGCGAACATTTTTAGATCTTAAAGAATTACTCGAATGCAGACCAGAATTGTTCTTTTAAGATGGAATACAGAATTATCCTGAAAGATGGCATAAGGTAGGAGAAAGCCAACGGAAATATTTTGATGACCGAAAGCTGGTGCCATCAATTAATATGAATGAAAGATTTGGTCGAAAATGCTTGGAACCTTTATCACAGCCTTATATATTATTGACTTTTAATGTTACTTAACTCAACACAGAAACTCTATTGTACAAGTAGAATTGCTAAAGAAACTGTTTCTTTCTTTTCTTTTCATTGTGCTTACTGGAAGGTGAGAGTTTTCACAGTTTTCACTTCAAAGAATATAAAACAAAACTTGTCAGAAATTTTGATGAATAAAACTGATACCCCCATGCCATACCAGATTCCGAAACAGGCAAGCTTGCAAGTGCATCTCAATTTATTCACTTATTATATTTATGCATGCATAACATGAAAAAAATTATACCAACTTCAATCTCAAATTAGTGGGCAGCATTATGCATTAATCGATATTTTTCAAATTTTTTTCGGTCCAGCATTTTCTACGTGACAAAAGATGACACATCAGTTCAGAACAAAATTTAATCAGTTCTCACAGATCGATTAAAACATGACAAGATATCAAAATAAAAAATATAGACCCCAACCTTGAATATAATTTATCCAACAGTGCGTGTCGTCGTTTTAATTGTTGCTATAATTGGCATTGTTCTTGTTGGAAAATTGCGTGTATCATGTAAGACCACAACCACCGAAAGTAGTTCATTCAAATTGTATACTGGAAATTCACCAGTCAAGCGTTGTCAGGGTGTATAACTATAATGGAACTCCCTAGAACGAAAGGCTTCACCCCTACACATTTTCTATAAATTGACTCATCCAAATTATGATGTACATTAAATACAAGATTGTTTAGTTTATGCAGAAGGAAATAGATGCCATCTGATTTTATGCTGCTTCGATTTACGACCGATGTAAAATAAAGTGAAGGTACAACTTTTCACTCCAAAAGATAGAGTACCAAAATGGCGACGAGGATAAGATTTGAAATCATGCAAGGAAAGATACAATATTTAGCATGCGACAGGATCGAGTTTTCAAACAGTGCAAGGCTTGAAACATGAAAACACGGGGAGTTTGTTGCAGTATAAGCAAGGGGGATATTTTTACTGGACTTTTCATCTCTTAAAGTAGGGGTTGGATTATACTCTCGATCACATAGTACATGCATAGATATAAAGCCCTAAAACAATAAAAAATACTCTGTTATAACATCTATTCTGATTAGTATGTTGTATGCAGTAGAAGGAAAAATTGTAACCGATAAACTTAGTCTTGCAGCAGATTAAAAAATCTAAGAGAAAAAACTCGGAAAATATGAAATTATTAATTTGTAAAATTCGATGAAAACCAGGTGTAGTCATCGTAAAAAAACGATCTGTGAAATATTGAATGCAGCTTTTCCAGCTGATGAGGGTGAAATAAGAAGATAGTGCAAGGCTGTAAATATATTAGTAATTCCAGAGAATTGATTAAAAAGCTTTAAAATATGACGGTGACAATCGTACCCATACAGCAAGAACCTACATATTCAAAGAGGGTTAGAAAGCTCTTCTCAGATGATACGCTGAACAAGCTATCAGATGCCATGGACTCTTCTCCAAACGAAAACACATTTAAATCAAATATCAGAAAAGATCTCAGACACCGAATGTCTGAGTATAAAATTTGGAACTCAACAATAAACTACAGTAAAACTCCTGAGGTTGATCTTACTAAGTATTGTCCTGTTTGAGATCCAACTTTATTTGGGCTTGGAACGGTCTCGAAGAGCCTCGCAAAAGAATGGAAGAATTGAAAATATCCACATTACAGTTTTATGTGGTTGTTTTATTATGGTTGTTGCTCATCTGATACAAAGATAGATTGCATTGGGAAAAGGGATATACTAAGCAATCTATCATAATAAATAAACCAAAGTAAACTTGACTAAATAATTTACGAGTGTATTCGACAACATAATGATCTAGAAGGTCGATAGGCTTAAAGCTAGACATGAATTTAGAATAAAGCACCAGCTTCGTACTGAGATACTCAAAATTTTTCTGATGGTTTGATTTTGTTAGTGTTCAACAAAGTTATCAAAAATAATAACCCTTTCAAGTGATGCCATGACGGACTCATCATTGTCCCTTTTGGCTTGCTAGATGTCTATTTTCAAACCTTTAACGGTCAGACTTTTATTCATGAATTTTATGTCAGTCAAATTCCAACATCACCCCACAGGGAAATTGGCGCGAAACAATCTTTCAAATCTTGGAAGAATTATCACAGATAAGTTTTAAGATTGACTATGCCCTAAACAGTCATCGTTCGACTTGCGGTAAAGGCTTTGTTCCGATGTACGAATTTCTTTGTCGCACTTTTAAACTCAATTGCTAATTTTTAAGCATGCCAAGTAATCATTGTGATATTGGTAGAAGTTTATTAATTAGAGTATTTAGTTCGCTCATTCACAATGTGGAACAAAATGATAACGATTTTTCTTGAAGAGAGTGTGATGCCAGTTTCTGCGTAGGTGAAGGACAATTGGGTTTCCTTCTTGGCATTTTCTACTCAGAATCATTTAAAAAAAAATCCAAGTACTGTCAAAAAACAGTAATTCATAATCGTTACTACTGGAGGTCAAGGCTTAACATGTAGAGGAATTATTCGACATTTAACCAAATTTAGTCTGTAGGGTCATTCTTTCTTCAAGACTGCACGCACTTCAGACGCGCTGTTTCTACCTGGAAGGCATCAGTAGCTGATATAATCACGCATAAATTAAGGTTCAGGTCGCCGTCTTTGAAGCAGCTTTGTCGATGAAGTAAGTAAACATTGCTATAGCAACAAGAAAACACAATATCTTGATTCTAGTTCCGGAAAGTAGGACTCGCCCTGGAGAAAATTCGCTGAAACCGAAAATCTAATATGGACAGTAGGAGAAACACTTATATGTATATTGTTTAAGTATTTTAGAATTTACTAGCCTGGATCTCAATCTATCCCTCTATCTAGGGCTTGTATATTGGTATATTATGACTATATACATAAGTAGGCGTATATCTATGTTCATCTATCTATGGGAGTATTTTCACATGAATCTCTGTCTTTTCGTATCTATCAAGCTGTCCGTATCTAATTGATATAAACGTAAGTACGTATATATATAAAATATCAGCCTTTGCAGATGGTTAAATATTGGTAAACATATGAAGAGAACTAGGTCTTTATCAAAGTCCACAATCGAATATGAATAAATGTATAAATGAATTTCGAAGAGTAAATTATTCATTTATATCTATCACGGTTTTTAAACACACCGTAAATATTATTTTTCTAACCAATAGCGATTAATATGAAAAGAGTATTGTTTTCCATTATCGATCTTTTTTGAAGAAGAAAACATTCCTGTTTTCAAAATTATATTTGACTCGATGGAAAAGCAACCTGCAGCAGATTACAAGGTTTTAAAATGTCCAAATGAAAATTGAACTAAATTCCAGTTACGCAAACCTTTCTTGAGTATGATTCCTTTATTCCAGAAAATCTAGTCCCATTCTCTGTCTGTCTGACATACACACACACGCATACAAACAAACACACATTGCACCTGATTCCCTCAAACAATTCCAAAGTTAAAGACGTTCTAAGGTCGCATTGACACCAGGAATCACAAAAAACATACATTGTTCATACCGCTCCCATATTTTCATACATTCATCATACATAGATAAAAGAATGTACGTACGTTGGTACATAGATAAGTCCGAGGCCTAACCACGAAAAAAAAAAAGCATTCATTTCACACAACAAATAATTATTTTTCAACGTAATCACCTTGATTGCTAATGCACTCAACCCAACGTTTCTACATTATTCGCATAGATCGAACATTACACGCTGGAAATTTCAGATAAAAATTCCAGTGATAACTGTATCAGGCGATGGAATTATTGGTACATTTTCGTATGTATACATGATAAACATAATAAATTATAATATTATATTACATATACGCTGACAGCTAGGTTCAATATGCAATAAAGATAGGAAATCGCCTGAAAATACAACGCTTTTTTGCGGTAAAATAAAACAAGCTTGGGTTTCTCTTCCAACTCTTTCATGATGCCTAATTGACCAAAGCTCAAGACGTTTCTCACTCTGAACAACAGGGCCACAAGAAATGCAACAAAAATAAAGTGATCAATAACGACGATAATGCTTTATTAGACCCATGGAAATGCCAATGTGAAACGCTGCAATTTAGTATTAGTATAGGAAATGATTAATATATTTTGTTAGTGCAAAAAAAAAAAAAAAAAATCGAACGAAGACGAGGAAATTAGCTCGATTGTAACAAAGTTTAATGGTTACAACACCTAAAAATTAGGGTATAAATTAGTAGAACAAAAAGTGTATTATTTTCAGTATTAGTAGTTGCTTATCAATTTACGAATTAATGAATGCATGATTAAAACATTATTATCTTCAATTATTCATCAAAGTCATGAAAGACAAATGATCATTTTTCACCGACAAGCTGATCTTCTCTGCTCGATTCTATTACTCCCTTTAGGTCTTACATTTTGCAATGCTGCAGCAGCGGAAAAGTAGCATTTAATTGTCCGTGGCTAAATACTGTTGTCTCAATCATATTCTAACCTTCTCAAAAGTTTAGCGAGTCCAATATACAGAATTTATTATCTATTACTACTGAATGACGTTGACTCTAGATTCTATGCCAATAGAATCATTTACAGATTTTAAACTAAGTGGAGAAAGTAGACCATTAAATCTACCCAGGAAAACGAATCTCCATGAAAGCCTCAAAAGAAAACGAAATCAAGCAAAGAATCGCTCTACGATGGCAAACCTTTGACAGAGCAAGCTCAACATTCAAAAGCAAGAAGATCCCATTAATCCTAAAAAGAAAGATATACAATCAATTCATTCTCCCGATAGTCATATCTGGAGCAGAAACATTGAACCTAACCAAAAGATTGAACATCAAACTGAGAACCATGCAATGTGCACAAAAGAGAATCATGCTCAAAATGACATGAAGATATCACAAGACAGCATCATATATGAGAGGAAAAACAGGAGTCCGAGTTAGAGAATGCATGAGAAAACTCAATTGACAATGGGCTCGTCATGTTGTGAAAATGGTAGACAACCGCTGTACATCACGACTCGCGACGTAGACCCGCCAGAGATCACATGCAAAACCGTACCCGACAAAATATAAGTTGCTATGACGAACTGGCAAGTTCAGAAAATATATAAATAGCTATGGAATAGGGTAGCAACAACAGTAACAATAATAATTTCATTATGTATGAGCTGCTGTAACTTCGTTGATTTTTTTAACGCTAAACCAACAGATGTATTTGATTCGAATGTCCACCCTAGAATTAAAAAGGTAAGTTGGATACCCGTTTAAAAAAACGAGGGGCAATGGGTGATTTGAAGGAAGATTGAAACTATCTTGACAACGACAGTATTGAGGCAGACGACAGTGCTGTGGGAGGTGCTGGAGTGGCGACTTGCAGTCACACGATCTCCAACGATCACCACAATGCGCCTCTGGCGTAAACATACGAAAAAACAATGCAATAATAATGATGTCAAATAGATTCAGAGAAAGAAAAAGGAAAAGTAACTATTATCTTACCTCTCCTCCATGTTCTCGGCTATCAGTCTGACGTTGAACGATCAAAATCTTCCGTTCAGAGCTTAAATCCAGAGGAAGCTCATTCGATAAAACAAATTCACTGATAATTGCACGATGCGTGCCCTCAGATATGTAATAAACATAAAACTTGCGGTTCTTTTCGAAATTCGGGTGTATGGTCATATCCAGTAGACCCTTTTCATCTATTGGCTGGCCGGTGAAAGCAGATTTGGGTGTCATGTCAAGCACCAGTTTCCGGTTGAGATCTTCACCGTCGGAATACAGGTAGACTCTGCCTGACTGTTCCGCAAGCAGAAAATGATATTCATTGATCGGAACGTAAGCGATGGGGTTGTTTAAAAGGCCAGTTTTAAGTTGTTTTAAGCAGACGCATCTTCCTGGTGTTTCCGGAGAGTCAGAGCCGTGTAGCGGCCGTTTGAAAGCGAACGTCGAAGTCAATAGAAAGAAAGGAAACACACGCAATAGAGGCAACATCGACCTCTTCCATGTTGCCCACATGGTTTGTCTCTACTGCTGTGTAGAAGATGAAATACCGATGGCCCGGTAGAATGACTGAATCAGACGACGGTTCACTTATTACAACCGCTTTTGTTTAGTAATGCTTAATGATATCACCGTTTCTCTAATACCAGGGATAGGAGAAAACTAAGCAAAAACCTTCGATCGCAGTAGGTCGTAACCAAGAGTTTTCATTTTATCGACGTAGGCGTTTATGACGCTTGTATTTCACTCCTACTGCTTCCCACACGCTGACAATTCCTATTATACTCATCATTTGCTGATTCCGACATTTTTTTCCAGCACTTAAGACGATTCCTTTCTTTAGCTAATTCCTTCCCTTCTTCAATTTTATTCTTCTTTCTTTATCATTATTCATTTTCTAAATTTCATTTTCATTCATTCATTTATTTATTCATTCATTCGTTTTTTCTTAAAAATTAATTTCTTCTCTCTCTTATGGAATTTTCTTTCTTTCATTTTTTTAATTCTATTAACTTATTGATTTATCAAATTTTCTTTCTTTCTTTCTTCCTTTCTTTCATTTTCTCATTTCTTTCTTTCTATTTCTTTCAAGGCTCGACCAAAACCTTTACAAGGCTCCAAGATGAATTTGATTTGTGGGCACCCACCGCCTCTGAGAGCAAAACAAAACAACATTCAATCAGCCGCCCATCCCATGGGTCAGCTCTGTTTCTTTCCGTAATTTCCCCCTTTTTTCGTTTTCCTCAATATTCTTTCATTTTTCATTTCCTGTCTCATTCTCTGTGCATACTTTTTGAAGACTCGCTATTACAAGCTCGGTGTTTATTTTCTTATACCTAATTTTATAAATATACCCAACTTAACATTAGTAAATGTTACAGAATTACATGTTTTATCCTAAAGTAACGTTTTAGGCGTTCGTAATTCCTGATAGGGTGTATTTATATAATTTGGAAAACCCTGAGTTATTACGAAGGGTAACAAAGATGTATATGCTAACACTGTTGATTTGGAAGATATTTTAAATGGTACCCGAAGTGATTAATGGAAACACGAAAAGAAAAAAATCAGCCCTTGAGTTGGAATGCTTGATAGATATACCGGGGCTTCAGGCTATATACATGCAAAAATAAAAGCAATAAATACTACGATTTATATTTATGAGATTAAAAAAACAGTGTACGTATAGCCACATTATCACCTTGAAGGTGATAGTGACTTTAAGAGAAAGTTTTGTATTACCCTATCATTTATCATTGGAGATAGCCACACACACAAGCACTAACACCACGACTTTTTTCTCATAACTTTTCCCCTGTTTCTTTGGGGAATATTTATTCATAATTTTTTCCACGAATGTTTTATCTCTAAATCATATAAAACGACTCCATTATGTAATGTTTTTGAAATTCACAAGAAGATTTAAGAACAGGTGTCAAAAGTTATACAATTCAAAATGCAGTTAAAAATGAGGAAGTTATTCGATACATGCTGAGGATTTTCAAAACTATCTAAATGGAAGCTTTCGTTTTAAATATAAAAAGACAATGTAGTTAGGTATTATTTCTGCATAATGGATGAAGCCTGAGTGCCATGATTGCAACAAATTGTTTTTCTATTGAACTTTATAAACTTTAAAAGAATAAAGTTGATAGAATATCTGATTTATGTTTCTAAAACAGTTCTAAAGTAAATAACTTTGCATTCAATTTTTGTTCAATATATATATATATATATATATATATATATATATATATATATATATATATATATAAATTGCAATAACGAGCAAAATACATTGTGTATAATTCATAGCTTGAGAAAAGCAAGGCTCAAAATAACTATAAAAGCATATTTTTTTTGCATTGTTTGGGGGTGACCAAAAGTTAAGGGACGGCATTCATTCCTTTTATTTATTGATTGGCATTTGCAATAAAAGTGTTTAATAACTATCATAAATGACTTTATTTAGGTTAACATATTGCTTGAACCAATATCAACGACAACATGGCCGCTTCCGTGAAGAAACAAATCATGCTCTCCGAAAAAAAAGAAATCGTTGATCTTCAAGCGAGGGGAATGGCAATTTTAGTCATTGCAGATGATTTTGGACGATCTAAAATAATTATTTCACAGAGAAATCACCCGAAATGATATTTCTATCCACTAGAATCACAAAAGAAGTCTAGACTGCATCCCAAAAGTACAAAGAGGGAAAACCGCATGGGGGTAAGAACATCCACTGCAGCCATATTCAAGATTAAGTTTTGCAAGTGTCGAGACGCACTGTTTCATGTCAATGGAACATCCGATTGACCCGAGGATCTGACTTGGATTTCAAATCAATCTAACTTGAAACAGTCTAAGAAGTCGTGAATCTTTCCTCACTCCATGAGAATAAAAAAAGAGGAGGTGGACGACCGCTGGCTTTCAAAGTGGAATAGAAGAAGTGGAGCCGATTGAGTTTCCTTATAAAAATTATTTACATTTTTAAAGAAGTAACAGGAGGAGGAAGAGGGGGTGAGGATGGTTCACCATACAGTCTGGACCAAGTTCCATCAATCCAACGTAAGGCGGGAAAAATTGATAATTAACAAATCAAGGGCCTTCAGACCGACAGACCCTCTGAAAAGTATCTTAGAGATGAGTTGGCACATTTAAAAACCTCAATTAGAGCAAAAATCAGGCGCTCTTTTTCCCGCATGTAAAAACATTTCGCAGAACTCCAAACAACTTCTAGATGAACCCAAGGTTTCTGTTGAACCCCTGTTGAGAAAGGTGTCTGTGGTCATTAGGGACAGACAAGCAAAGGCACCCGACTTTGTTTTCTCCATGGCCTCCGAAGTAAACAGCTCAGTTGGAAATGAATGGCTTTTTTTTAAAAACGAAATTATGTATCTCAAGTTATGGAATCATTTTTTTTAAATGTACAAATCCATACATGTCCAGTTCGAATAGGAATCAATGCAAGTTACGAGACTAATGTCAACCAGAAATTGATATTTTCATCACTTAACTTTCATCAAATCTCGTCAGAACAATTTAATGAAGGAATCAAATAATGGCGAAAGTGAAAGATAAAAAATAGGAAAAGCGAGAGACAAGAAAAGATAATCTAGTTGTAGTTTAGGCACAGTTTGTCAAACAGTGAACTCTTTCTTTTGAGTTGCTTCCTGACTGGCACGAAGTGTCTGTTCGAAATTTTTTTGCTATTAATTAGTTTTCTGATTGTCGACTCCTAATGTGCAAATAAATATCTATATCCACCTCTCTTTCTCTCTCTCTATCATCTCTCTTTCCCCCTCTCTCTCTATATATATATATATAGACACACATGCACACACACACACACACACACACATATATATATATATATATATATATATATATATATATATATATATATATATATATATATATATATATATATATATATCGTGTATTTATCATAGAAAAGTATAGACACTTCTTGTCTGTTCATTTTTCTTACACTCATTCGAATCGACTAAAAGGAACAACATCAAAAAATGGGAATTCCGGAAAATTCTTAAACTCATTCAAACAGACTATAAGAAACAACACCAGAAAACTCGAAAAATTCATTAGAAAAATCAACAGACAAAAAATACTATATTTTTTATAATAATAATAATACTGCCAAATACTAGACGTTGCTGTACCTGCAGACCATAGAGTAAAAAAGAAGGAGGGTGAAAAAGGGAAAAATACCAGGACCTAGCAAGGGAGTTAAAGAAAATGTGCAACATGAAAACCAGGGTAGTACCGGTCATAGTGGGAGCACTAGGAACTGTCCCCAAAACGCTGAGGGAGAGACTGGAGGAGATCGGGATTAGGGGGAGGATAGAGACCGTATAGACCACAGCACTACTGGGAACTGCACGGATACTGAGGAAGGTGCTAGAGATATAAGGACTGCAACGAATCGTAGTTCTATCATGATATGCGAAAGAGAGAGGAGACGTTAGCTGAAGACCTGAGGAGACTTATTGTCACTCAGCCTTCAGCGATAACCACTGGGCAACCGGTGTGAAACTGTAAATCGCAGAATTACTGCGACCTATGAGTACTAGGAGAGGAGGGCTGGAGACTTGAGGAGACTTGCTGTCACTCAAACTCCAGCGGTTACCACCAGGCAACTGGTGTGAGATTCCAAATAATAATAATAATAATAATAATAATAATAATAATAATAATAATAATAATAATAATAATAATAATAATAATAATAATTTATATATATATATATATATATATACATATATATATATATATATATATATATATATATGAATACATCGTGTTTGGAAGGATCTTGTGTATCCGACATTATGGTGAAAAAAAACCCCAAAAACGACGATCTGGAAACCAAGTGTAACCTGTTACTATAAATGAGAATAAATGGACACATGGTAGGGATGATTGAAATGGTTCTACAATGGTTCAAATACTCCTTGCAGATCCAACACCTAAGGAATCCATTGTTATCGATAAAATTTTTTCACCTCTAAAGCGACAGCGGATTCTTTTACTTTTTTGGGCGGGTTATATTTTGTTGAGAAGTTGTCAGATCAATCGTATAATCAACCGGTTCCCATTGTGAAGATGGGAAAGAGAGTCCGAGTTGAACGAGCAGACCACAAAATAAAAGAAACAAAAATGAGACAAAAATACCAGGACCATCCGGGAACTAAAAAAGCCGTGGAATATAAAGGTCAGTCGTGCCCTTAATAGCTAGTACACTTGGAGCCGTGCTCGGAATGCTACCTAGGGGATTGGCGGAACTGGAGATTCGAAGACAGATGCTCTTGTCCAGATCACGACGGTGCTTGTGTTTGTAGGAATTTGGTGCTAATTCGAAGAGATTTGCTGTCACTCAATACTCGGCGACAACTACTAGTCAATTGATTTGAACATTCAAATACATGACAATGATAATATTAATGATAATAATAAGAATAAGACGAAATAACAATCTGTCACAATAATTAGGTATTATAAATTGCATGGATTAATGAGAAATTGCACGTGAGAGTAAAAGAAAAAAAATTCTCTCTTCGTTACAGGATAAGTTACAATCGTAATTGATTTATATCCTTTCTACTTTAATCTCATTCACGCGAGAATGGGACCAGAACCTCTGCACATAAAAGGCACTAAAATCTAATATGAACAATCGATATCGCCCTGACAACGTTTCTCTTTATTTTCCCGCCTTTTCTGTCACGTGCCTTGTCAGACATAGGAAGACGGTTAAGTGGCCCCAATGCTAGCCAGCAAGATTTCATAGGATAACAACCACTGGGGGAAGTGAAAGGGAGAAGTGATAGTATGATTTGAAGAGATGTATTCAATTCTGATTAAAATGCTGATATAAACGTGAAACGAATGCCATAGAAGAAAGGTTTGTAATATGCATCATGAAGCTGTCGAAAACACATAGATCAAAGTCAGAAGACTTAAAAAAAACAACTTTTAGCGAAATGGCTTGGTTTCACAAACGAAGATTAGCCGTTGCAGGCTCTCTTGTGGCCGGCGAGGCTCACACAAGAGAGGCAGGCCTTCCGACATTGGCTGCAGAAGGTCTGGTAGTCGATAGACGCTCTCGAATTTCGGTGCTGCCTCTTTTTTTCTACTCTTGCTCTGCGGTTCGCTTCATAAACAAACCTGATTGGCCTTGTGTTGCTATGACCTCTTGTCGACAGTTTCTATTGTCCACTGACAATAGTTGATCTCGCAAGAGAGGAGGGCTTCTTTAGAGGAGTCTGAATTTTTCAGCTAGAGACTAGTTCTTCGAGCAGGAATGTCATCACTTGGCGCACCTAGGTAAGTTTTTGATTGTTTGATCTGTTCCCAGCATCAGGTGAGAAGTTCATGAAACCTCGTGTATACAATAGGGCTACAGTGTTTCCTGATGTCTGAAGCAATGATGTTAAAACACATACACACCCTCACATAGTTTCACCAGTCTTCAGCGGCTCGATTGCTTTTGAAATTTCTTATGGCATCAGTGCTTCATTCAGTGCCAGTTTTGCTGGTTGTTGCAGAATTCTAATAAATGTAATATCCTTTACTACGCACCATGAGCTAAAGCGTGTGTGAATGTTTTTGGGCCAGTGAATTGAGAAGAAATTTTTGTCGATGTTCAGCACAGACCTATACGCGCTACCCAGTGAGCTTTGGACATTTTAGGTAGGCCCATGTGTTATTATAAATCCTTGAAATTATCAACATTTGCGCAGAGTTGGACTGTCTTTGGGAGGTTGGTCCACTAGTCCTTATTGATAGCGCGAGGGCCTCGTTTGAGGGTGCAACATACTTGGCAAAAACTGATTTTCAATGCAGGCGTGATAGCTAAGGAGATATACACGATACAAAAATCTCTTTTTTTGATAATTGTTCTTACTTCCTTCGGTTGTTTTCGTCGAATCTATCGTGGATAAGTTTTTTCACTGCGTAATTACATCACTTTCTTTATCGTGTCTTCATGTTTTGAGCCCCCTCTCTCTCTCAGGGTACCTATTTGAGCAACTTTCCTTATTCATTCGCTCTATTGTATACTCCCCAGTTTCATCATTACTCTCGATATCCTAGTTTTGAAGTTAGGGAGGTACATAATCAAGTTGAAATATGTCTTAGAGCCAGTGTTTGTTATATCACATAATTGAAGAAAGGAGGTTCCTCACTGCAACGTGCTGGGACAACACTTACTGTATTTCTTTGTGTATAACACAATCCTTGTACAATATAAGTACTGGATTCAGAGATAAAAAGAGGTATAATTCTGTTGCTTCTTGTATAACATAGGTACTCGATTTGGCAATTCAGTTTGGCATTATGTATGATATGGTCAGACTATTTTTTTTTGTCTGTGTTCATGTGTACGACCTCCATCTTATTTTCGCTCAGATTTGGGTACGAAATCTTGTCGCAAAGGAATATGGTAGTAAATATCTCCCCGTAGTCATGAGTGAAACGGACCGTTCCACACTTCTATTCTAACGGACAGACATTTTTCTTTTCATGTTGAGAAACAGGGTATTAATGGTGTATTACCGCTATAAATTACATAGTTTTAAATCTTTTAATCCTCTCCTTTTTTCCTCAATTACCAAAATGTTATACATTAATAAGGATGACGTCCCTAAAAGTGACAATCGCTACCATGTAACTACAATAATGCTTAACATGGGGTTTTATTTTCAAGTACAGATGGAAGTAGGGCCTACATAAATTATCTTCCTTTTGATTTTATTTTATTTTGTATGACTTCTCTTATTTCTTTTCATTATCAACATTATCCTGCTTCCACTACTTTTAGCATGTGGTCATGTAAGCCGTACTTCAGTAAAAAAAGGCACAAATTGAGCACACATTTAGCATTATAGTTACATTGTAAATAGAAGCCCGTGCAGGTAAAATAGGGAATTAGATAATTTATGCTTTTTCTCAATTACTAAATAACCTCAAATTCTTAGATAATTTAATGGGAGGTATCTGTGTATTTGTATGTTTGTCTGTCACGCTATAAAAAGTATCGAAACATGGGCGTATCCCAACAAAATTTGGTATGCCTACTCAATGGACCTCAGGATGTTTTTGAATAAAAAGTTTTGAGAAAAATATTTTAAAGGGTTTTAGTCAGTGTTTTCATCTATAATGTAACTATAATGCCAAAATGAAACTTACTTTCTGGCCTTGTACACATCTTCTTATTCATTCTTGTTTATTTACGATTCTTTAAGGGATGCAAGTGAAGGGGAACTTACCTTTTGAGTGGTCACAAGTGTAGGAGACATTTCCCTAAATCCGAAATTAAACGAAAGAGTTCTGAGAAAATCAGCATTTTAAAACGTATTAGTGGTGGTATCGGGAGGTTCTATTTGTAAAGTAACTATATTGCAGAACTGGACCCTTACTTTCCGTTCTCTCTCTCTCTATATATATTCATATATGTGATCAATAGGGAATGAGACAGACTAAGGAGTAAAAGTATATGGAGATTTTTCTTGTAAAATAACTAGTTCATAAATTAATTAATTAGTATGATATTCATGTTTCGAAAGGGGTTTCCATCTTTAGCAGTGTTTGTATACCTTTTGGCTGTTAAAAGGTTTCCGTAGAAAGCAAATTTACTATCAGATATTTTGCTTTGAAAGCAAAAAATGGATATCAAGAAAGAGGATTCCAAGGAGATCATAATGCTGACTTCCAACTGTATTGTTTCAATGAAGAAATATGCTGGGGCAAGGTTGAGGTATTCTGTTGGAATTAGTAGCAGCAATAATGGATATTTTATTGGTTGTGCTTATCAGAGAGGGTGGGCATTAAGCATCGGTTGTCATGGATACTGGGGATCTGGATAGTAGTTCGGTGTTAGTCAGTTTCAGTACTTGGTGAATTGGGGATGAGGCTATCTCTGATGTTAATCAAGAGGTTGGACATAGTGGTCTACATATTTCGATAGTTTGGTGATGTGGCAGTTAGTGGAGGAAATGACTGGTCTACCTGGGTTTATTAATTTGTGGATTTTCGGAAGTAGAAACCATAATTTGCTCTAGTGATTATCATTGATTATATTGTTTCTAAGTTGGTAAAGGGACATTCGTTCTTCAATGTAGAGGTTATCGTGTGGTTGGAGCTGATTATTGTGATTTTAATGTGGGTTTTAATTTGTTTTCTAACCGCTTGTTGAAATGTTTGGATAGTGATGTCTATATTCTTAGGTGTGGAAGATTTATTTGAGTCCTTGAGTCAGTCTAAAATTTCATTATCATAGTTCAATTCACAAAAGTTTAATTCTTCTAAAGAAGTCATTAAAGTTCTTATTCAGGATATTCTTGTTGAAGTGTCCGAGTGGGATAGAATTTTAGGTCATATATATACACACATATTAGCCAAATAACCCGACTATGTGACACTTTTATTTAGAATATGAATTCTATCAGATAAATATAAATGCAACAAGCCTGGTTGCAGCTGTAATTCTAGGGATTTGTAGACCAATCTCTAAGTAGTATCTCACTATAACTCAAATGACGTCACTTCCTTTTAACCACTAGCTAAATCGAGACTGACGTAATGACTCTAGCCGACAACCTTTATCGATGTTGAGAATACAAGATAGCTCACAGGCGTCTTACTCTATTTGAAATTATCTCCAGTTGTTCCGCAGAAAATAAGCCACTAGGCCTTGACAGCGTAAATAAATCAATAATTAAAGAAAAATGGGGCAGCTGAAAGACGTGTGACCGATAAAGTAGATGAGTCAACTTAGCGTCGCTCTTAACCATAGAGCTAAACAGCAAATGCCCAATTAACCAATTTATCATCACTCTTTTCATTTTGTCCATTTTTGCATTTATAGACAATTGTATTTATCAAGAAATACTAAAATAAATTGATAGAATTCGACAGAATATTTATTAATGCGTTATATTATTCGAAACTTTATTTGAAATGACCTCCCTGTTATAAAGAGAATGCGTTACTCGACCTAGACAGCGTGAATGGGATAAACGCAATGTGTGTGTCTTTGGTAATATAAAGACTGTCAACCACAGTTTCAGACTGATCCGCTATGATATTAGTTGAAAATATGACAATTTCGACAAAGACATCTACGTATAATAAAATAAAACGTTTTCGGTTGTTATAACTTTTCGTTCCCACTGTTCTAAGTATATCTGAGGGAATTCGTTTTTTTTAGTGAGACACCTTAAGAGGGGACATATCGACCGGTCTGAGGTGACACTGCGTTGAGGACTGAGTGCTTATATCTGGACTGTCTGACTGGAAGCAGGCATCTGGTCACCCTAGTTTAGAACACTTTTTGAACAAAATATAGTAAACATAAAATAATCATACAAATAAAATAATCATACAAATTTTTATTTTTTGTGAATAAACATGGGCAAATACCCAGATTGAATTGTTCGAATGGTCATTTTTTCCGGTCGCCAATAAATAAGATACACCGGATAGCAACAACAAATTCCAAAGTCTATAAACTATCGGCAAATTCGAGGTTTGTATTTCCTGCTCAATAAAAATATCATTATTGACTGATTAGAGGCATGGACCCTTTCCACACAAAAAAAATTAATTTAGTTCGAGTGCGCTTTTTATACTAAAAAGAATTGAAAAAAAAAAAGACGTACACGAAATTCTGATTATCCCAAATTATACATTTGGATCATTAGATGGTCAGGTTACAGACAAAGCTGATTTTTGCCAGAATGAGATAGACGAGTCTTCGTAGACCTATTTAAATTTCATTTTGAATTACATGTAGTCAGTTATTTTCTCCTTTAAGGAAAAAAAACGAGACCGAAACATCCGTGGTCGAAATATCTATCCGTATCTATATTGCATTCAAAGAGTCTTCCGGATCATTGAACCCCTTCTTAATGTTTATGTTATTAACAAGACATTTTGGTTGATCAATTCTACGGCATTCGTCAGGTGTATTATCCGAATGTCATCATCATTATCATTTTAGCGTCTGTATTTAGAAATGGACCTTCTTCAAGATTCAACAGACTTCTCGATAATGGGCGTCATGGAGCCAGTACTTTTTGAATCTGTCCAGTTCGTTTTGCCATCTTATTTTTGCTGGCCACGGTTTTGCATATGATCTCTGGAGATCCACGCCGTGACTCGTGATGTCAAGCAGTTGTTAGATATTCTTACAACATGACCAGCCCATTGCCATTTGAGTTTCCTTTGATATGGTAGAATGGTTTCTATGATACCTCTTTTTTCTCTGATATATTGTGCTGCCTCTACATGTCCTGCAGAGCATGATTCTCACATGTGCACGTTGCATGGTTCTCAGTTTGAGGGTCAATCTTTTGGTTCGTTCCCATGTATCAGCTCCATAGATGACTATCCGTAAAATTCATTGATTGTATACTTTTCTTTTTAGGACTAGTGGGATTTTCTTGTTCTTGAAGGTTGAGCTTACTCTATCGAAGGTTTGCCAACCTAGAGCGATTCTTCACTTGATTTCTTCTTCTTTTGAGGATTTCATGGAGATTCCTTGACCTAAATAGATGTAGTGGTGTACTTATTTCAGTTGCGCGTTTTTTTATTTAGGCCTTTGTGTTTTTGTCTTTAACATGTTAGTTGTACATAAAATTTGTTTTACTGAAGTTCATGTGAGAACAAACTTTCTTGCTTTCTTCATTCAGTTCGTATAGCATTATTTGGAGATCATAAAGGTTCTCAGCAAAAAGGTCAATATCGTCAACAAATCTGAGGTCACTTGGGTAATTGCCATCACTTCTGATTCCTTTATTTGCCCATTCAAGGTTTCGGAAAATCGCAGATGTTTTTCTCTTCAATGGTAGCAATGTAGGATTCAGTGTTTTTCTTTGTTTTCCTTGTTAGTTTTGAATTTTAATTCCTGTTCCCTGTTGAGTAGCGGAAGCTTCTTTGATTTTTCCTCAGTTTCCAACGGCGTTCCCTGTCTATGATCTGGACTTCTTCCAAGAGAGAGAGAGAGAGAGAGAGAGAGATAGATAGAGAGAGAGAGAGAGAGAGAGAGAGAGAGAGAGAGAGAGAGAGAGAGAGAGAGAGAGAGTAGCATTTGTCTGTTTATTTCCAGATGTGGTCAGTCATCACAGATTCCTATTGCCCGAAAAACTACTCTATGTTGTCAAGACCGAGTGCACCGGTGCAGTGTGTCAGCCAATGAGGTTTTACTGAGGCTGCCACTGCTAAGCGCATTGGAGGCCTTTGGACTCGTCCTTGGGCCCTCCTATTATTACTCAGCCCAGCTGTAGGGGGTCAGTTTCTCCGGAGCAGCACTGCTCCATTGCACTTAAAGGAGCAGGTCCCCTGGTGGACGCTTTCGTGGCGGAGGTTGCTTTGGTTGCAAAGCAAACCGTAGCTGCGTCGGCTGGAGCCATTTTTGGACGAATGGTTTCCTATTCTTCCCACGCTAAGCTCGACCTTGTGTCATATTTTGCTATTGTGGGACAACGAATAAACACCCCCCATCGCCCGAAAAACTATTTGAAAAATATGACAATTTTATTCTTGACCTTGAGAATACAGAAACAAATATGCAGATATTTCAGAAAAGTGTACCCTGCTCTTTGTTTACTCCCTTTCGCTAACTCTATCAGCCAAGATATCAGTTCTCCATTTAATCTTCCTTGGCTAAGGATATACAGATAAGATTAATAAAATAACAGATTACAGAATCAGGACATTGCTCCATAAACTCATAGACCAACTGATATGGACACAATTAACAATTATCGCTATACACCCCGAAATGGACGCGTGCGCACTCATAAGCGCAGACAACAATGGCGTCCATGATTGAATTTATCACTCTCAAGGGTGGAAATACATTTTCCCTCTTTTATGCATAGTGGGGTGTTAAGTGATTTCGTGTCCATTGGAAGAAAAGCCCGATTAAGCGAAGTAGATTCTAAATGTGGATTTTTTTTTGCTTCCACTCAAGTAATGCAAAATAAAATAAAATAAAAAAATAACAAGGTTGGTCAGTCACTCAGTAGATTCTGTCACGTGACAATGATTTTTGGCAGTATGCTGCGTTGGGGGTGATAAATTATGAAATTGGAAAAAGGGATACTCAATGAATGAATTATCCCTCTCATCTCAAAGGATCGAATTTTCCAAAACAAACTAGCGTGAACTCCGCCGGACACAAACTAAGGGGCCGATTTAGTATGAGCGAACATTGTAAATTGCCCCCCCCAGTCACAATGTATGCACATACTAAATCGTTTTGCTCTTCGAAAACAAAACAAAAAAAACCAAACGTTTTTCTCGACATAATAAGGAATAATTAAAAAAAATGCTCAGACTTCTAGCTCCACTGGAGCAGCATATGGGCGGGGAAACATACATAGATAGCCAGACGGACAGACTCACCTGAGAACTGAAGAAACCTATTTTGACTATTTTGGTGACAGTTCTGGTTGACAGTTTCTAAAATTCTATACATTTGCCCAAATGATATAGGCAATCACATTGACGTTTTACTGCTATTGCACGTGTGTAGGATGGCATGTTTATGCGTTTGCATGTGTGTATGTATGCGCACGCAAAAGATGGATACCGAGAAAAAAAAGGAAAATTATCGTGTTAAAATAAAAGATATAGATACATGAGAGCTCACACCCTCTCATGGTTAAAGTAGTAGGGAGGCAGAAATAAGTCTACTCCCTCTCTTTGTATCTCTGTCTCTGTTTGTCCATCTCTCTCTCTATATATATATATGTGTGTGTGTGTGTGTGTGTGTGTGTATATATATATATATATATATATGTGTGTGTGTGTCAGTGAAAGTACAGTAGATCCTTACTTTCAGTTCGTCGTAGGAATTATAAATTTCTCTTCCCCTCGGTGCTTATGCCAGTTCGGCAGTATTTAAAAAAAAGTATATATGACTCTAACCCCAAAATGAACCATGTTCTTCTTTTGGCAAAAATCTTATCCCTAAGCTCAACCCAAACTCGACAATAAAAAAAATACAATGGTCCGCTTTGATATGCGAACTACTAACGCCAAAAGTGAGCACACTAATTCTCAGTCCTACTGTTAAACTCCCATGCCAAAGACAAACATTCCATAGTCCAGATAGTATTGTCGATTTTTGCATGTACTTAATAGTCACTATGGTAACAAAACTGACTGAAACAATAGTAACCCCTATAAAAACATTTAGAACCCCAAACAACTATAAATCAATGAAGCGACCCCACAAATGTTTATTGAAAAATGCAACATATATTGTTCTTACTTCCTGGAGCCGAAGGTTCTCGGTAAGGTTGCAATAAAAGATTTCCGTCATTGCTTAAGAAAGCCAATTAACAAGTTCCTTGAGTGGACTGACATCCAATTGAAAAAGGACAACATCGTCCGAATAACAAGTTCATTTCATCTTTTGCATGGTACAACCACAGATGGATTTAAGCTGCTGAGTAGTTTTAAAGTGAATAATCTTCAGAATAAGTTCCAATGTGTGTAAGAAAATTTTGGTCCTATGTGAATTTATCATCTTACAAAGGAGGACATTTGTATGCCTACAATTTGGTACGTATTGCCACTAAGTTGATGGAGTTTCGTTTCGTCGTTTTCTAGTCCGTATTTTCAATGTTTTAGAAGGAGGCCATTAGTTTTTGCCTACTCCCTTCAATCCTTTATAGACGGGACAAATTAAATCTTCCAGGGTAAAATTCCATACACAGGTGTTCCTTTTATTCTGTTTCATTCAGAATACGTAATTCTTAATAACTGAGGAGTATTTTCCAAGAGTATCTTCACCATTTTCTTGAGCTGGAGATTTACAGTTACTAATAAGCTCGTTTTTTTCAGTTGAAAAATTCTTCTTTTTATCATTCGTCCTTGCAAACTCATTTCAGGAAATGGGTATTTTTCCATACTATTTTCATCACGTGCTGGGACACTTGTCTTTAAGGACTTATTCTCACAAATTTCCCTGAAGGGCGTGATATTATCACAAAAACAGACTTTTACGTCTTATGTTGCCACGTGAGATTAGGAACACGTGCCTTTTATGAATTTCCTTGAAGGCAGTGATATTCCACATCTCATTTTTATTCAATCATCAGGAACCAGCAAATCCCGCCAAAGCAGATACAAATTCAACGTCGGTGGTCTCTGATTGGTGGATTCAAAACTACAAATCTTTTCATTCGCTGTGCTGATTTGTGGCCCAGGAGAAGTAGCTAAAAATAGCGTCTTTATTTATCAAACAAACATGCAAAAATAATTGCAAATCTAATTAAACGCAAGTGAAGCCAATGAAACTTTCAAGATGAAATACAAATTTAAATCGCACTTGAGTAATAATGATTATTTTTCAAGGTTTTGGGTAGAGTTATAGAGGCTTGCGTTGGCATGCGAAGGTCTTCCTGGGAGTGAATGTGGACCTTGTACACCTTTATTTGATTTTATGAAACCTGTATAATATATCATCTAAGTTTTCTTTTCACCCGGGCAACGCCTGGCCCCTCAGGTAGTACATATATGCACCTTGCAGTGGGGTAGAGGTTATCGAGATTATTTAGCTAACCATTATTGTTGTATAGCGTGTTTGATCGTCACTTAATGTCCCAAACTTGCATCCTTGTGCAATACTATAAATATACGTGTGGTTGCTCCTGATCTAAATTTGAGATAGATAGAAGACCGAGACGTGATAAACAAAATGCTAGCATACAGTTACCATCGATAGACAGTAAAAAGAAGAGGAATATAATCATGGACAGGCTAAGATATATCTCTTACATCCATGCATTTAAATATTCTTAGCTCGTGTATAAATCTATACGTTGCGTTTGTAGTCTGTGTATGTATGAACATGTCTTTGTGGGTATGCCAGTAAGTGTGTAAGTACATCAGGTTTCTCATACAATGGAAGTGTTTCATCACGTTCGTCCTACAAATCTGACGTAATGCATACATACTATTTATCTCTGCCTTATATTTCGCGATTTTTCAATTTGGTATTAAAAGTAATTATAGAAGCAGATAGCTTTTCCAACAATTCCGAAAACGAATTTTCAAATTTATTTATCGAAAAATAATTAAATGAAAATAATTTAAAATGGTATTTATGCTTATTTCAGGAGGGAAAGATGGCGATATCTGCTCAATACACATGTTGATGACGTATTTGTGACGTCATTATCTTGCGGCGAGTAGGTTCAGTTAAAAACTCATCCGGTAACCACCGTTTTTTTTATCAAGGGATCCAGTCTTTGTTTTCATTTATCTATTTTGAACTCTTGTTCTTATTCTTACTGTCAGTACCAGCCTTATACATCCCGAAAAGCGACAGGAATTTCCTCTAATTTTCATATGACAATTGAAGCACAGAGAGAGAGAGAGAGAGAGAGGGGAGAGGGAGGGAGAGAGATGGAGGGAGAGAGATGGAGGGAGAGAGATGGAGGGAGAGAGGGAGGGAGAGAGGGAGAATATTTTGGAATACAGGTTCGAATGAACCAAGACGTAAAAGTATCATTTTATCATTATAAACAAGAGTTACAAAGTTTGATAAGATAGTAGAAAGAAAGAGGGTACAAAAGGAAGTTAGGTATCAGAATGGAAAGGGTAGGATGAGAGAAGGGGAAAGGGGATTTAGGTTGTTCAGTGAGAGAGTGAGAAAAAAAAGGAGGGGGGAAAGAAAATCAGATATCCACCTACCCGCTTATTAATCAAGCGTGCTAAGTAGAAAGTAAGCTTAAATTTTGGATTTTCCTGAAACATAATAAATGATTGAAACTTTCAAAGTGTACAAACCACCAATGCATTCAGAATCAATGGAAAAAAAAGAAAAGAAAAATGCTAGAATAGTGAATGAAATTTAGAAAAAAAAAACAAAAACTTATTTATCAAATCCAATTGGAACCAGCAAGTCGAGCCGAATTCAAACGCTTTTTCAATTTTTGTATCAAGTTTTTTCTATTGACGGTTAATATAATTTGTTGGGCATGGGATCTTGTCGTAGTGAGGTGATCCACGGGTTAGTCTTATGGTACACAGACTAGTGTAGGGAGTTCGATCATGTAGTTAAATGGTAAAACGTAAATGAAACCAAGAAACATTGAATATTCCCGATGAAGAAAAAACAAAACAAAACAAAAACAAAACAAAACAAAACAAAAAAAACAGACAAACACATTTTTGGAACACACATATATGCATCTATGCAGGCTATCAAAATGTCTATATATTGATGAAAACTGATGTGCACATTTTCTAAAAAATTAATCCAAGATTTCATAAATGACGGGGTTATTTATGTTTAGATAGTCACTAAGGAGTCGACAACTATTTTATTCGGTAATTTATTTTCAATGATTTAAGTATCCTAATTTCTTTCAGTCACTTACGCACACGTTTTTTTTTCTTCTTTTGTTACAGTTTCAAACGTTCGGCGATTCTGTAACGTATTTTTCATTTTTATGTCACCACAACCTCATTTTATTATAGCTATATAATTATTTTTTAGCTATAAGAATCTATTTCACGTGGACTAATCCATTATAACTTTTAGGGATCGGATAAAACAGACATCCAACCATACGTTATTCCATTAACGCACTTATTTGTATGAACGGCTTTTATATGGATATTTGATTCATTATCTCAAGTGTGCAAAACTTTTGATAAAATATGCATAGATTTTGCAAAGGAACCCCTCTCATTCTCTCTCTCATTCTCTCTCTCTCTATCTATCTATCTATCTATCTATCTATCTATCTATATATATGTATATATATATATATATATATATATATATATATATATATATATATATATATGTATATATATATTCTCAGCCTTGTTCTGTTCCTTAATAACACTTGCATTGACTCTTGACCACTGACAATACACTTTTCTCTGATTTTCAATGTACATAGAGTAGCGAAACTAAAATGATTTTTGAATAAGAAAAAATACTAGACTTTATTTTTAATCATTATTTTTCCCTACTGCAATAAATATTAGTTTGTTTACTAAAGCTAAGCAGGAGAGTTGTGAAATATTAGTAATAAAGTCAGTGGGTAGCTATAAGAAAGCCGCAACCTTGCTTATCCACACTTTCCATTCGTCAATGGAAAACTGAGAAAGTGGAGATCATTTTCTCTCAGTGCTAATGTAATTTGGCCTCTATCTATCTATGTTATAAAGTACTAAACTATGTACATATGTTTGTGATCTAGGATGTCATGAATTATGCAACACAAAACTGAAACAAAGGGTTGTCCGAAACCAGCAGGTCTCAAATTGCCTATAGCACACATCTTCAGGTTGAAATTTGCAATAAATGTATTCAATTTCACTAGGGTCTTCGTTCACGTTCACTGGAAAAAGTCTGTCTGAAAATTATTTCTTGTAATTTAATCTGAGAAATCCTCAAAAGATATTCGAGTTAGATCAGTAAAATAACACTATATATATATATATATATACATATATATATATATATATATATATATATATATATATATATATATATATATATATATATATATATATATATATATATTGAATCAACATAAATAATGTTTTCATCATTCATTTGAACCTATACACATTAATGTTTTTTAAAGGATATTTTTGGCCATAATTTGTGGTCATGGTTATTCAATAGTAGAGCTGTTAGAGCCCCGGAAAAAAGAATTAGCGGACCCAGTTCAAAGGAAGAAATTTTATTTTTCCCTTTTCAATATCAAACTATTTACTCTTCAAATCTCCTGGAAATTTGTCAGGTTCATAAGACGGGGCTCTACTTATAAAGTAGTTCTAATGCCCAACTGGATCCTCACTTTCCATTCGTCATTGGAAAGCTGTGAACGTAGATCTCTTTTTCTTTCAGTGCCGATGTAATTTTGGCTGTACCTATATTATATAAAATACTAAAGTAAATGTGTGTATGTGAACTATGCATCACAGAGGGAAAGCAAAGAGGAATCTCAAATCAGCAGGTCGTGATTTGCCCTCCTCACACATTTTAAGGGCGGATTTGAGAAAAAAAATGTTAGTCAATTTCTATGGTGTCTGCGTTCGTGCTTTGATGGGAAACATCTCACTGCTAAAGGATCTAACGAGAGCATCAATACACCAGTGTTTAAAAACTGAGATCAAAATCTGATGGAGAATTCACTGGACCTTCAAACATTCAGAGGTTTACGAAAGAAACCATTTTAAGGTTTTGTAAGAGAAGATTCTATTTTACAATGTAGGTATAATGCTAAACTGCAATCTTGATTTCCAATCGTCATAGGTGACAATGGACGTGCATTCCTCTGTTACTCCGTGCTAGTGTCAGTTTGGCAGGATTATTCAAGGAATCTAATCCTAACAACAATAAAACGTGTTTCTCTTAGAACCCAAATTCCAATCCTTCCTTTAACCCTAATCCAAACTAAAACGTAACAACAAAACATGGACGTAATTTTAATCCGATAATCCTCTTTGACGTTCGAACTACTAATGCCAAAAGTGATCAAATGAATTCTTAGATTTTAGAAAAATTAATCTTTAATGTTTTATAACGGGGTACACCGGCCTTTCCGAAGTAACGCGTTGGCCTGCACGGCTTAACCTGGTGAGTGTGTGTATGTGCTGGCCCACCTGGGATGAATCCAAGGGGAAAAACAAAGGCATATCCTAAATCAGCAGGTCACAATTTACTTATAGCACATATTTCAAGGTCGAATTTTTCGAAAGAAAATCGTCGATTTCAATAGGGTCTACGTTCGCGCTCACATAAAAAACTAATTTATGGCTAAAGAAATCAACAAGATCAACAATACACTAGTGTTTAGAAACGAGGAATATACAATCGACTGACCGAGTTAAAGTGGAGAAAATTACACTTTTCCCCTTTCAATTTCGTTGGCTTTCAATTTATCAGACCTGAATCTGTTAGTTTTGGAAAACAATATTTAAAGGTTTTATGAGACGGATACTACTTGCAATGTATCTATAATGCTAAACTGCGACTTTAATTTCCATTCATTATCTGAGACCATGGACGTGAATTTTTCCTCCTGTTAAAGCTTATGCTATTTTTTCTTAAAGGAATGTTACCTCCATCTGACGGTAAAACATTTTTTCTCAGAGCCAAAATACTAACCCTAATCCAAAACCAAACTCAACAATAAAACATGGACATATGTTGCTTTCTTTTATCACAGAAACTAAATGTTTAAAAGCGACCAGGCGTAGAGACAGGATTGTCGAACGTGCCCAAGAATTCTACCAGAAACTCTGCTCCTCAAAACAAGGACTACGAAACAACGAACAAGATACACAAGACGTGAGAAATCTACTTGAAGATTTCCCAGAAGTAATCCCATGGGAGATGGAGTAAGCCATCAAACAGACGAAAAAGGGAAAAGCCCCTGGACTAGATAACATCACCATCAATCTACTCACAAAGGCTCGTAAGATCATCATTGGGAAACTGATTATTCTATTCAACTTATGCCTAAAACAAAGTAAAGTTTCGGATGATTGGAATACTGCAATAATAATGCTTTCATATAAAAAAAAGTAAACCCGAAAAAAACTCCACAAACAAAGATCATGCGCATCAATCACGTCTGAAATAATCACACAACGATCAGAATCGAAGATGCAAAACTAGAGTAAGTCGACCACTACATTTACTGAGGACAACGAATCTCCATGAAAGCCTCAAAAGAAGAAATCAAGCGAAGAATCGTTCTATGATGGCAAGTTTTTGGCTGATCAAGCTCGACCTTCCAAAACAAGAAGACCTCATTAGTCCTAAGAAGAAGGGTATATGGCAAATGCATCCTTCCGATAGTCACTTATGGAGCTGAAACATGGAATCTAACCAGGAAACAGACCCACAAGCCGAGAAGCATGCAACGTGCACATGAAAGAATCATGCTCAATCTCATATGGAGAGATCACAAGACTGCACAGTATATCAGGAAGAAAACAGGAGTCTGAGACATAGAATCCATCAGAAAACTCAAATGGCAATGGGCTGGTCATGTTGCAAGAATGGCAGACAACCGCTGGACATTACGACTCACATCATGGATCCCCACAGATCACATATGCAATCGAGGCTAGCAGAATTCTGGATGGGGAGACAAACTAGACAAGTTCAGAAAGTACTGGCCCCGCGACGCCCACGATAGAGAAGTGTGGCGAATCCTGAGGAAGGTCTTTGCCCAACGACGGATGTAAAAAGACTGATGATGATGAGGCTTAAACTGGACCTCCCCTTGGCAAGAGGGTGTGAATTCGATTCTCACTTTGGGCTTGCTCTTTATTTTTGGATTGTGCTGTTTAATCGTTGACGTAGAATTAAGGTAAGATTCTAAATTGTGATAGAAAGAAACTGAAACTTAGGATGAAGGAGAAAGCTAGTCAAAATCAATAATAATGTTGCAATACTTAATCTAACAATAAATTTGAATGAAAAAACAATATCGTATGTTTGTAACGGATTACAAAAAGTGCAGTTGGTAATATTTTGATGTCTGTTTGCATTATTCTCAGAACAATAGAACCGGAAGTTACTTTAATTGATCATTAAAAGTGAATAGATGTGGAATTAGCAAAAAATAAATATTAGAAAAAATGAAAGAAAAGGTTCAGAGGAATAGTACATAGAAATACACAGAATAAATACTGTTACAAGAGATAAATGCTCAATGATAAAAGGTGAAAAGACACCAAATTCTTTGATTTTAGCAGGATCCGGTCCATCTATTAATAGAAACTATTGTCTTTAAACAAGAGATGGAAGAGTCTACCAAGAGGTACATTAAAATAAAAACAACACAAAACTATATATAGATATCCAGTGCATATCGAAAACTTATATCGTTACATATGTACACGCATTACATTTGGCCCACATGCTGTGTACACACATTATATTTGGTCCACCTGTTTTTCGGTAGAGGTAGCGCGCATCCTCTTCCCTCTTCCCTACATCCAAGTCTTCTGAAGCTCCAACAATCCCAACCTCTAACGATTTCGCTTGACCCTCCATTTTAGGGGTCTGGGATCGCTCAAAAATATTCCTGTCATAAATTAATGCTAATTGCCTATTCACTATACGCCATTTTGGCGAATGAAGTGTTTTGGTAGGAGTGCTATAGGTTGGATACCGGGGCAAATTCGTATAAGTAATGTATTCAATTTGGAAGAAATAATAGAAACAGACAAAAGAAAAAATATATCCAAATATAGACAGAGAACACAAGACAGCACAGTACACGCAGAAAAAGACAGGAGTCAGGGACATCATAGAATCCATTAAAAATCTCAAATGGTAGTGGGCTGGCCATGTTGCAAGAATGGCGGACAACCAATGGACATCGCGACTCACGACATAGATCCCCGGTGATCACATGCGCAACCGAGGCCAGCAGAGTATTAGATGGAGAGACGAGCTAGACAAATTCAGAAAGTACTGGATCTGTGACGCCCACGATAGAGAAGTGTGGCGAATCCTGAGGAAGGTCTATGTCCAACGATGGACGTTGAAAGACTGATGATGATATTTAAGTGGAACAAAGTGTAATCTAAGGCATAGATTTATTCAAAATTCGTTCAGATAAAAGGATGGTATAGCTTATCGTCATTATGCAATACAATGTTTATAATTACATATCTACCTTGATTAATGTATTTAATTTGTTCCGAAGTTTACTGTGCTTTTCAAAACCTCATTTTTGAAGGTCGTATTATAATTAAATGATTTTTTCAGCTTATAATTAGTCTTATTAATTTGTACAGCAATACCGTAACAGTATCAAAGCTGTATTGCTGTGCAATGAAATATTGTTACTATTTCATTCTATTCACAATAATATCCAAATTCCTTGCCTTCTTTAGAGTCAATATTTATTCCAACATTCTAATCCCAGTGTTTTTATTTGTAATTTGAAATATCGCTCATACAACTTATCATTTTTTCTTTAAATTTTGTGCTTTTCTTTTAACGTTTCCCTGTCTAAATGTTCCTAATCGTCTGCGTACGAATCAGCTAGATATTTTCATTCTCTCTAGAATAAATGGGAGTCTGACAATTCATAAATAGACGAATAAATCTTTCTATCAAATGTAGAATCTGGCGTAAGCAGTTACTTTCTGTCTTTGTTCTTGACCATTTACCTCTATGATTTTAATATCTATGTCTTGTTATTCTATCTAACATTTTCCCATTCTACATTGTTTGCTTATTTCTTATAATCTACTCGCACGCACGATAATTTTGGACTGTAATTTCCGGTTTGACTGACCCGAAGATGATACAAACCAATATTGAATTATTAATAGAAATCAACTGTGTTTTTTTGTTCGTAAATCAAATAATGATAGGTCTGGTTGGTCACTCAATAGAAACCGTCATGTGACCATCATCATTAACATGCCGTGTTGGGGCGTCACAGATCGAATTTATTCGGACCATATTTATTCACCGATGGATTTTTTTTACATGACTTTTTTTACGCTACGGGTGTTTAATTATTGACTGGGATGGCGAACCAGCTTATCTATCTATCTATCTATCTATCTATCTATCTATCTATCTAGCTATCTATCTATAACTACTTCGCATATACATGAATATACTTATGCTTTATATCATATACTCACGTGGATCGATTAGTCCGTGGCCTGACGCGTAGTTATCCAACTATAATTAACCAAATGCCTGTTCCGTCTGTCTGTATGTAACGGTGTAATCCAGGAACCATGCATCATATCCCCGTGAAATATCCTGCGTGTACTCATGGGGCATCAAGCATATTTTAGGAAGTTACTTTTTGAAAATTCAACCACTCCCCAAACATTCTGAGGGATTTGTGTTTGTGCTATAATAACAATGATCTGCTTTCCTACGATGTATCTATCTTATTAATTCGCCTATCTTCTGTGAAAGCAGTCTCTTGGTTAGGTTCCATGTTTCAACTCCATAGCTTACTATCGGAGGGATGCATTGGTTGCATACCCTTCTTTTTAGAACTGAGGTGATTTTTTTGTTCTTGAAGGCTGAGCTTGCTCAACCGAAGGCTTGCCATCCTAACCCAATTCTTTTGATTTCCTCTTTGGATGATTCCATGGAAATTCGTTGTCCTAGATAGATTCAGTGGTCTATTTTCTCCTGCTTTGCGTTTTATTGAAAGAACAGTTTATTATTTAAAATGTTTGGTGAATATTCCTCGTGACTATAGCATGAATTACTGAGGATAAATCATGAAAATCAATGAAGTCATTCAACTAGGTAAAAACTTTATGAAAATCATGGAATACCATAAAAGACTACGTTAGTCCTAATGCTGCACTTTACATGATTCTAATCCTACCATACGTTACAGGTTTCTGTCAAAGACACACTCGTATCACAATACTATTTCAAAAAGAACCTGTTTTATAATAACGTTATGAAATATTCCATTGATTATTGCATTATCATACTGATAACCGTGATATTTACATGAAAGTAGAATTTGACTTTTGCTGTTATCATTTGAACCTTATCGTTGTGGATATTTATTAAGCATAGTTTTGTCTGGCACAAAGCCACAACAGCAGATACCTAATTAGGATCGAATGCATTAAACTAGCTATAGTTTAGTAAGACTAACTTGCTAACCTCACCTTGTGGCAGGTTATTACAGTCTGACTAAACCCCATTTCGGTATTTACTAAACTGACTACATCAGAGGATCGAACTCACTACTTTAGCAATCGTTTTCGAAACTAGCTTTAAAAAATACGATCGTTCTTTTGTAGACGCCTAAAGCCTTGCTACTGTATTCCAGGTTTTGTGATATTCTTGTTTAACTGTTTGTGTAATAAAAATACGCGACTTTCACAATAAACAGTTTCTACATAACATCATTGATAATAAAATAAATGACAATACAAGATATATCATAAGGAAGTTAATATTTGAAATGCAAGTTTCTTTATTTATATAAATTTATCCATCGTTTTTCATCAGAAAATATGTTTGCCTCAGAAGTGCTGAGCTGAAAAACTGATACAGTTTTACGTAGAATACTGAAAAAATTACTGCTTCTGGGCTCTGAGAAAATCCAGCAAGGAATCTAACCTGGTGACCGGAAGTCCATTCTCCAGATAGCACCACCTCATTGTACTCAATAGGTGTAAGGTCAGGAAAACTCTGTGATGTCTGTGACAAAAACCGAGGGATCCAGGAATTTTTTGACACCCAACGACATTAAAATAAATGCAAAATAAATACTGATGCGTGCATACGGACACGGACGGCCACTGTGAGCTATTGCTATTGAGATCGAGCCTCACCGTGTGCTCAAATATTGTCAATGCGAGTCAGATCAAAATAAGCTGAGTTAATATCTCTGTAGAGTCATGTGATCGAAGACAGATATGGATAAGTACAGCGATTTTTATTGACCATTCACTTCCTTTTGCTGGACCCAAAACATTAAAAGATGTTGATCTAAATGCTTTGAATCAACCATGAACAAACATTCGATGGTGAAGTTTTTCATCATTATTTAAAATATTGAAAATGCCTTTAGTCATTGTTTGGATAAGGTTCGCAACAAAAGGAGGCGACTAGTAAAGACGCACTTACTTAAGCTGTTGCTAACTAATAACAGAACAAACGAAAGCAGAAAGGTAGGCAATTTAAAACCGTATTTTCTTGAATTTAATCATAAAGGATATGATTTAGTATTTAAGGTTAGTGTTAAGTGTCGGGGTTGCAATTAACAAAAAAGAGTAAATATTTCTTTCATATTTGTAACACAAATATAATTGAAATTAATATCATATAATGATAAAATAATTTTCCTTTGTCATTCTTAATAGTATTTCTCCTCACGAACTCATGTGAACAGTCTCCTATTTGTTACAACTGGTCTGCATAATTTACGCTTCACGCTTTTGTCATATACAGCGTCTATACTATTTACCCCCTTTTTGCGAACCTTCTACAAACAATTACCATGCATTTGATATAGAATATATGTCATGAGGGGTGTATTTTTCGAAATGCAAGTCCCCTTTATGTTTATAGGTATTTGCCTCCCCACGAGGGTGGAATGTGACACCCCTTGTTGATGGTTCCTGAAGCGCTAGTTATGATTAAAAACAACACACATGCAAAAGCCAGTTAAGATAGATTTAAAATTTACAGTGATATCCTATTGCATGAATACAAAGCTTTGGTAACAAAAAAAAAAAAGAAAAAGAAAGCATTTGGTACAGACACATGCCTGGAAAGGAGGACATAATTTTCAGACAAAATCTTCTAAAGATTTCCGTCCAGTTGATTAAAATATGACTAGATTTATACTTCAGTACAGACGTCTCGTTCTTGAAAGTTTTTAACCAACACAAAATTACTTAACCAAAAAAGGCTCAAATGAAATTTTTTAATCTTAAGATATAAATACCAATGTTACCGTATTTGTTTGTTGTTTTTTTGTCTGTTAAATCCGAAAAGTAATGCTAAAACAAACCGATTTACAATTTTAACGACGAAGATCTGGCGTGATTTGAATCCACATTAAGTTGGCTAACTGACAGTCATGTACGATGACCATTACATCAAGTTAGCGCTTAGTAAACACAGGTAAAAATTAAAGTCTTATTGCCTGGAGGAGTTTTTTTCTTCTTTTAGCTTTAGTTACCTCCGGCTTCATAATTTTTTCTTAAATAATCTTAAGAAAGAAATATACTTGACAACATCATCTTTTACGATATTCAACACAAAGTCCTCTGTTTAAATATATAAAAAAATGCTCAGTATCTGTTTAATTGTTATTTCATTTTTAACAATTCCATTTTTCAAAATTATCTTTTGATATATACAATAAACTGTCCAACTTTTGACGCATGTTTTTCAACTCGAATTTCATAATATAAAAACTTTACATTACGGAAACGATTTTATTTTTTCTATGCGCTTTTGAGAGGAAATATTCGTATGCAGTTTTTTTTTTCAAACAAATATTTCACGAAGAAACAAGACATCAGATTTTTTGATTGCAAGGAAAGGTTATAGGAAGAAAGTAGTTATCAAATTTTGGAAAAAAAAAATTTCCTGCCCAGGAAGCTAAGTTATGACTTTCTTCTATGACGTTTTATTTCTTACCGTACATGACTGTACATTATGGCTTTCTTCCAAGGACTTCCTTACGAAATCTTTCACGACTTTCCCAGTCACCGAAAACTGGAATCAACATATGAAACGCAATATGTATAACATTTCAATGAGCAGACAGATGCTACATTCTTATTCTAGGCAATGCACACAGATGTTCTGATCCCTAGACAGAAGTGTTGATCTATAAGTAAATAATCCCGACATTTTCAACAGGTACCATGCTAGTAAGATATATATATATATATATATATATATATATATATATATATATATATATATATATATATATATATATATATATAATCCAAATATCACGTAATTGTTGCTACTTGAATAGTGTGGCTTCTTTTATGTCTTATACCTCCCACTCCTGATATTCTTCTTCCTTCATTTTCAGTTGTTGGATTCACAGTAGATGCAGGATTCACTACTGACCCGCTATACCAGTTCGGATAGCTTCCAACGACGTTACTCTTACCGAAGAATCCTCTGATGGTATATTTGAACTGCGAATTCCCGTACGCGTAGAGTATTGGGTTAACGAAAGAATTAGCGTGACTCAGCAATATGGCTGACAGCATGATGCCCAGAGGCGGCTGATATTCAGCACCTTTGAATACGACAATGCAATTCGCAATGTGGATCGGAAACCAGCAAATAATAAATGCGATGATTATAAAGACAAGACTTTTGGCGGCTTTGAAATCTTTTCGTAGAAGTTGCCAAGAGCAGTTAATCGCAATATCCGAAGTCGAGCCAACTGACTCCAATGATCTCATAGTCCTTAACTGTTGGAGTATAACTGTATATATATACGCATTCACTGCCGACAAGAACAACAAAGGTGGTAGGATGCATCCAAAGAAATTGAAATAAACCATGTACTTCAGATCTATGACACCCATGAAACTACATACACTGTCTTTAGTGGGTCCCAGGTTCCATCCCATCATAGGAACCATTCCGACGATAATGGCAACGATCCATCCAATCAGAGTGAGGAAGAGGGCCAACCGCGGAGTGAAGTATTTCGTGTAAAAGAAGGGCATCTTGATGGCAAAAAATCTGTCAATAGCGACCATCACGAGCCCATTAACAGAACACTGGGTGAGAAGAACAAGTGATGAGTTGATGAATACGCAACCATAGAAATCTCGGGGTAGACCCTTGTAGCTGAGGATAGCCATTGGCTCAACTAATATACCAACGAGCAAATCAGCTAACGCTAGGCTGCCAATGAATACATTTGTTGTCGTCTGCAAGCGATGATTTTTACGTATGGCACACAAAACCAGAGAATTTCCAAATATGGTGAAAAATGCGACTACGGCTTCACAAATGATGTACACTATAGATTCAGGGTCCATACTAGATTTCTTGAGAGTGTTGTGGTCTTTAAAAGTTCAGTTAGATTATAGATGATGTTTATTCATCTTCGTCGTTTTCTGTCGTCTGTATCTCTAAAAGGGAATGATCAAGTCATTCGAGAATTCAGGAGATAATGAATGTGGTATGTGCAAGGGTTATCTGAATCAAAGAATTCAGAACGTTTGTCTTTGCATCGTCTTTATTTAAGGAATTAAATCCTGTATTTAACACGATAATGGACGTGTCCGTCATTGATCGTAATCCACTGAATTTTAGAATATTTTTCAGTAATATTGAAGCGATGAAGGGTTGCTTTATTTTTGAAGGAATATCTTTTTGAAGATCAGGGAGAATGAATCCTACTCCAATGCTTTTGGTTAATATCCGTATATCCAATGTCGTGTAGAATTCAATTTTTGTTGCCTGGCCCCGATTTCATTAATTTACGTACATTGTTCGGTGACCGTAAGGTTTTTTTTTTCGGTATTCCGGTAATAACAAACCAGAGATCTCTCTTTTGTCTGTTCCACCTGTCTTCCCGTCTATATCTATTCAGGTAAATCACTTCTTCGAAATTCTTCTCGATATGAATTAATGACTGTGGTTTTTAAACTGTTTTTTTTTTCAAATATGATGCTGAATTCTGGACAAGATTTTTTTATGGGGAGATCGTCAAGTTTCTCTCATTGGTGAACATCTTGCGTATCTTAAATTTGGATGACCAAGTCCGGATACTGATATCTGACACAACAACCAGTAAAAATTCCCCCCGATCGAAGCAGTGATGCGTGTCTGTTTCCGTTTTACTGATTGGTTGTTGATTTTCGTATCGAGGAATCAGTAAGTGAATTGTCAAGCTGTAATTCCAAATCAGCCGATATTATCTATTACGAAGTAAACGATAATGAATTAAGTGCTCTCATGAGAGATGATTCAATATGATTTATGTGTAAGTGTAGCCAATGAAGCAGAAATACTTTTTTTTTTGATAACACGTTTTCTATATAGTTATTGCACGGGCGCTGCAGTTTATCAACAGATTCTAACCTGTTGAACTCAAGTTCAAAAATGACAAATGCAAGACCTTTAAGTAATATCTTTGCTTATATAAATAGATATATACATATACTTCTGAAAATCTATAATAAAAAACTATACATATACAGTTCTAAAAAAAAATTATATATAGAGAGAGATAGCCAATAAGAAGACAGAAGAATGAATGGAAAGAAGAAACATTTGCTCAAATATTCAAAGATTCTCTTTAAATATTTTCCATCTTGATCGCAATAAAACTAAGTCGAATTTTCTCATTGCAAGCTATGTTTATTCAGGATATTCCGGCAAATGTTTTGTCCAGGATGTTAAGAAGACTTTCTCGCTCATTATTTATCATCGCTTTTTTCTTTTGTCTCTTTCACCTATAATTTTCGCCTTCCTCTAATGAAATTTCCAGTCAATTCAATTAGCAGTAATGATAACAATTAAACACTGATTTAAAGTCAAAACATATTTGATGTTGGGAAATTGTTCTCAGAAATCAATGTGTAGAACTACTCAATTAGATAATGTAAAGACTAATACAAATAGTTAAAATATTTCAGACGTAGAGACAGAAAAAGGTAGTATGATTGGACTTGAATTGGTTGATTTTGAACTCAAGTTAAGATTGAAACTATATTTCTTCTCACTCGATTGGACTAATAATTACTAGGAACTATAGAAAAACTTATCAATTTACAATAAAATGTAAATAAGGTAATCTATTAAAGTTAAGAATATATTAAAGTCTATATTGTCATGATCTTTCCATCGTTATTTTTTTAGAAATTTACCATTTTAATATTCGGCAAAATAGAGTGAAATAAGAACTGATATGTAATTTTTAATGGACAAAATCCATTTCATAAATGATTTGATAAAAGCAAATTTGATATGTTTCACTTTTTATATTTTTAAGTCGCACAAGCAGAAGTGAAAAATTAAAATAAAGGACAAATGAACAAAATTATTTTTCAGAAAATTCAATGCATTCATAAAAGTTATTTTGTGATAATCTGTATATTATGAATTCTCCTAATGCACTTGTTTCAGTAATACATTAGAAGAAGAAATAAGAGCTAGTACTTTTTACTTTCGTTTTAAAGTATCATCGAATTTGAAAAAAAAAGAAAAGAAAAAATCTCTTATATATATTTTATGGCCATCAAGCAATATGCAGTACCGATAATTTTCACCTAAAGACCAATCATTACTCACAACTTGAAAAAAATAGCTAGGCATAGAATATGAAATTAAATACTTTCATAAGGAATAAATAATATTCTAAAATTTCGGTGCTATGATGCGTCAAGGTCCACAGGCACTATTCCATTAGGGATTTCCATCACTATTGTATTTTAGTCGTGCATAGAATGTATTTGGGTTGTATCAGGATATATTCATGGCAGGATATACGTTGGTGTGCTTCAAAAGGATTTCATAAAGAGTTTTTTAAAAATTATACATGACATGCAATATCGGGAAACTTTGGGAATCTTTCTTGAAATTTACTTGAAATATTGTCAAAAAATTATGATAATGAGGCTTTTGTAATCTCAGTTAAAAAAGGTAAGAGTCATGTATCTTAAATGCTATTGAATATCGATAAGAATCGGAGAAATTCACTATTAAACCGTATCTTCTTAAAGCTAGAAACAGAAACGTAAGAGTTGTACTTGTAGCATCCCAGTAGGAAATACCAACCAAGTAACCAAGTAACAATCAAGAATGATTACCTCATGCAAAACAAGTTTAAATCTATGAAAATGTCTGTAATTCTATCCCTCAAATCAAACTGAAAGATACTTGGAAATGTTCGTGTATTATCTCAAAGATACTTGCATTCGATACATATACAAGTATATTGGGCAAATTAAATTCGGAAATACCATAATATAGCATCTGGAAATGGTTGTCTTTAGTATCAAATAAGAAACTTAAATTCAGATTTGCCAATGATTTGACAAAACACCGACCGAGAAATCCTCAGATCATATAAGTATTTCCCAAGAAGCAACGAAATAAGTTCTATTCTTCAAAGTCTATTAAATATTTAACAATCTTATAAACTAAAAGGGATCAAATAGACCAAAACTCCACAAAGTATTGCCTTAATCACAAATCAAATAAAAAACCGAAGAGAGTATTATTTCAATGAACTAAACAATGAACTTCTTCGAAAACTTGAAATTCAACGCTGATGTGTGCGAGCTCGACGACGCTCGTCAGAGTAAAAATAGCAGAAAAGTCGATTTTCAAGTTTACTGAAAGGTAGTTAACCACTAAAAGAAGAATTGATATAATGCAATTTTATTACTTTCTAGACCCTTCAAATCAATTCAATATGGAATTACAAATGTTAGCGAACCTTAAATTGCTTTCCAGTTTGGAGAGTTGGGTACAAAAATATACGAAATTGTATTTTTGCATGTTTTAGAAGTCTGAGGTAAGGATGAATTTATATGAATAATTCAGAACCAATTTAGATAAAAGACGCAGGGATTTTAGCTTGGTTTTTCAAGCGCCAAGAATTCAGAAAGAAAATTGTAATTTTGGTAGGGTTATGAGCAAGGATCATTCGCTAAATGTTCTTAAAGCTGTGAAGTATTTAGAAAATCCAATCGCTTTTTTTTTGTCTGCAGTCCTGACACAATGAAATACTGACTCCTTTGTGCAGTAAATGTATTAACAATACCAAAAGACGTCCGTTTTATTTGCAGTCGCCGTTGTTCCTCGCATAAACATCACTGGTGTTCTGAAAGAGGAAATATTTCAAGATGTAATTCATGTAGATAAAATGGAAAGTGGACACATGAAGCTTTGAACAATTCAATTTGTTGTATCTAAGAGCATCATAATTTATGGTTGAAATGTTAATTTATGAGCACTGAAACTTCATTTTCTGTGACATTCTGCAAGAGTAGTAATGTATCATTGAGTGCATGAATAGTTTGCTTTTTTTCCTTTCCTATTAGCCTCAGAACGTGTACAATCGTTTGCAAAGGGAAATATCTTTCTTTTTAAATTTCAAGTGTATGCAAAGGTTCTCAGCACTCTCTTTCAAAAACTACTGACTGAAGACTCAGTATTTCACTAGACACCTTTACTCACAGTTATTTATCATGATCTTTTTGATCAAAACATTTTGAGAAGTCTTTCACAAAAATCAGTTTTTAAAACAGTGGCATTTTTGTACAATAGATACATCTTTAATAAAAGTTTGTTGCATTGCAAATTGTTCTCTCTGTCTAACACTGAAATATGAAGAGATTGAATAGTATCTGTAAGATATGTACATTGGCTCAAAGTAGGCCTAGGTACTACACAAGAACAAACAAAACTCAATTTTGTTATCTGATAAATAAGTTGATAAGTAATACAATTTCATTCTGCATAAATAAATAACTGAAATTTGATTACAAAACAATATATATTTTCAGAATACTATGCTCACTCAGATAAAAAGCAAAAGTTAATTGGAGAAATTCAATGTATTTTGAATGTGGTCCAACCGTCCGTGGATTGGGGTCAGATGTAACATCAGACTTCTTCCATTCAAATGAATATCGTGAACGATATGTGATATGAAATGAATAGGCATGAAATGGCATGAGTACTTAGCATTCAGATGTGAGTTCAATACATTAAAAGATAGTTGGTTGAGTCCGAAGAGTCTCTGAGTAACTGAGATATTAAAAAGTGTTACAACCGTTCCCAGCCTCCCTTAATAATAGACAAAAATTAGCATCATAAAGATCATAAATTTCAAGAAATTCTAGACAAATTTGCAAAATGTTTTCCACAAAAATCGTGAATGGCCATTTTGACTGATCGTCATTTTCGGTCCCTTTCAAGTACAAGAATGCAGACCTTCGACATGCTATTGTGACATTATTAGCTGATCAAATATTGATTACAAGATTCTCTTTTAATGACGTCACACCTTTGGATGACATTACACAACTTCCTTCCTATTTCTGTTCTTTTGCGTAGCTGGGACCGACCGACCGGAAAGAGTCTTATTGAGATGTGTGAACACACTTAAAAGCAATAGAAAATGTGGCATACGTTTTTGTCTCAGGATTTCATTATCATATTTTATTTTCTTTTTCATGTCATTTTCCCAGCACAGTGATCGATAAATAATGGACACTTGTTCAGGAAAGGTTCTCAGTTTTTTGTCGCTTAAAAAATCGAAAAAATTTTTTTCATGAGTAATTTTATGTGTTTCCAATCCATTTGACCATGTGGTATCCTGGGAGGTTTTCAGTCTTAAAAAAAGGTTTATTTCTAAGACTCTTGGTGCGGGTAAAGTTAGGTGTTCTGTTCACAATCCAACTATGTGGGCAGATAATTTCCGTCATTTTACGGAAGTGTGGTCTGCATGATTAATCTCACCTTCACTTTGAAAAGTGGAACAAAAATAAATAGAAATTCTATATTTTTTTCATTTTTAGGCATAATGCAGAGGAAATAGTCCCGATTGGAAATTGCAAAGTTCCATTCCATCGATCAATCGGTGTTAAATACGGCACACAAATAGAAGAAAATGAAAGAATTAATGAAAGAGGAAAAAAAAGAAAGAAATACATGCCTAAATCATATCGTAATTGTTTTGAATGAATTTAACCTTAATTGCTATCATTAGTGCACCGTTTTTAACATTGAGTGAGCGAGGTTGTTAAACTTTACAATCAGAGCGGATCATCAATCCTTGCACTGTGCCCAAATACCAACCAAAACCTAACCCTAAAGATTCAGAATAATTAAAAGGATTAAAATTTTAGAATGAATTAACTCATCTAAGTCGTACTTCCGTCTGTACTTCCGTAAAAATGACGGAAAATATATGCCCACTTCCACATTAACTTTTGCTTACATTGTGAATAGATTCTCTTAAAATCTTTCAAAATGATCTTTTTTCAAGACTGACCAATTCTCTAGATAGCCCAGAGTCTTGTGGATTGAATGCAAAAAATACTTTTGTAAAATTCATACTACCTCTTCGTAGATTTTTTTCGTCTTTTTGAAAATCAACATCATAAAAATGTCCTTTTTTTATGACAGTTTATCCATGAATTACATCTGTAAAAATATCATATTTACTAGAATTTCTTTTTAGCAGATAAAGTCTTATCATGTGTATTACTTTTATCTCTTAAGACAAAATAAATCATGTAAATGACTTTTTTCAAAGTTCTTCCTTTCTTTCTCTATCTTCACACTTATTCTCCCTTCTTTTCTTCTTTTTTTCTGTCTTCCATAAATGAATCAATAAATGAATGTATAAATACGATCAGACGAGTGATGAAACAGCGTTCCCCCTGGCATTTGTTTTGAAAACTGTGAGCCGAAACAAATGCCCAGTTTTACATTATGGTCATATCGTAAATAGAGCCCCTTAGTGAATATCAAGTACCCCACGATTTATTGAGAATACGTGCCCTGTCTCAATTTGGTGAGAATCTGTCGTAAATTACACCAAGAGAACGTGCGTACAAACATAATTTTTGGTACCACAGGCTGGAAAGAAATTGAGTAAAGAAACATGAGAATTTTTACCATGTGCTAAGCGCCTGCTAAAAACAATTTTTTATTTGTTGATACATATTGGTGCTAGGACAGTCAAGGGAGTAAGTTACCAGAAATACCGTATTGTAATATTGAACGCACACCCCTGTGCCTCGCAACTGCGACTCTTTCGCCGTGCGTGCATATCATTTCTCTTGTTTTAGTTTCTGAGATAAGTTCCGAAAAATATGACGCATTATAACGCAAAGATAGAGGGCGTATAGCCATTTCTGGTCCCAACTAATGCCTTCTGGAGAATGGAAACGGTGAAATTACTGCTCTTGATGCTATTTTTTTGTTTACATACTTGGCAAGATGATGATGATGATGATGATGATGATGATGATGATGATGATGATGATGATGATGATGATGATGATCATCATCATCATCATCATCATCATCATCATCATCATCATCATCATCATCATTCTTTTATCGTCAGTCATTGGACATAGACTTTCCCCTGGATTCGTCACAGCCCTCTTTCATGGGCGTCGTGGAGCCAATACTTTCAGAACTTGTCTAGTTCGTCTCTCCATCTTGTATTCTGTCAGCCTCACTTTCGCGTGTGATCTCTGGGGATCCATGTTGTGATTCGTGATGCACATCGGTGGTTGGCCATTCTTGCAACAGCCCATTCTCATTTGAGCTTTCTAATGAATTCTATGATATCTCGGACTCCCGAAATATATTGTGCTGCCTTGTGATATCTCCATGTGAAGTTGAGCATGATTCTCTCATGTACACGTTGCATGGATCTCAGTTTGCAGGTCTACCGAAGGCTTGCCGTCCTCGAATGATTCTTCACTTGATTCCTCTTTCTTTTGGGGGTTTCATGGAGATTCGTTGTTTTGGGTAGAAATAGTGGTCTACTTTCTTCAGTTTTGCGTTTTCGATTTTGATCGTTGTGTGTTCATTTTCGATGTGCTTTGTTGAAGTTCATGTGAAGGCCAACTTTCTTCATTCAGTTCATCTAGCACTAGTTGGAAGTCGTTGAGGTTCTTTGCAAAAAAAGACGATATCGTCTGCAAATCTGAGGTTGCTCAAGTATTCGCTGTCTATTCTGATTACTTTATTTTCCCAGTCTAGGTATCGAAAGATCATCTCAAGGTAGGCTACGATGAGTTCGGAGCTTTTTGGAGCTGAAAGGGCTCCGAGTCTTTATGCAGCCTCATAAAGGAGCTGCTACTACTGTATATATGTTGCAGTACTCTTGTAAAGTGATAGCCTCAATGACCCTGGGAATTTTCACCGAGTCGAAGGCCATCTTGAAGTCGATAAATGCTATAGCGAGTGGCATTTTTTATTTTGCTGCTTTCCCTTTCAGTTGATTTATCGAATGGAGATGGTCCGTCTGTATAAAATAACATCACCATCGACTTGCTAAAAAAATGGTAAGATCGTCACTATGAACCAACCTATTCCATCCAAATTATGTCTAAAATAAAGCGAAGTCCCAGAAAATTGGAACACTGCAATTACAATGCTGTTATATAAAAAAGAAAACCCGAAAGACCTCAACAACTACAAACCAATATGTCTACTCAACTGCATCTACAAACTTTTCACCAAAGTTATCATCAACCGAATCAACAAAACGCTAGATGAAAACCAACCACAGGAGCAAACTGGCTTTAGAAGCTACTTGGCAAGATACAAAACATCAAAACATAGTCAATATCTTCTACACGCTTTGGACAATGTCTTCAGTCCATTAGTGAACAGGTAAATTCCTCAAGATCAATGTGTGAAAATATTTGGTAACATCTACTTAACATAAATTTTTTAGTGGAATCCTTCACTAATTAGGGTCGAGATCAAATTTTGACACTACGATTATTTAAAAACCAATACCGTACTGGCACAAAGATTCTTACAAATGATATAAAAGTATTTTAACTCAAAAGTCGGTCACCCTGTTCAAACAGAGATTTCCCACCAACCGAACTAGCAAGATGGTCACACTCTTTCATCTCCGTCTTCCACAAGCATTCTCGTCAGTCGTCGACCCTGATGACTAGACTTTTCCCGGTCGAATTTTTCTGGTTGCACATTACTGACGACTGTTCCTGGTTGCATTTTCCCGGTCAAACAATTTACCCGCCGACGACATTTCCTGGTCGTATTGCCAACGAGATGCATGTATGTGCGTGAATGTATGCGTATGCATAGTTAGTGTGGAAGTATGTGCATGTATATTAGTGTGCATATATGTGTGCGTTTATGTGTGAGCAGATGTGTTTGCACATATATGTGCATGTCTGTATGTGTGTACATGTGTTTGTTTATGTGTATGTGAAGATATATTAGTGTGGATGTATGCACATGTGTATATGTATGTGTTTATGATAGTATGCATATATATGTATGAATTGGTTAGTAGAGGTTTTAGTATACGTATGTATGCGTGCGTGTATGTGTGTGTATGTGCATGTATGTGCTTACGTGTAAACGAATATCTATGTATTAGTCTACTGTATGTCTGTGCGTGCACGTGTGTGCATGTGTTAGTGTGCGTGTATGTGTACATGTGTTAGCGTACGTGTATTGAAGTGCGACCAGAAAATTTTTGGGAAAGCCCAACACAGTACAAAAGACAGTCTGCTCTTTTATCTTCCGAGAGGCCACATTTTACTTCATTTCACCTCTCCTATATGTGTTGTCCTGAACTATGTGAAAACTTAATCAAAAACGTCAGCTGAGGTCAGGAAAAAGATTGACTAAAGCTTATTTATAAATAGCGACAATAAACTTATTTATTATCGTTATCATAATTCTCTCCATTTCAACCACCAACTACCCCACGCTTGATATAATCCACAATTTCACTTATAAACTGATGTCATATTGCTAAGGAAAAAAAAACAAAACAAAAACCCCCAAAACACACAAGACTTTGTACTTTATTCAAATTAGGTGTTCTTAGTGAAAAGTCATGTTACTTTAAAGAGGTCAGATTATGCAATATTGTATAAAAAGCATCTTTCTGCATAATCTATTATGGGCGTGCACACGTTTTCGGTGAGGACAGGCTTCAATAGTGTATTTGGTCTCTAGTTTTCAAAAGTGAGTCCTGGTAACTTTTGCTCACTAATAAAACTAGAGTTAAAATGTTTGAAAATATTTCGGTGAAATGTCAATTTGCATGATATCCTTACACAGATTGTAGTATTTTTGTTTTTGGATTTTTTGATCATGCTTTATAGAAAACAAAGCTGATAATCATCAGATTTTAATGAATTTTCGGCAAATTTATCAGAAACACAAAAGTTTGGAGGAAACGATTACTTTTGGTTGAAAAATGAACATTGTTCAAAAAAATGTAACTCATGGTATTCCATCCATTTCACTCTACTTAAAAAAAAGGAAACGTACTGCACACAAAAATAATGTTTGAATTCAGTTTTAAAGACTGCACCTGGAGGAATTATTTCCCGCTTTCTTTTTTTGATTCTGTTTACAGGGAAGTTAAATAAACAGTATATAATATCTATTAATTTTAAAATTAATGACAATATAAAAAGCTATCGTTTTGATTTTTTGTGTGATGGGATCTATCGCAACGTGCCAGAACAATGCTTAAAAAAGTTGACCTTATCACATCTTAATTTTACTACGATATGAAAAAAACATACGTACAAATCTTGAAAAAATTATGGCTATTCGGAAAAAATAAAAAGAACAGGGTAGTTAATATAAACTAGTAAGAAAATATTTTCAGAGGTAATTTTGGGGGGGATTGATGTCTGTTTATTGGATTATAGACTGAGGAATTTCGTCAGGATAATCTCCGTACTCTCTTTTCATGTTTCCTTATGCTTTGCCAATGATATAACTATGGTTACTTACTGAAATTAGTTTGGTACGAGGCCACTTTATAAGGGAAGCTATTAGAGATTGAGCTAACTATATAAGTGAATTGGTCTATTAGACAAGTTTGATAACCATCACTCTGCAGTATGCTATGGTGTGCATCTCATTAATATGTATCTGTAAAAAAAAGAGCAGCAGATAAACTGAGTTTAGAGTGTTTTAACTTCTGAATCCAGAGATGAAGCTCTTTCATCAGGAAACAAGCAAACAATCAGTATAGCAAGACAATTTAGGGTAGGAAGGTGCAAATATGATTGTAGATTTGTGTCCTATCTTGCCAGAAGCATCTGAACCGAATTGATCCAAGTGTAGTCCATGAAAGAAGTGCTACCGGGGTTTGGGATACGCGTTCAAGTCTCTTTTGGAGGTGCCTCTTTATTTCTACTTTACGCTCCTTACTTTAACGATTGGAAAGTATTTGACCTTGTAAGTTGTGATAAAACGCAACAATAAGATGAATAAAGGACTAGTCAAAGACTGATGAATACAAAGATCCTGTGTATGGAATAATACCATCGTCTATCAAACATAATTTGAAACTGTTTTCTTGATTTAGTCAAGGGATGTTTATATTATTTGCCCAGACTTGAGACATGAGTTTACTTCTGCATGAGCCAATGAATTTCGGGTAAAAAGAACTTCAGTTATTGAGAATTTTTTGTGTTTCGTCAGTCTAGTAATTCAAAACAGCGTTAATTTCATAATTAACCGTGGGCTTTGAGGATAATTTTTTCCGAATCCATATCATGCAAAATACGACACAAACTGTTTTTCATGTGCCTGAGTGGTCAGTTCGAGTTTTCAAACTTAAATTCAAAATTATTTGTTTCAAAGTCACTTTCTTGACCGCACGTTAAAAAATAAATTTCAGATTTAAAACGTATATTTTCATTCCACCCCATTGTTCTATTGGATTCGCTGTGAGTGTTTTAAACAAGTGAAAAAGTCTGGAACCTTTTCAATGTTCCACGGGAATCTTTCATAATAATTAATGATTCCTAAACCCGAATTCTGCTCCTCCAATCCGTCCGGTTCTATATCGCTGCCTGTGGTATTAGTTAACCGAATCCCAGCAAAGAAAATGATTTAAACATTTGCCCGTGGTAAGCAAAAGTTATTCCGGGTACATTTAAAAACATTAAACATTTACAGCCGGTGTTACACGCAGACTTGTTGCTCGTGACCGCCATTGCAATCTGTCAGTGTCACACGGCGTCGATAAATAACGTGATTTCATTGGTCAAAGTCTGAATATGTTCACCACTTTGGATATGCTTTGTTTTCGAAAGCGTTTATTTTTATGAGTTTTGTTTGAACCGATTTTAGATTGTGATTTAGTATGGTTGGAAAGTTACTTTCTGAAATGTGAATTAGGTGAAGGAAAGGGAGGAAAGAAGAAAAAGAGAGGCAAATGGGAAAAGAAAGAAAACCATTAAAAACGGAAAAAATAGAAATAATTATGAATCAAAAGAAGGAGAGAAGAGAGGAAATACAAAGCGAATGAAAAAAAAGAAAAGAAACTAATAATGAAAAGTCGATAGAGAATAAATTAGGGAAGAAAGAAAGAAGATAATAAAGAGAAAACAGACACGGGTGAAATAAGAAAGAGAGAAAGAAAGGGGAAAGAAGAATACTCCCTGTCCAAGCAAACGAGAGAAAGGTGAGAAAATCGGAAGAAGAAATATAATAAATGGTCAAGATATTTGTCATGTCTTCATTCAACAAAAAGATTGAAAATACGTGGGCTTTAACAAATAACAACGAAATATAGTCAAAAACAAATGAAATAAAAAAGAAATAAAGGTAAATAAACTTTGAGGTTCAGCAATAGCTATATTTTCCGATCGTGGCACCTGCAACCAATTTTTCCCTTTGACATTTTAGCAAGCGAAACACAAAAACCTTGAAATACATTGTTTCGTCCGATAGAGGTTAATCGTTTGATCAAATTGAACGACAAAGCCACTCAACGAATATCATTCACTCCTGAGGTCGATAATCAGATTTTCTCCATGTGACAATCAATCAGAAAAAATACGAAAAGCTTATCTTCACGACTGCTTAAAAGATTCTAAAGTAAAATATACAAAACCCTGACCCTCCATCAATGCACATATACCATTATCAAATTCTGATAGAATGAACAAAGTCACACTTACTCTTACTCTCAGTTCCTCTCTACAAACGATACCAAAGCACCCACTGTCAGCGAGATGAAGCAGATGTATAACTCTTACTCTCCCTTCCTCTCTATGAGTGATTCGAATTCCTAACTAGCAGTGCAATAAGGCATTTTCATCAACTGCCAGTGGTTTCAGCTGAAAAACCAGGCGCAAAAATGTGTCCATTTTAGCATGAATTTACATTGAAAGTCCCTTAAAAACCAACAACACTTGTGGGGCGTTTTTCAAAAATTAATTTGGCTAAAGCCTGCCAAGGAGTCCCAGTGGGACACACAGAAAGTCCATGTGACTTTTGGGGCCTTTCTACGTGGTTTAAACGCTGTCATAGATTTATGCCTTTTGGATCAAAGATTACCAAACAAAAAACAAATAAACCAAGACGAAAACAACATAAAAAGCAATTAAAAACTAGACAATAATCAAATAAATTGTCTACAACTTTGAGAAAACCAATTATTACAGTTGATGACAGCAGTTTAGAAAGAAAATAACACCAGAACATCGGAAATGATTAAATAGTCTTATAACTCCTATGAACTATGAATTAACTAATTGATCTACACAGAAATGAATTAATTCACTGAAATAATTCAACTAAAAAAATAATTTTGATTTCTGTACCTCAACACGAATTTCGACAAAACAAAGGTCATGTACAACAAACGCTGAAATAAACACACAACGATCAAAACTGAAAACGCAAAGCTGGACAAAGTAGACCCCTACATCTACCTAAGACATCAAATCTCCTTGGAATCTTCAAAATAAAAAGAAATCAGGCAAATAATTACTCTTGGATGGCAAGCCTTCAGTAGAGCAAGCTCAACCTTTAAGAACAAGAAAATCCCATTAGTCCTAAAAAGAAGAGTATACAACCGATGCATCTTCCCAATAATCACTCAATGATCTGAAAAATGGAACCTCACCAAGAGACTGACCCACAAACTAAGAATCATGCAACGTGCAAAATGGAGGGGTCAAAAGACAGCACAGTATATTGAGGAAAAATAGGAATCTGAGACATCATAGAAAACATTTGGAAACTCAAATGGCAATCGGCTGGTCATGTTGCAAGAATGTCAGACAACCACTCTACATCACAACTCACAACATGGATCCCCAAAGATCACATGCAAAACCGAGGCCAGTAGAATATGAGATGGATATATATATATATATATATATATATATATATATATATATATATATATATATATATATATATATATATATATATATCTCATATTCTACCAGCCTCGGTTTTGCATGTGATCTTTGGGGATATATATATATATATATATATATACAAAACCCTGATCCTCCATCATATATATATATATAGACAATGGTATTTTATTCGTGGTTATATAGTAAAAAAAAAAAAAGACGTTTATTTAACGATATTCGACTCAAGTTCGGTAATTTGTAAAGATCAATGGATTATACGTTGATCGCTAAACCAATTCTCTTTGCACCGCACCAAATCTGATAGGTTCATAATTCAAGTTGAATGAAGATTCAGGGGCAAAAAATAACTTGCAGAAAAATATTGCAATTATATAAGCCTATATACCTGAACTAAATGACAGCAACAGAAACTTGTAGTTGAGGGCTGATGCCGATAGACTATATCTAAAAAGTAAAGAGGGGAGAAGAGGACTCGACACCATTGAGGATTGCGTCGACTCTGCTGCACAAGGCAGAGTAATGAAAGATTGATCACAGCATCCAGGAGATGCAGAAAAATTGACTAGACAAGTTTAGGATCAGAAAACTACAAAAAAAATCGGAAGAAAAACTACAGCATAGACATTTCAAGAGATCAACTTACTAATGAGACATGGTCGTGGTCGAAGAGAGAAACTGAATCCCTATCGATAAACAACCAGGACAATTCCACAAAAATCATCTATATTAAGGCCAAGATAGACAGGGCACTGAAAAAACCCTCAATACAAGAGATAAGAGAAGAATGGCCAATGACAGGAAGCAGACTATCACACCTTTATCCAATAATTTTACCTCTGATGAAGAAAGAAGTTTCACCAGACATATTAACAGGACTTCTCTCAATGAACGTAATATATGAACATAAAAAGGCCCCCAAAATTGGATGAAATTGATGAATTACCATTGAGCAAGTGAGCACGTGCGTTTAGCACATTTATAGGGAGTTGTCGTCGGAAGTGATGTTTTGGATATCTAGCTGTGAGTAGGTTTTCGTACTTAATTTTAACCAAAACCGAAGGGGCCGCCACAGATTTAAAAAAAATATTCAAGTTCCTTGATTTGGCTAACAACGTATAAGTCATTCTTAATTATTCACAACATTTCCACCGACGTCCCCAAAACAAGTGATAACCCCAAGAACTATATGAACCTTAAACCAACATATCTGTGATTGAAACAACGTCGATTTACGTTTCTAAATGAGTATTTGTATCGCTGAAGATGTTAAGTATGTGTTTGTATATGAAGATGAATTAGTTCTATCTTTCCTTACAATCAGTTTTTTTGTTTATTGAACAGACCTGCCTGTAAAAAGAAAAAAAATTTACTAGAGATGGAGACCATTATGTTGGGAAATACATCTCTATTTAAGAAACATCGATGTTTACTAGCTTAGTTTGGCACAAGGCCAAATGTATGGGGTATTGAGTGAGAATCAAATAAGTGATGGTCTACTAGGCTAACTTGCTAACCATTAGATAACGGCTATATATACCAATATTCAAGAGATGTCGATATTCAAAAAGTTTAATCTGGCACAAGGCTACACATTTGTGACAGAAGTATCGAACCATTAATAGTAATGGTAGCAATAGTATGCTTTAGTTTTGTCAGTTCTAGTTTTACATTCTCAAGTAATCTTAAACGGGCAGTTTTCTAGTAACAGGGTATTAATTCTAAGTAAAGGATGAAAATGACCTGATTTTCCGAAAAAGGAGAAGTCATAAATCTGATAAAACCTTCAATTAAATTATGATAACCACAATGCATTGTCACTGGAAAACAATGAAAAGTTATAACCTTACCTTGTCATTGGTAAACGAAAACCTTATTGTAACACGAAGTCGTATTTCCCCCAAAATACGAAGAGACTAAAACACGCCTGTCTTATTTGATGAAGGCTAATTTATAATGTTCTATTCAGACATTTGTCATGAGCAAACATTTGGCTTGTTATCGTTCATTTGATGTACCACCAGATTTATTATATACTAGCATAGTCCTCGTCAAATGACGGTAATAGTTACGGGAGGATTGGCATTTCTACCTTGGATCAGAGTATCTGTGCAATTTGCTTAGGATCAAAGTGTCGCTCCTCCCGGCCCAAGGATCAGAGTAAGTATCTTGGTGCTCACTGAAAAGTGTTACACACACACACACACACACACACACATATATATATATATATATATATATATATATATATATATATATATATATATATATATAGCTTGAATTCGTGAGGGAAGATTATTGAGAGAGATCGCTGCAGCAATTGAACCACAGTCGGCGGGGCCTATGTGCAGCTTTCTCCTCAGACCTGTGCAGTGGATTTTAAGGTGAGGCCAGCTTGCCCTGGGCCGACCCAACCCTTTGAACCAAAGGTTAAAATTCTATGGACCACCGAGGTGACTCGGGTTGGAGCAAGATTCCAAGGTCATAGGTTTGACAGAGATGTCCTCCTCCTGGAAGATGCGTACTAGCTGTAGGGATATGCCACTCTTTGCAGGGGTATTGTGATAGCAAGGTTGACTTGTGGTTGGACTAAAGGGCGTGAATAATACGCAGTAGGTAGATGTCGTCCCGGCAATCAGGTTCTACCGTCTCTTTCAAGGAAAATCTGGATAGTGCAGCTATCAAATTGCATTTTATATGAACGTTGAAATGGATCGGTTTAATCTACTCTTTCTAATGAAAAGTGTGATTTTATTCGTTCGCCGGTCGTAACACTGGAGTACTACACATGGTGTACAGTTGGGAGTGTTTAAAGTTTTGCTGAAAAAAATACTCCCTGCCAACTGTTTCAAACTAAGCACTATTCCCGGTAAACGAATGCAGTATTTTTTCTATAAAAAAAATATCTCAATCCAAATTGACCATTGAATCAGTTTCCCCTGGAATTACTGAGCAGAGCATATGACAAAAACAGACCAGGAAAGGCGTCATATAGCAATGATCAGAAAGCTAATCTTTCTGGTCGTTGTTAATGGATTCGATCTCCTTTAGATCTCCCAGAATAGGTGATCCGATACCAATACATCTTGATTTACTCTCTACTCTAATAATGACCACTGTGATTTCTTGGTTCGTAAGTCGGAACTCAGGATTATTCCACTCGGTGGTAGCGCGTGTGGTATTAAATTTTTGTTTGAAAGAATATTTCTGATACCACCCTTTGAAACTAAAGACTTTTCAACTGAAACAGATTGGCAATCATTTTTCTTGGAAAATAGTTTCACAGAAATTCAAATATATCAGCGAATGAACTAGTTTTCAATAAACTTGGCATCTTAGTCCAGCAGAAAGTTATGATTAGGCGCGTTTATTAACAATGGGTTGTAATACCATTTCATTAACCAATGTACTACAACAGGTGCTTATAATGAATACGGTCAGAGACTGGCATGTATGAACAGACTAAGACACATACAAACAAGTTTCGATAGACGTTAACAAACTGAGATATGAATAAACTGAATTTATTAAAATCACATTGACATATTTATATATATAGGTAAGAAATGAAAATAATTGAAGAGAAGTTAGTGTGACGCCATGATTCGTTTGGTAAATATATATACACGTGTCTCAAATCATCCCCATGAAGTATTACAAGTCAAAACGTACAAATGCAAAAAAACGTCCAATTTATAAAATACCAAATTTATTTAAACTCCAATTTATTAAACGTCTACTTTATGAAATGTCCAATTTATAAAAGGTTCAATGAACATGAGCTCCAACGAACATGAGGCTCCATGCAATAAGGTCCAACCATACAGCCACGTCCAATAAAAATGGACCAATGCAAAAGGGCTAATGCAAAAAAAGCCAATAATATAAACAAAGCAATGTGATCCAATGCAAAAACCTAATGATCAGAAGGGTCAACACAACAAACTTTTAATGACAGAAGGGAAAAGCGATTAAAGCGATTCAGAGAAGTGGTTCTAGAGAATGGATGGGATGAAGCATGTGTACGTATACATATGCGTATATATATATATATATATATATATATATATATATATATATATATATATATATATATATATATATATATATATATATATATTGGCCTATTTTAAGTCGGCCTTTTGAGCATTGGGCTTTTTTGCATTGGACCTCATTGCTTTGGACACGTTTGCATTATGGACCTTTACTGCATTGGCCTTTTTTGCATTTGTACCTTGAATCATTAGCTCTAGCTGTGTTGCAGCGAAGTAGAAGGCAATCATTATCACAAACCTTCACAAATATGATTATATATATAGAAGAAGAAGAAGAAGAAGAAGAAGAAGAAGAAGAAGAAGATAAGATAAGACGAAATACGTAGACGAACGCTGCACAACATTTTATTCCAGAGTGAATCTGATTTTCAGTTAGTTCGATATTTAGGATGGAATCTCAACGTTAAATGTGCCAAATTATAAGTACACGTTGTGTGTAAGGCCAAGGAACAGAATAGGGTGACACAGGAACAAACTTAAAGAGAAAAAAAAAGACAATAACGTCGAATTTCTGCGAAATAAGAGAAATATTTATTGTGAAAATCGGCATCAAAATTGATTTTGAATTAAATCCGAACGCCAGATGATGACACTGGAACATTTGAAATCCTTGTCGGTAAAGGTTCGTTACTGGTTCACCAACTAAATATCAAAGAGAGATAACAAATAAGGCTGACTAATTATGCTACTACTGCTAACGTATTAAGGAACAAATGAAAGCAGAAAACTTGACCATTTAAAACAGTGTTTCTTTAACTTCAATCATAAAGGATATGATTTAAATTTAGGGTTAGTTCTAGAGGCTTGCGTTAGTTTCAGGGTTAGGGTTAGTTTTATTATTTATTATTAGTTATTAGTGCATATTCTTTTTTAATTTCAAAACTATGAAAAAAATGTTTAATCTTTTTTTGTTATTACTTGTAGCACCAAATTTAAAACTAACCGTAACCATTGTTCTGATCCTCAATCCTAATCTTAAAACTAAATAATATCCTTTATGATCTAATGTAATAAAATGAAGTTTCAAATGGTCAAGTTTTCTGCTTTTTTTTATTCAGTAATACGTTAGTAGCAGCCGCCGCCCAAGTCAGCGTTATTGGCTACCTCCGTTTTATATTATATATTTCAAGCCAGTAACAGACCATTATCCTGATGTCTTCAAAAAGACGTATCTGACTATATATATGTTTGTGAAATAAAGTCTTCAAGTAAAAAGTCATTCAGTATTTGGCACATGAATAAGACACGTTCCTATTGCAAAGATGCATTTCTGTAAATGCAAAAAGAAGTTTCTTACTATAAAACCTTTCCCATTTTTTAAAAATGTTCATTCACTTCTATTATTCAATAGACATGAAAAGGAAAATAATTTGTTTAAATGGCGACGTAAAAATTAATTTTCGATCGTATGATTGAGACATTTCACACTTTAGAGATGCAAATGTCGTCTTAAGCAAAATGTTTGAACTGAGTAGAATGGAACAAGTTATGTACACACGCACGCACGTGCATATAAAATGTTATATCCATTCAGCTCAAACAAAACAAAAGCAGCCGCAATATCTTATATGCAGGACAGGGTACTTACGTCAAGCTGGAATTATGGTGATGTTGTTATGAGGAATCGTTGTAGGAACAGTGCAATGTGGCACGTACACTAAGATTGCGGTGATAAGTCTATGATGTTTCATTAGAAAAAGTCGGATTTTTTAAAAATGGCATAATGCATGAAAATAAATTAAGGCAATAAACTCAGTTCAAAAGATACAGGTTGTTGAAAGCTAAAGCACAGACAATAAAAAAAATTATCTTATCAAATCCTGTGCATTTTGAAGTGTTCCGTGCCTTAATTTTGTTTTTAAAAGCCTAATGAGGAAGGAGTGTTGAATTTATTCAAGTATTTGTCTTCGTTTTTGAATGCACTGCAAAAAATTCTTTTTGCCAGAATTGCAAATTTAAAGTTCTATTTTCTGACCTGGTTGATTAGTATGGGTAGACACAGTTTTACGATAAACCTCATTTGCTGATATTGGTGGTGGCATCTGTCAGTCAAGACAGAGCAAGGTTATATAGAAGAATAATAACAATAATGAGTCTCCCCTATCAAGGTATCGATGTTGACCAAGGAAAAGGCAAGGGCTTGGCACCAGAGTCGTCACAGGAGTTACCAGAATGAGGCTGAAGACAACGTTGGACTACCTTAGAGACTCCAGTTCCTGGTTTCAAATTTAGAGTGGTACTTCTCCTAAACTGGTTGCCCCCAAAGGCTGCGCTATTTATCCATTGCTGTGGCGGGGGAAGCTTTATGCATTTCCCAAATGCACTAGAGAATGTGAACAGCCTCGGTTGTAGTTTGAAATCGACTCGCCGATTGAATAGTCCAGGAAATTAACTGTTACAACACTCGCACCTCTTTAATATACTTATATTAAAGCATTAATAACATTATTGTGCAGGGTTCTATGAGATCAGTTGTATACATGCAAACTAACAGCCAGTAATATTTCTGTGTATAGAATAATAACGATACTTTCAACCCACTTCAATTGGATTCTCTTTTAGTTTTCAGTTTGTAGTTGAAATCAAATCGAATCAGATCAAACTGTTCCCACTGTATGAATAGTTTGTGTAGGCTTTTGATCCCTAATCTGAAGTATTCAACACAGATTTTTTAGATACACGAGGTAGCTTCTCGTCATTATAGAGGAAACCATCACCATTCAGTTAAAAGATTTTAGTAAGGAAAATGTTATAGCAAGTATATCAATGAATTTCTAATAGGAGCTCATTTTCAAATTTATAGTCGTTGCAAGGCAATGTGCAGAAAAAAGTGATCAAATTTATCTTCACTATCTTGACTCAGTTGGTGGAATAATCTGACATCTAATAAATAGACTTTAATCTTGATAACAATCGGAATTGTAAGAGGAAGAGTTGAATGGATGTGAATTCTAAGCTTTTTAGTGATAAGAAGCAAATGTTGAATAAGACAATAGATAGCAAAAAGACTACGAATTTCCTTTTTAATGAATGCAATTAACCCAGCATAGTAACCTGTCATTAATGTATACAAGCACTAATGCTAGTGATTGGGATATTACTGGTCACAAGATATGTCTTGAGCTCTTCGTAGATAGATTCGTGTTGGCCTTCACTGATCTATTAAAGAGCATTTCTTCATGTACTTTCCCCTCTTTGATGAATCGTATTAAAGCCATTAACAACGTCTCGTTGTCTCGTACGATTGATGCACCCAGTTGTATTCCATATTCATTTTTGCGCAACACTGCATACAACTGACTTTCAAAGATATTTCCAATTTCACCGATACGACGTAAACGGTGCTGTTACTGAGCGAGATGTATTTCAAAACATTTGATGCATTCATCTCGTGAACAGTGATCAGAACTTTAGATACACGTGGCAGAACTAACGTTTCAACGACTGTAGGAGGCTTCCCACATTTTTCGATTATTCTGAAAATATTGGAAGTAGCATTGGGACCATTGTTAAAATCAGAATCAGTTTTTTTCTTCGCGAAGAGTGAAAATACATTATTAGTGCGCTTCGAGGGTATTCGTTCTATTTGCGAAATATTGTAATGTCACTACCAGTTTTATCTGGACGTTTCTTGTAAAGTTGGGCTTGAAATCTCGACAGTCTATAGCCTCATGAGGAAATAATTCTTCACAAAAGAGACACAACGACCTCTGCTGATTTGTTGGTAGTTGAATGAAACCGTATTGCAAGTAGTTAATATTATACGGTCTGTTTTTTTTGCAGAAGTCCTTTTCAATAGAACACCTTTTCTAATACTTATCCATACCCAGAAGTAAAAACATACTCTATAAAACACACATAGTAACACACACACACACACACACACATATATAGAAGAGACACGAAGAGAAATTTTCAGTCTTTTTTAATAATCGGATATGGTAGTCGTAACAATAAGTGCGTTAACTTTTATGCAAAATGTAATTTCTTTTCAATGATTTTTTTTCACTTTTTGTTTTATCCAAAATATACTTTCTCTTCACAACTTTTTTTTTTTTTTACCTTTTTATAATTCAAAAGCTTGTTGGCTAACATTTTCGTAAACAAACTAACCCCACAGGAATTCTAAAATTACCCCCACAGGAGGACTTCACAGTTGTAATAACTGGCATTGAGTCATCGTCAGCAAAAATGATAACATCGCATTTTCCAATGCCTGAAGGATCTGAACGAATCTTTTCTCGGGGAGGGATTTTCTTATATGATATATGTTAAATGTTGTTTGCTTCATTCTTATTATTGTCATTGAATTTGATTCGTTTTTACTTTCATCCTAATCTGAAACAATTACGATTTAGGTTGTTTGCTCGGTTTGTCTTTTCGTTTCATTGAAAATTTGCTTACATGCAGCAAAAACGGTGTAGGCATCTCTTCTATCTTTCTAGCAAAAACAAGTAAAACTTTGAAACATTTAACATTTTTTAAAATTACGATTTGAGATAGGATATTGAAGAGTTCACAAATTGTTTAGTCAACTCATATGTTGCGGCGCACGACACGAAAATACGGTAGAATTAGTATTGGTAAGAAAGGAGACTTTGCATTGAAATGACGATAAAAATACAGTAAATACATAAACCAGTACCATGAATGTTCAATATTGCTATCGAGTACTATATACAGTATATGCTGTAGATATGTACAGTGCCATTATACGTCTGGCTGTACAATAGCTTTGATTATGTTTCAAGAGCCACTACGTCTGCTTACGTCTGTTACGTCCGTTACTTCCCGTTTGCCAATCGAGTTTTTTCAACTCTGTTGAAACCTTATTGTATATGTGATCGGACGTCTAGTGAAAAGACGTTAAGTGACGGATATATATATATATATATATATATATATATATATATATATATATATATATATATATATATATATATATATATATATGTATATGTATATATATGTATATATATATATATATATATATATATATATATATATATATATATATATATATATATATATATATATATATATATATATACAAGGTATGTCCAGAGAGTATCCAGCCACTTTACAAAACAGTCTGGAAAAGCCTTTTGACTTCATTCACTGTCTGGAATTTCTTTGAGAAACCCAGAAATCGTAGCGTTTAAAATCTTTATTGTACGGAGATCGACATATCTGAGGGATGTGATGCTTTGCCAAAATAACTACACGGAACACGGGGAAATGGCATTGTAAATGGAGCCATCACACAGTACATAAGCTCATCCAATGGCGTCTCACGCCCGACTTCGTAAGCCCATAGGAGAGTTTTTGTTCACATATGCGCTGTAAGATTACATCAAGATCGTATGACTGGTTTACAGATGTGTAGATTGATTGAATGATTAGATTATGAGAGACTAAAATGCGTAGGAAGGCATATATCTAGATAATAGATTTTTGAAAGCTTTACAAATAAAGTAATTTATAATGCTTACTTACGTACATGTTTACACGTTATAATATGTACGTGTTTTGACGGTATATGTCTGTTTTTGAGTGAGTGATTATTAATTTTTTTTCATTTGTATCAAATATACAAGTATATTCAAATTAGCTGCCTCAACAGAAAAAGTCAACACTCATCTGTTAGAACTTTCCACTTAGTCTCTCTCATACTAACAATATCAGAAATGGAGACTTTTAATTAGGATAATAGTAAACAATATGATCGTGAGATAGCAAAAAAAGCAAACAACAAACAAACAAAAAAACCCAACAAACTAACAAAATATTCGAAACGAAGAGACGTCGAATTTGAAATAATGGCGAAATCTGAGAAAGTCTGCCATTTCAAAATTAACCAGGCCGACAATTTCGAGTGATGAACAACTAACACGTTGAAGAATAAAAGAAACGAGTAGAGTGCAAGCGAATGCTGTCGTCTGTTCAAGCAGTCACACTGAAACAAAAGACGCTAAAAAATGGTTTATGAGGAAAATTGCACCGAGAATAGAAATTTAAAAAGGAATATTTGTATTTGATGAAGCGCTCAACATTCAAGAGAATTATGATTCTAATGCCTTTTTTGTTTTGAGACCTTCATTTATTTAATGTCTCTTTTTATTTATGTTTTAGAAAAAAACTTTTGAAAAATCTTTGATTTATCGTGATTACTATTGTCCCCAAGACAAAATTTCGTCGGAGTCTCATTTGAAAACAGTATATTAAATATCATATAAAAAAAAAGAAATATAATTAATCTAAATCATACTTTTTTACATTGTCCCGGGGAAAATGGCATCCTATCAGCCCCCCCCCCAATCTATACCCCGAAGTATTGACGGATGGAACAATTTCGTTTTTTTAAAGGTCTTCTCTCATTTCAAATAGCATAAATATCTTCTTTTTATTTTCCGGTGGTTGTTCGAATTCCGATAAAAGCTATGATTTGAATGCCACATTGGAAGTAGACAGCCCCCTCCCCCACTTGACGACTGACACAACACAAAAGCTAATCTTTGTGAATCTGTGTCTGTCTATTTATCTAGAAGATACACATTTTCAGGTCTACGCTCTCTTAGAATAGTGTAGGGATGGTCTGCGATAAAGAAATAAACATAATTGAAAGTTCAACAATGACCTTTTTTATCAGAACGTCTGATATGTGCTAACATTGTGAAATGTCCATCAAGTATACCGTCAAGTACCGCTTCTATTGTGTTTTCCGCTTTCTGGCTGGAATTATTATGTTATTTTTTTAAAGGAAAGTGGCACGATATCAACTTTTTTTGCACTTTGATGGTACCACGTGGTCATCACTTCATTATTTGACTGGTTGGAGTGACTTGCGCTATGTAAATGAATAATAATCCCGAGGCGCTATCTTCAGAAGACACAAATTATCACGCCGTCACTTATAACGGAGTTAACAAATTCGCAAACTACCGACGGTAACAAAATGAAAAGAAGTTCTTGCTCAAGGTCTGTTCGTAAGTCGGAATCTGATCAGATCTGCGTCATACAAATAAATGAAATGAAACAGCAAAGTCTTTAATTAATAAAAAATAACCGCTCCCAATATGAGTGAAGCACGTTTATTTCAATTGAGAAATCACCATAGCAATAATCATGTCTGAATTTCATAAACACTGCTTGAATTTCTTCTTATCCTGCAGTCTATAACGATAACATTAATAAAATATATGTATGAAATACTTACAGGTAAAAATGTCTGAGCGGTGTGTAATTTTCGAAGCGATATTCATTGGCATCTCGCCCCACGTCAGGGTGACATAAAACAGAACCAGAATATAGTATTTCTGTGGCTTAGTAATCCTTGGATGTAAACAGTGAACACAACGTAAATGTGAACAAAGCAGATATTTGTTCATGGTCAGTAAATATATATATCTAAATAGTTTCAATTTAACCTTTTTTTAATTTCTAACTTAGATGTAATATAAACTGTTTAATACAACTATGCCAGTCAATTCTTGTCTGAGCGTGAATGTAAAAATGGGTACGACATGAATTCGTAAGGGATACGGTAAATACGTTTTTTTTTGTGAAATAATGATCACACCAATTGCTGAAAGAAAGGGAACAGCTCATTTGATAAAGCCGTCAGATTTTAACTACCTTTGCGTTGATATCGAAAGATCCCCCATTTTTCAGTTTTAGGTTTCACGATGGAGACATACTTACATGTTCTTTTGTCAAGTGCTCTTAAATCTATGATTGCCAACTTGTTCAAATCGTCACGTCATCTTATCTTTTGCAGGCCACAATTTCGTATATGATATCTAAGGATCCACGGTGTGAGTAGTAATATTCAGCTATAGTCTGACATTCTTGCAACATGACCTGCCCATTGCTATTTAAGTTTTCTAATACATTTTATATCACGAACTCCTAATGCACGTTGCATTGTACTTAGTTTGATTAAAGTCCATGTTTCAGCTCCATAGGTGACTATTGGGAGGACGCAATGCTTGTAGCCCCTTCTTTTCTAAACTAATTGGGTTTTATTGTTTTTGAATATTAAGCTTGCTCCACCGAAAGTTTGCCAACCTAGAGCGATTATTCGTTTGATTTCTTCTTTTGAGGATTTCATGGAAACTCTCCATCACATGTAAATGTAGTGGTTTACTTTCTTTAGCTCTGCGTTTTGATAGTTGTGTCTTTGTCCTCAACATATTCGTTGTACATGATATTTGTTTTGCTGAAGTTCATGTGAGGACCTGGGTACTTGCTTTCTTTATTTTAACATAATAACATTTTTTAATTATTCTAACATTATCTTTTATCCAAGAAGGTTCTCGGTAAAGATGAAGTTGTCATCAGCAAATCTAAGGTTACTCGGGTATTCGCTTTCAATTCTGATTCCTCTATTTGTTTGGTCTAAATTCTGAAAGATCATTTCGAGGCAAGCTGCAGAGATTTTTTCCGAGCTGATATACTGTCTTACTCCTTTTTCGAGATGGAATGTTCCAAGTGATTACGTAGCCTGATAAAGGAACTGCTAAGTCGGTAAAATCTCCAAGAGCTCTTACATATACTGGTTCTACTCCTTATTGTATGCTTGTATTGATGACTTTGAGAATTTAGCATCCAGAAAGAAAGAAAAAACAAAAAACAAACTTATGACCCCTGTCTTCCCAAACCGTTACTTTTAGGCACTTGACGCAGACCATTTCTAATGTAGTAAGTTCGAGCCTTACAAGGCTCTCCACTACTGTGGCAATGTGCCAGATTGAATTTAATAAATGAAACTCTGTCATTAATTTCCCACTATTGTAGCCATGTGCAAGATTAGGCAAAGTAAATGCGAACAGCGCATGAGAACTAAATGTAGTACGGAATTTAGTCGCTGCCCTTTGTGAGATTGCTATAGGCATATCCAAAGGGACTGCTTCGAAGAATAAGGTGAAAAAACTTCGTGTTAGCGCTAGTAGTTTTTTCATAGTCTAATTGGCAGAGGTTTTGGGCAGCATCTCATTACAATGATACCCTTGCTCCAAGCACGTATCTTGGTGATTGTCTATCACCTTTTTAACCTAAAGAACTGAAACACTTTAAGAAGCAAGCTCCTTCAGGAAATGTGGAAAAAGCAAAACATAATTACGTTTGGTCTTTTTTTTGTTTATCCAAATCCAATTCATGAAGTAAGTCTATCGAAATATCTTTTATTTTCTATTTGTTCTGTCATTGAAAGTTCAACGATTACACTATTAAACGTGAGATATGTTGAAATACCGGGAGCAAATTTCAGCATCGGCAAGTTTCATTCTAGATCAGACTAAGCCTAAACTTACGAGGGAATTGGAATAGAGAAAAATATTATAACGATGATGTAAGTTGTTTTTTGTTAATCTGTTCCTAATACTAAGAGACTTATTTCATGCATTCTTAAGGGTAAAGTTGTAACGGGATGCAGGATGGTCAGGATTCATCCTTTTTATCAAACAACTTCCGTAAAATGACAGAAGTAACAGACTTGAAGGATTAAAGGCATTTATTTTGAGAACACACAAAGCAACAATATAGAACTTCTATTGAAAAACAAAGGATAAAATTCTGGTAAGTATGCTCGTCTTGTCATTTCTTGACGAGCACAATTACCAACATTTTATTGGAAAAACCACCACTTTAATAAACAATGCAATATCAATGGCTATCAATCATTCTATTGAACGAGTAGCAATGGCTTGCAAGACTGTGCCAAGTACTCTAATCAACGAAGTATTTGTTTAAAGTGGCGAAAATCTGTTGAGCCCATGGCGAGATCGAACTCTCACTCAATTGCTCATAAGACCTAATGGTTTATCACCTCCCTCGCGCATATGACACAGATATTCTCCTTTCATCTTATAATCCTATTATCAGTGAATCGGAAGTCAAATCGCCAAAAGCAAATATCGCTTGGCCACAATCAAAATCTGTATTTACTGAGAATAAAACAACAAATGGGGATGGATATAAGGTGTCGCTTTAATTGTTATGAGTCTATTGTCTCTGCACACTTCACCACGGGGTTCAACATTGTGTTTTATGGCGATAATCGAGATCGATTGTGTACCAACCCTAATGGATTCGCTGACAGGAGGACTATGTGTTAGCTAAATGACCGGATAAAAACGAGAAAGAAGTGAAAGGACAATAGTCGAAGTGTATAGCATTTTATTACCGGTTTTGTCGATAACAATTACACGTTCAGTTTCCTGCACTCACATGAAAGATTTGATATGTACACTAATGGATTTACTGCTGTGGACACTGGCCAGAATCAGAAGCAGTGGTTAAAGAATAATACTTTAATTAGAAAACTCATGAAATCCTTTCAGTGGGAAAGTTAATCAGGATCAAATTGGTTTCCATGCATCCCAAATATTGCTGCAGTGGTTTAGCGTAGTACAAAATGGCAAACAAAATTGCACGTCTATTTGCGTGAACAAAACAAAAAGAAAAGAACTGAAACACATGAACAAAAATGGTTGAGTAGCTTCCTTTGAACAGAAAGAGAAGATAACACTGAGTTAGGTATGAAATTATCACTTTGATGATTTGAGGTATTAGAGAAATTAAAAATGACAAAAAAATCCATTTATTAATGAGAGTAACGGGGGAGCGATGGTTAGTAAGCTAATCTCCCAGAGCAATTCACTATTGTAGGGATTTAGATCAAGGGTCGGCAACCTAAGTACCGCAAGCCTATTTCACCCCCAGGACTAATTTCGTTCAGCCCGCTGACTTCATTGAATGCTTGACGTTGCATACAGAAAATGTTTATTTTCGTTATAAATTTTTGGTAAACTAACAAAAAGATTCAAAATAAAAAATATATCAAAAGCTTCCTTCTTGAAGTGGCCTCAAACGAATCAATGTTTCCTAGCAAAACTTGCTTCAACAGTATGCATTTCCGCTGTTCTATTAATATATACAGAACTTGAATCACAATTTGACAAATTGTCATAGTTTTCATTCATTGACAATACACGGAAGTTTATATAGCTATACACTCCTATAATTAAAAGCATTCATGAGATTAGAAAAACAAGCTTTTTCGATACCCTTGTATGGTCGTTGTTTCAATTTTTATTCGTTTTGGCCCGCAAATCATAAAAAAAATTCCTAATCCGGTCCGCCTCGCAAAATGTTCGTTGACCACTGATTCAGATCCTCACCGGTGTCCCACCATTGTGGTCTTGAGTCAGATTAGGATGCATCTGGTGAATAACTATTACTAGGCTTGAGTCATTCAAATTACATGTGCAAATACAGGTTGTGTCACTCTCTTGAAAGTATAACAGCCCATAAGTCTGCTAACTTTTTTTTTGCAGTTGGAAATTGATCTTGGTAATTGATAACATCACACTCATGCGTGAACAGAATGCATACACGAATGCTTGTATACGTGTGCGCACACATACATCCATTGAACTAACTGGTTATCAATTGTTGTCACACTCCCACTGTGTTTCGACTTTATTTCCCTCGCCTACCAATAATGACGATTTCCGACTTCCAGATAAGACTAACACGTAACAAGTTTAAAACAATGTATAGAGAGAGAAAGAGAAAAAAAGGTAAATTCTATTCCTACGTCATTAGTCAAGGAAAAGGAGAAAGAAAGAAAGAAAGAGGGAAAGAGAAAAGAGAGAAATAAAAAGAAAGAGAAAAAACGGAAAACTATGGGCGCTAGTTATCAGTTAATACCAAAATTGCCTCAAATCATATCTAGAATTATCTAGTTTTTCATGCCGTTTATCTGGGAAAATACCCTAGATACTATTTTGTCCAGTTCCCTTCTATGGACAATTATTAAGACCTTTTTCAGTTGACGGAAAAATGTTTTTGCAAAAGTCGAAATATTTTGAAAACTTAGAAGCTTCTATCAGAATGAACTTTGACCCTGGAGCAGTCAATCATGTGTATACATAATTACTAAGCTTAGCTTAGTACAGCCGAAGGTCAGGTAGTTGTGAGGGAATGTCGTGAAAAGATTGCGGTACAACAAATATTCCAAGAGGCACTGGGGAAGTGTTTGCTCAAAAATTAGCATTCAAAATCCTTTTTCCGTGGGTACAAATACCTACCGATGAAAATACGTGACTGTTTCACCCACGAAGCAAGTCACTCAATCGTTTATGTATTTTGGGAACATATAATCGTATATGCTGTGTGCGAGTATATGTTTTCCGAAAAAATCTATATACACTTTGATCGTTATAAACTGAAAATCTCACTATATATTTGAATTTCTGTTCAATGGTTTTTTAGAACCCCCCACCCCAAGAACAACTGGATGCATTCCAGTGGAAGATTGTTTCGAATGGTCGGTAGAAGATATGTTCATGAGCAAAATTGTTACCTGTAGGTGGAAGAGTCCATTGTTACAAAAAGAGAAACAAAAATACATTGTCCATTACATAAATAGATGCAAGAACGGTGGCAAAACGATATGTATGGTTTCCTCAATAACTACTGTGGACCTAAGGGAATGCATTAGATCATCCCTTTTATTCAGTAGCCATTTGAAATATTGGAAAAAGGGGTAATCGTTGAATAAGTTACTTTTATTGTATTTTGTCGAGCAGTAATCACTAAAAAAAAGTCTCATTTTCCAATAAACAAGTGTGAATGGACATAGATTAAGTATAAACTTAGATTGTAAATTGAACCCCATTAAAAACTTATTTAGAAGGGATTTTCAAAAGAAAATAGAGATGTTTTTTTCTAGACATAATAAGGAGTAAATGTTTGAATTTTAACAATATATATATATATATATATATATATATATATATATATATATATATATATATATATATATATATATACACACACACTTTTCCAGGGATAAGCTTAGACTAAAACGCAGAGAGCAATTAAATTCAGCAGGAAGATAACTAAAATGAATACCATCTATTTACTTATCCGTTATCGTTCGGAATTCAATGATATTTACTAAGTTTAATGGCTTCAAGAAACAACACGAGGGGAGTCGAACTCATCGCAGAAGTAATGGTCTGCAGGACTAGCTTGCTAACCATTGCTCTACAGTGAGATCTTTAATAGCTAATCATCAAGTTTAGAATAGCATTGCACAAAGTCACAATGGTTACTTAGTGAGGATCAAACTCATAAGAATACAGATGATATGTGAGACCAGTTTGCTTACTATTGCTTGACGGGTCGCCAGATTTTTACTAAAGTTTGTCTAGCGTGAAAAAAAATCTTAGATGAGAAGAGACCAAGAATCTCATATAAAAACGCAGGAGTTTCAAACCATCGACAACAATTAGAGAAAATATTGAAGCAACCGAATTAAATAAAAGCATCCAAAAGAAATGAAGATAATATAAAAGAAGATACACGACATCGGTCATCGAAGCGATCCTCGAAATGGGTATCGAGTTCAAATTACTAACAAAACTCATAATACTGAAAGAAAACAAATAACCAATGTACTTGAAGATAATGGAGGCTCAATAGAGAGGGATCGGATTGTCGAATGTGTTCAAACATTCTACAAAAACCTTTATTCCTCCGGAAAAGGAACACAGAAGAACGAAGAAAATATGCAAATCGTGAGCAACCAGAAATTACTCCGAGGGAAGTGAAGCGAGCCATCAAACAAACAAACTAAGGAATGGCCCCTGAACCAGATAACTTAAACTTACTCAAAAAAGTAATTACTAGGAGGCTAGCCATTCTATTCAATTTATGCCTCAAAGTCAAGTCCTAGAAGATTGGAAACTGCGTAATGATTTAATATAAGAAAAGGGAACTCGAGAGATCTCAACGACTACAGGCCAATAAGCCTACTCAACTGCATCTACAAAATTTATGTCCAAGTGATCAACGACCGAATCAAAGAAGTGCACGATGAAAACCAATTACGGGTTCAAGCTGGCTTCATGTGAGGCTACACAACCATTGACAATTTTTATTCAGAAAATCAACTCAAAGAGAAAGTAGCAGAATATAAAATGCCACTCGCTACAGCATTTGTTGATTTCAAGAAGGCCTTCGATTCAGTGGAAATCCCCAAGGTTATTGATGCTATCATTCAACAGAGTGTAAACCCAGTATATGTCAGAGTATTGCAACATGTCAGTCTCTTGGTTAGGTTCCATTTTTCAGCTCAATAGGGAGGATGCATTGGTTGTATACGCTTCTTTTTCGGACCAGTGAGATCTCTTGTTCTTAAAGGTTGTAGTGGCCTACTTTCTCTAGTTGTGCGTTTTAATTTTCGATCTTTGTGTCTTCATTCCCGACGTAGTTGTTGCACATGACCTTTATTTTATTAAAGTACACGTGAAGGCTACATTTCTTGCTTTTTCCATTCAGTTCATCTTGCATTTGATGAAGGTCGTTGGGATTCTCTGCAAAGACGTCGTTTACAAAACTGAGGTTGCTCAGATATCCGCCATCTATTCTGATTCCTTTATTTCACAAACAATCATACTCAGTAACACATACTTCACTCTTGATCTTGTGAAGTTTACTTTAAGATATTGAAATGCATTAATTCTGTTACTCGTAAATCATGAAAACTGACACCATCATTTTTGTTTATTCAAGACATTTGATGAAAAGTGAGTATGCTATTTCCGTAAGACTCGATCAAATTGTTATAAATAGTCTGAGATGCACGAAAATACACTGGAGCTACATAAATGACACAATTCGTAGATTGACTCATGGACTTGTCTTTTGAAATTGTAACCCTTCGAATATGTCTAGATGCATTTTCTTCAGATTAATTCTACCACAACGTCTTGTTAATTCTTGTGTTACTTACTTTCGCTGTGTTGCAAAACCCTTTCTCGTAACTTCTTTGACTGTAACAGGGTTCTCGGCAAAATCATCTCACAGAGCCTTGTATATTCGACTGGACGCAGTGGCGTAACAAAGGTTCCCATTGTCCGGGGCAAAAACTGTGTCCGAGAGTGAAGACAAAGACAGTCTCAGTGGCCAGTTGCGCTATATCCAAGCGGAGGGGATAACTATTGTTTAATAGGCATTATAAATCAAAGGAATTTTTGCACCCTTTATGAATCTGCGCCCGAGGACAACAACCCCCTCACGCCTTTTTTGTCTGGGTGTACTGTCTCTGTTTTCTTTCTCTGGAGAAGTATCACAAATTTAGTAGTTTTGTTACTAAACGAAGCCAGTGAGCCAGCAGGGTCTTGAGTGTTATTTTTATTGAAGTACCGTATGGGAAGGTAATATTGACCCACTCTTGATACTGGCCACCAAAAGTTTTGGATGTTTAGAGACGAAAAATTAAAATAGGATTACTTTATTTAAGATATCAGTCTAGGGATATTATTTAATTAGGATAATCAGATATCTGTGTTTACACTGAATAGTGATCGCTTGCTTAGATCCATTCAACAAAAATCATTAAACAGTAACAATTCCCCTCTTTGATGGCAAGGGTTACAGCATTACAAAGATTTACTTGAAAAAATTGAATTTACTGTCTTAATTTACTGACCATAACAATAATTGTGCTGGTATTTTTTCTTGGTAGCTTCCCCTCAAATTCATAAAATCAATTGAAAAATATATATAGGGTAACCCTACTATCGGCATGATTTAATAGAGGCTCCAACTAATGATAGATGAACTAAATGAAGAAAGCAAGAATGTCGGCCTACACATGAACTTCAGCAAGACGAAGATCATGTGCGACAACCACATCGGAGATGAAAACATTAAGGTCAAAATCGAGGACACAGAACAGGGAAAGTAGATTACTACATCTACCAGGGACAATCTCCATGAGACCCTTGAAAGAAGAAGAAATCGAGCTAAGAATCACCCTAGGATGGCAAGCCTTTGGCAGAGCAATCTCAACCTTCAAAAACAAGAAGATCCCATCAATCCTAAAAAGAAGGGTGTATAACCAATGCATCCTCCCAATCGTCACTTATGGAGCTGAAATATGGAACCTAACCAAGAGACAGATCCGTAAATTGAGAACCACACAACGTGCACATGAAAGAATTATGCTGGGCCTCACACGGAGAGATCACAAGATAGCACTGTACATCCAGAAGAAGACAGGAGTCAGGGACATCATAGAATCCAGTAAAAATCTCAAATGGCAGTGGGCTAGCCATGTTACAAGAATGGTGAACAACCGATGGACATCGTGACTGACGACATAGATTCCCAAAGATCACATGCACAACCGAGACTGGCAGAGTATTAGGTGGGGAGACGAGCTAAACAATTTGAAAAAGTACTGGCTCCGTGACGCCTACAATAGAGAAGAGTGGCGAATCCTGGGGAAGATCTATGTCCAACGACAGACGTTGAAAGACATGATGATGATGATGATATTGGCACCCTACATATTCTTTAAAATGCTATTTTATAAATTAGGGAAAAAGCTCCCAAGAAAAAAAAATCGACATCAATAAAGTAAATTGGTACTAGGCTAAGTCAATAAATTGAAATTATGACTTTAGGTTTTGCAATACTTCAACACTTACTTTCAAACATGGGGAATGTTATTGTGTAGCGATTAAAATGAATGACACAAAGCGAGCAGTCACAGTAAATCCTTGCAAGCATAAATATCTCCTGTTGAAAAAGAACCTTTGACTGGAAGCTTAAATAGATCTATCTCATCGAATGTTTCAAATCCTTAAACTTCTAAAACTTTAGATGACCGATATTATGGCACTGACAGTTCGAAATTACAACTCCCATTGAAAGAGTTGTAATATCGGTCATTTTTATGAACGAAGGATCTACAGAACTGGAATCAGTACTACTACCCTAAAATTGTTTACACTTAATGATCATATTTTAATCTATAAAATTATTGGTATGATGGGACTTTTAAAATCCATACATCGTCACAAATTGATTTTATGCTAAGATGGCCGATAAAATATTCCCGATACGGCATTGTGCTTGTCCTCTTTTCAACCGCCTGCTGTCGCTGAACTTTCTCGTAGCCGTCTTTTGTCTGGGGGTCAGAACTGTTTTAATGTCAAACCTTTCTCAGAATTGATATCAATATTCATCTGATTTTCTTGAGTCGGCTACTAAACTAATTTCTGGTTGAATTACAGTTGATTTTCTTTTCTTTGAAAGAAACCCATTCTTCCTAGGTTTGTCTGAGGAAATGATCGGATGTTGTTACGGACGCTAGTTTGTTAACGTGGTCAAACATATCAGGCAATGGTTCTATTATTGCTAAATGCGCAGTTTCTTCACTCAGTTTCATCTGGTATAAAACTTGAAATAGATGAGTTTTTGTTATATTACAAGCTTTTAGTTTATTGTGGTAGAAGCCCCAGTGATAGCTGACAAGACTATCGATCCTGAAGACCCAGATTTATTATGGATACAATTTATTATTCTTTTTACACATAGAAAGGTCCTAATTGGCCTTATTAGTTTATTTTTTTTTAAGATTAAAGCTTGCAAGACTACTTAGTGTTAATTTGTTCCGATGATCATCTTATCCATTTAACATCTTCTGTTGATCTTATGTTTTTTCCCATTCACTGAACAGATTGAACAATCCCGATTAGCCGTTTTGTTTAATTTACAAGGTCTGTCCGGAAAGTATCCAGCCACTTCCAATATCTCGAAAATCCGTTGCGCAGCCTTTTTGTATTTTGGAAACTGTTCAGAGATGACTTCATTGTGCATGCCTGAAGAGAAACTCTCCAATGGGGTTACTCAGGAAGACGCTATTGAATGAGCTTGCGTACCGTGTGACATTTGCATTCTCTATAACCAAGCAAGTCATTCTTCACGTTACGTGCAGTATTTAATTTTGCGGAACAATGCATCACGTCATAATCAATACAGTCTAGATTTGGCTCCCAGTGACTTTTGGCTTCCCCAAAGAGATTTCAGACTGTGGACGAGATTAAGATGAATGTGACGAGGCAACTGGTAGAAACACCAAAAGACGGCTTTGCAGAGTTTTTTCATGTGGGAGGGGTGCAAGGATAACTGTGATAGGTTCCATATGGTGTACTTCGAAGGGGGCGTACTTTGAAGGGGGCAAAGGTGTCATTACTCTAGGTAGGCAATTTTTCGTTGATATCGAATTGTTGGAAACTCTGATATTGATGATTGCAAAACTACCCAGTGTAGTATCTATATAGCTTTCAATTAAAACTTACCTGGGTTGATTCAGTGTTAAATCATTCATTGTACATGTGTTTGCTCTATAACCCGATTCTCAGTTCTCTACTGTCACAAAAAATCCCACTGCTAAATAATACATGCTATAAATTCCCAAGAATCCGATTGAATCTAACTCCTCCGGTTCAAGTCCAATCCATAGAATTACTTTCGAATCACCCTGTTCTCAGCGATCTTATTGCACTGTGTTGACGGATAACAATAACATTACTATTTTTTTCTGTCTAAAATAAATGTTTCTTTAAGGAGTGAGGAGATATCAAAATAAGATTGCAAAGAAAAACCGCCCTTCATTTTTCTTGAGTATAGATGAAACATCAATATATGCATCTGTAATTACAAGAACTTATAAAAGTTTTGAAATATTTCTCATAAATGCCGCACGAAAATCAGGTAAACTTAAAACCCATAATGGCTCCCTCAATGAAAAAATATAATAATAGAGAATAAGGTTATTTATTTCGTGGGATGATTTCGAAAGATGTGTCGATAGTCTGGCGAAACACGTGGAAACGCTTGGGAACTCGATTAACCATCCGTTAAAATTTGGGCCACAAACGCCCCCCCCACATATATATATATATATATATATATATATATATATATATATATATATATATATATAAATATACTTTCTGCAGTAATCTGTTTTCCTGATGGTAGTTGTTGGATTGAATAAAACTGATAGTGAATTTTGCACATATCCAAGCATAATTACAAAAGTTGACAAGTCAATTATTTATCCGATCTCAAACCGCCAGGACTATAATTCAAAATTACAAACCATCCTTAAGGATCGAAGGAAGTTCATGAAATAAAGAAAATATACCACCGATCTTGTGAATAAGCATGTTAATGAAATTTTCATTGCCAATAATGCTGAAATTGTCTGCACAAAATTGTAGAAAATCATAAACGAATGGGATAAAATCATTTCTAAATGACTGAACTAAAATCAAAAACCAACTGTCACGTTAGAACGAAAGATCATTAATTCATAAAATATCGATTCAACCGTGTACAAGAAACTCTCTTTAAACATTTCAGCATATACAAATTGTCTTTAAACATATTGAACGTTTGTAATATCACACGCCTCTATACACAAACACACATGAGTGGAATATTTTGGATAACACTGTATAGTAAAGATTTTTTCAATGGCTCATTACAAATTGTACATTGTGTTTCACTTATGAATAAACGTTCATTTGAAAATCTTCTAAAAGTGAAACAGAACGTACTATCTGTAATGAGACATTGAAAAAATGAACGTTCATTTGAAAGTCATCTTTAAGTCAAACTGAACGTACAAATTGTGAAGAGCTATTGAAAAAAAATCTTCACTCATTTCATAACTGCTCTACTAATGATATTGAGCACTTTTTTGAGCTAAGATCTACTTAATGCATTAATACGTATACACATATTTGTTGCGTACTTTTTAAAATTTCTGTTACACACACACACACACACATACACACACACACACACACACACACACACACGCACATATATATATATATATATATATATATATATATATATATATATATATATATATAAATGAATATATGCGCGTGTCTATTTCTGTGTGTATGTGTTTATGTGAGTTAAACATAGAACCCTTACATGAATTTCATTAACATATATTTTGAAAATCTCTTTTACATCTTTGGTGTTTAAAACTGTAAAGCTTTCTAGACTATATATATATATATATATATATATATATATATATATATATATATATATATATATATATATATATATATATATATATATAGTCTCACATATATGCAGTTATACGAGTGGATGAAAAATAGACAAGAAGAACTCACTCAAAGAAATGATGGCTCCTTTCTGAGTTGGTTCACTGCAACAGAAGTAATACTGAATGGCCACAGATTAGTTTAGCTTATAATAAGTGCAGGAGAAAATGTGCACCGCCCTTTCGCATTCTTCTGCTTATAATAATTAACCATGATGATATCTTTTTCATAACTTTCTTTCATTATTTTCTTCTTCCTTTCTTCTTTCTTTCTTTTTTCTTTCATTCAACCATCCTTTCTTTCTTTCTTTCCTTTCCGCCCTTTTCTTCCTTTCCTTTCAATACATCCCGTCTTCACCTCTCCGCGTTTTCACGTTTCTTTTCCTTTCAACGTAGCGTCTTTCTCTTTCCTATCTCATTTTTCATTTATTTCTTTCTTCATTCTTTTCTTCTCCCGATTCTGTCGCTGTTTGATCCGAGAATTTCATAATTATTTTTACTTCATTCGTGCTTTCCTAAGTTTTCAATTCAATTCAATGGTTAGTTCCTCCCTTCTGTCCCTCCCTCCCTCCCATTCTTAAGATAATCTAACTATCACTATAATCTTTTCCCGTTCCTTTCAGGTCTTTAGCCACTCAACAACACATCTAGTCGAGGTAATCTGGATACTTTTTCTTACAGTTGGTTTGAATAATGCCATTTCTCGTTACAATGTAGCTGCGGGTGTCTCCATATTCACAGGAGAAACAGAAACGCCGGTATCATGACTGCACTGCTAATAATAATATATTTCCGTTAGCGTTCCTGTTTTGTGTATGTACACAGGTGAAAAATATTGAAGAATCTATCTTTAACATAATAATGTTGAACACTTTGTACTGGTTTTCAAGATACTTTTCTTCTATACCTTTCCTCAAGCAAATTGAAAATTACAGCATGCAAATTCAGAGAACCTGGTGGGGAATGGACTGTCATCTTGTGAGAGACTCTTATACTACCTTTTCAACCATATTAAAATCAAGTGGGAGGCTTTCAAACGTACTGAAAGATTTCTGTATTTTTCACATCTTGAAGTGGAATTTTCACTCTTTGGGAATATTCAGTTAGTTTAGTAAATACTGTAGTTGTGAATGGACGCTTTTGTGTATTGATTGTTTGGTAGAAAGTATTCGGAATGAGGGATGCAAATAATTTGTCAATTCCAAGTTGTGTTGTGTACGAAGCATATTTTGAGCTCAATTCTGTACGGGGCTAGCTGAAACATAATGGGTGGAATTACTTGGATCATGTTCCAACTAACCCCACTATTTACCACAAGTATACCGTCTTATATATATAAAAACTGATCAGATAAACATCTGTTTGAATACTATATTTCTTCCAATGATGGATTTCTTTAGACTGCATTTCCTTGAGTCATGACTCCTATCAACATTCAGTCAGGTTCCAGGGTAATCGTCATTCATGTGACAGATTGTCTTTTGAACACTGATGGGTATTCTGCTGCAAACATAAGGTGCAACAACCGGTTCCACAGTAGTTACCCTACTGACCCCAAAGTCTGCAACAACCAGTCGACCAAGGCCATCTGGACCAGGTTTTTTTATCGCTATAGGATATCCTCTCACTAAAGCTGACACAAGGAAAAGATAAGGTGGGAGAAAAAACTCAGGGGAAGAAGAGTTATCATTGGCACTCCTGGGCTGTTTGAAATCGCGCAGCAGGCCGAGAAGATGAAGAATAAATCATCCAGGGAGAAAAAATAAACCAATTAAGGCAATTGTGCCGAGAACCCGAACAAGAGCCTGATAGTGAGGACAGTAGTAAAGATGGTGATGTTTCGCTGGATATCATATATGATGAGGAGGAACCATCTGACAGCGAACTAGCCGCAAGCAAACAAGAATGTGTAGACCCTACCCCTCAAAATCAGGAGTCGGAGATCAAGTTCTTGTGTAAATCTTGTGCAGGGAAAATTGTGCACAGGTTGCTTGAATGAACGAGATGATGTCGTAAGCACCAAAATCTTGAAATGTGTTCCGCAGTAAGGTTTCATGACCCCCATATTTGTTATGTCATTTGATGCTAAGACATGCGTACTTGAACGTGAGACCATCGTTTCATTTCTGCCTTCCCCGTACAACAATGGGGAAACGAAACGTCGTCATCAGAATTTTGTGTTCCTATTAAGCTTGACTAATGTCACGAACATTACTTTTTTCAGGAATCTCTCGTAACTTCTGCAGAGCGTATTTGCCGAATTAGTTGTAGACGTGTATATCTATAAAAGGTGATGTAGTAGATTTATTAATATAAGTATATGTTGAAAATTAACGTTTTCGTAGAATGTGTTCCAACAAAACCCATCTTCCCTTATTACAAGAAAATCGAAACCTCTTGCGAGAAAATTAAAAACTACTGCGAGCAAATGAAAAAAATAAAATACTCAAACGTAAAAAATACCACGAGATAATTAAAAAATTCGACGAGCGAGTAAATTGAAAAAAAAAATACAAAGCGAAAATTGAAAACAACTAGCTTATCTTATTTCCACTTTCAGATATTTCTAATTAGCCCTTCATCTCCATTATGTCACAGAGTTGTTTTGTGATCTCTCCATGTGATGTCGAGCATGATTCTCTCATGTGCACGTTGTACAGTTCTAGCTTGAGGATCAATCTTTTAGTAAGTTCCATAGCTGACTACCGGAAGCATGCATTGGTTGTATGTCCTTCTTTGTGGGATTAATGGAATTTTCTTCTATATGGTTGAGCAGATAGGCTTGTCAATCTAGAATGATTCTACGCTTGATGTCTTATTTTGAAAATTTCATGGACATTCATTGTCCTAGGTAGATGTAGTGGTCTACTCTCTCCAGCTCTCCATTTTGTATTCTGATCGGGGTGTCTTTGTCCTCTGCATGTTTGTTGTACATGACATTTGCTTTGTCAGCTGCCTTCTCTTTTAGTTGATTTACCGAATGGGGATGATACCTATTTGAATAGCTTCTGAGGCTATTTAGTTCCCTTGGTTGATTCTCACCTAGTGTTTCGGTGATTCGGTTGGTGACCACTTTGGAGAAGGGCTCGAGGAACCAGTTTAGTAGGATTATTGCATTATGATCGCGCTGTTCCAATCTTTTTCGACTTCGCTCTGTTTTAGATGTGTTGAATAGGATGAGTAGCCTCCTACCGATGACCTTATCAGCTTTTTTTGGTAGGTTGATGGTGGTTGATATCTGGTCCAAGTGCCTGCCCTTTTTTTTGTTTGTTTTATAGCTTGCTTAATTCCCCGTTGGGTAACTTTTGGAAAATCATCGAACTGATTAATCATGGTTCTTATATCTGGTTCGTTGTTTTGTTTCACTTGTTTAGAGGAGTAAAAGTTTTTGTAAAATTCTTGGGCTCGTTCGATAATTCTGTCCTTGTCCGTTTTCAGGTCTTCATTTTCTTCTTCAGTGGTTATTTACGTTCTTCTTGAACTGGGAGCCATTTCAATAGCTTTGAACCCCCCCCCCGTACCCACCAAAAGAACGACCCCCAACACCAAAAATAGTGCTGGTTCTTTATTGTTTGTGGTGGGCACTAAAACGAAAAAGACAATTTCTTACTCTAAAATTAATACGTTCAGAATACACGATGTAGCGCAATTATTAATTTTTAAACATGTACGAGAATTTAAAAAAAATCAAAAGTATATCTTGTATGTGAAATTTAATCAACATGAAGGTCTCTGTTGACCTGAAGCAAAATATTCGTTAATGCCACAACAAAGCGCCATAAAACGACTCAAACTCATTAACTGGAATTTGGATCGGTCTTATTCGATGTGTGGTTCGATTAAAAATAGGATTAGATGCACAATTAAACAACGACGGCTATCTGAACGTTGACGGTTGCGAGTTTATTGTGTAATTAATAAAATTTACCAAATAATTAGAAAAGACATGAGATATTATTTTTTCGTGAACTACAATCAAACGCTTTCTCACCACCATAGAAAAGCGTGGCTGACAAAGATCAGTGATAACTGTTCATGCCTTGAGTGTTGAGCCTTCATTATAATATCTATCAATGGCACTCTAAATCCTTATCTACTAATCTCCAACCTTTTCTCCTCTGTCCTTTACAGTATTTATATCCATTCATATATGTTGATTTGTTAGTATCCATCTCTCTATCTATTTCTCTCGGCAACTTGGGCAGTTACAAGTTTATCTCTGACACTAACCAAAGGTACGGCAAAGATTCTCCGTATTGACTCGGAAGACGGATAGCCACTTCTTCATTCAAGAGAACGGATCTCTCTATCTATCAATCTTATCTATCTATCTATTGATCTCTCTATCTTCCGTTTCAGAAACATTTGCCACTAGACCCTAGGATTGGACATTTCGTAAAAGCCCTATTTCATCTTACTTTTCTCAGAGGATTCGTTACATACTAACAGGGAAATGACATTGTGCCAATTCTTGTCTGATGCTTCATGGTAAGCACAACAGTAGTTTATCTTTCAAGTTGGAGTTTAAATTCGTTTTGAATTCCGACTTTTTGTGGCAAGCACAATACAAACTGTCCACCGTCAATAATTCAGTGTTATTATGAAATCGAGTAGAGATACCCGAGTAATCTATCTATCTATTCATCGATCGATCTCCAATGGAGCTGTTATTCTCTGTTTTCATTTCCTAGTTTCCTCATATCTTATTTGACTGTTTTTAACTCTCTTTGTGTTTCCGGCCCAGCCAATTTAGATATTATGTAATGAATAATCTCACCATTATTTACGAGGGAAAGCTTTAGGAAAGCAAGTCAGAAATCACAAATACAGTAGAAAGGATTATAAAAGGTTAAAAAAAAGTGAAGCAGGTGACATGCACAGCAGGGCCCCTAGATGTGTGGGAGGGAGATTGCGAACTCTGTTCGAGACCAGTGGTGATAGTTGACAATATTCATCAAATAACGAACAATAAAAGTGAGTAGAATATTCTAGGCTCTTTGATTGTAACTATTATTGTTTATTAGTTTTTTGGGGGTGATAATCGAGGATAGGAAATAGAATTGACTCGAACAATGAATCTAGATCCGTTGAATTGACCGAGTCCGCCCTTTCCAATCTATCTATCTAATCTGCTTGATTTAATCTTATCTATCTGTTGGACCCTCTCAGTGGTTGAATAGGCATCGAATTCTCCTCAAGTGTCATTCGTTGTTGGTCGAGTCCACATGAAACCCAAGATTTTGAATGATGGCTGCCAAGGACGGACTCCATTCGTTAATGAGATCGGCGTTGAACAATCTCTTCGTTTTTTGTTTTTTTTTGCTGACAGTGTAGTATATTACCTGTAAAATCTGCTTTATACACGTGAAAAAATGCATCAATCCTAAGCTTAGCTCAGTACGGCGCCATCCCAGACGGTGGCCAGGTGAGGTAAATTGGAGCAAGAAAATTATTGTACCCCAATTTTCTGGGGAGGCAGGAACCGACAATTTCTAGAATCAGTATTCGAAATCCGAATTGATATTTACTCAGCCTAGCCTACTAGGGGCACAAGGTTATGAGTGTAGGACTCTTTGTAAAGATCAGATGCATTACAGTAATAATGATTTGCAAGACGAATTAGCTAATCAATGTTTTTAATCTTTGGTTATTTTGGCACAAAACCTTTGTGGTGGCTCTTCCAATGAGGATGGAACCCACTACTCTCACAAATGGGTCTTTGAGACTAGCTTGCTAACTATTACACTACGGTAGGCTACCGAGTCAAGAATATTACAGGTTTTTACTAAACTTAGCTTAGTCTGGCACAGGGCTACGGTAATGGCGCACCCAGTGAGGACCAAACTCGCTAAGCTACCTGGTTCTTCCGTAAGACAAGCTTGCAAACCACAACGCTTTACTGAGTGTCCTTATCGATCTATCTAAGACGCAAAGATGAAATATTAGCTTATAGTTTATAGTAAGGACATATCATTGTATGACATCTACAAGTTCTATCCAATGCGCTGAAGTTGTTGAATTTTTTACGAAGTTGAAGATTCTAGCATAAATGTCTATGCTTTGTGTTGAGAACCAAAAGCTTGGTGAATTATGCCAAATCGATTAGACATTATCAAATCATATGAATTTGTGTGTATCTCTGCCAGAGAGAGAGAGAGAGAGAGAGAGAGAGAGAGAGAGAGAGAGAGAGAGAGAGAGAGAGAGAGAGAGAGAGAGAGAGAGAGAGGTGAGACAGACAGACAGAAACGAAGAATTTGGTGGACAAGAGAGATATTAAAATAAGAAACAGAAAGAGAATTTTTGTTATTTTTAAGTAACATCATAATAAAAAATAACCTTTCTCTTCCTACCCCGACAAAGAAACAATGTCAAAGAAAAAATCGCAATTAGAATATATATACATAGAGAGAGATTTAAAATTAATACTACCACATCAACAACATCACAAATGTTTCTGTATCCTACGAAGTCAAATGAAATGAAGGTAAAATGAAATTAACGAAAACAGTTCACTTCAGAGAAAAATGGCCAGAGAAACAATCGGACAACAAATAAGTAACGTCAATGAATATTCAAGAAATGAAAAATAAAAATTGAATAAAGCAATCTGAAGAAAGAGATTTCTCACCTTTGAAAACCTTCTAAATCTTGCTTCCACATTAATACGCGTCCACTTGATCTAATCCACAAAATCGTTTGGTTCTTGCCAGAACGAAGCTGTTTATTGGTTGGTCGATTCTCCTTTTTGTTGCACACCTCCCACTCACCAACATTTGAGGGGTAGGTTTATTTTCCTGGCGAATATCGTATTATGGAGGACGATCGAGGTGCTGTGATTAACGTGGGTAATCTTGGCAATGGGCGTTACCATTGTGGTGGCTATCAAGTAGCTGAGCGGGAAAGTGAAGCTTATCCTGCGGGTGGGAGTATTTGGGAAGGCATCAGTGGTAGAATGGCGGAAATCAATGTGACAAATGTCGACTGCTGGTCAACCAGCGACAGTTAGGCTGACAATATCTTGAATATATCACCTTTTCTCTGACGCAGTGTTCTTGTTGCAGTTGTTAGTGTTGTTGTTATTATTATTATTATTATTATTATCATTATTATTATTATTATTTGCATTTCACACCGGTTGCCTCGTGGTCACAGCTGGAGACTGACTGACAGCAAGTCTCTTCAAGTCTCCAGCCCTCTCTTCACACTCTCACAGTCCACAGCAGGGCGACGGATTACGGTTTCAGTTGCCTGGTGGTTATCGTTGGAGGCTGAATGACAGTAAGTCTCCTCAAGTCCCCAATCTTCCTCTCATATTACCATCACCTGATACAGTAGAGCTGTGGTTTGCACCATCGTCACCACGCCTTTGTCATGGCTATTCGACCATTGCTACCAGCTGAGGGTAGGAGGTCTCATATTTCCAGTATTCTCCTCAGGATTTGTGCAGTCCCCAGTAGTGTAGTTTGTATTGTCCCAATCCTTCCTTATTCCTAACTTCCCCAATCTCGTTATCAGTGTCTTTAGTACGGTTCCGATTGCATTTACTATTACTGGTACTATCCCGACTTCTTCAGTTCCCTTGCCGGGCCCTGTTATTTCTCTAATTTTTCATTCTCTTTCGTATTTACTCTGTGATCCGCACGGCCTAATATTTGGCAGGTTCTTCCAGCCCCCTGTCCACGATTACCAGATCCAGGCTTCTCACTTGGATTGGGTGGTCAGTTAGGATGTCAAAGCCCCAGAGTATTTCATGGTTTCCATTTTCCTGAGCTCTCTCTGGTTCGTGTTGATACCACTTGTCTGCATGATTGAATTCCATTCGTCTGATCATTTTCCAGTGTATCACTTCACAAAACAGTACAAAAAACTAACACAACAGGGTATCACTTGATACAGTTTCTCCCGGGGCATTTGTTTTGCGCTGCCATGATGAGTGACTCTATTTCTCTTGTCAGGTCTCCTCTCCGTAACCATGTCCTCTCGTCTGCGACATTTTGTATCTGCTTTTTGGATTCTCAGTATAGCCTTTATCTGTTCCCATTTTTCTTTCCTCGTTTGCAGCGCTTCTTTTTCGCTGGCCACTTTTCTGTTGTTCGTTGCACTACTTTGGGTACTCTTTATAATGTCTTCACTATTTACTTGCACATACTTTTCTAATCCTATTTTGGCCTTTTGGACACAGTTTTCTTTGCTAATGAGCCCTCTACCACCTTATTTACTTTTTACATTCAGTCTATCAGTGTCATCTCTGGGATTTAAAGCCTTAAGCATTGTCATAAATTTTTTGTTCACCGGTCCATTCATTGGATTTCTTCTTTTGTCCATCCAAGGAATTGCCCTGTGTATCTTACTTCCGATACTATTCTCGCATTCATTCCTTTTATCAGATTCCTGCCATTTAGTTTAATCTCTAATATTTTTCTTATGCACCTAAGGTAGTCTTTTTTTAAAATTTTCTCTTTCATTTCTTCCCGTTTTATCGCGTCACATTCAAGAACTCTCAGGTATTTATATTGATCCTGTGTAGTCAATGCTCTGATTTTATTGTTGTCCGGTAATTCGATTCCTTCTGCTGCTACGAGCCTTCATTTGTGCATTACCATTAGTGCATATTTTTCTATTTAAAACTTCATCCCAATGTCGTCGCAGCATTCTCTCGCTTTGTTGAACAACGTTTTGAGCTTTCACCTGTTCTTTGCGAAGAGTTTTATGTCGTCCATATACATTGGGTGGTTGACTTTCCCCCTTTGTTTTGAAGACTTGGCATCTTTTGCTGTTTTCAGGGTTCTATTGAGTGGTATCATGGTTAAAACAAATAGTAGTGGAAACAGTGAGTCTCCCTGGAAGATTTTTCTTTCTATACTTACCTCTACTAAATTTTCTCATGTAGCTGTCAAGTCTACTTTCAAGTTTTTCATAGAATTGGTTATAAATTTCATCACTGTTTCACTAATCTGATCGATGTAGAGCAAGTCAATCGTCGTTTGAATTCATCCTGTTCTTCTGATAAAAGTCACCTTCTTTCCATGGAGATATATATTCTCTTTGCAATAGGTCTTATCAGTATTTTTCATATTAGTGGTAGGCATGGGATTGGTCTATAATTGCTTGCCTGGTTCCTTTCCCGGTGTGTCTTTCTAGATGAGAGACCTTTGGTCCTCCATTGTGGGATCTCGTCTTCATCTTGGCATCTTTTGAGTTAGGGGCTGAGTCTGTCATGTAATGTGATGGATTTCTTAAACCAATATCTGTGTTGCATTTGCACTCTAGTTGCCTGTTGGTAACCGATGGAGACTGACAGACAGTAAATCCCATCAAGTCCCGAGTCCTCCACTTCACACTCTCATAGCCCACAGCAGCACTGTGGATTACAGTATCACACCAGTTGTCTAGCGGTTATTGCTGAAGGCTGTGATAGTAACTCCTCGGGTCTTCAGCCTTCCTCTCTCGTCGTCCTCACCTATAACAACAGCACTATGGTTTGTACTGCTCCACCTTACCTTTGTCTAGGCTGTTAGGCCATCGCTAACAGCTAGGGGTCGTAGGTCTCATTTATCATTGTTAATGTCTGCAGGTTCACTCCAGATGACATCACCGATCATCCCTGAGTAACATCATCTCCCCAAATCCCCAGCCCTTCTCTCATGCTCCACATAATTTTTGTGGTTTGCCCTTCCTCACCAGATGTCTACTGGTAATCGTTGGTCTCCTCAGGTCTCTAGCCTACCTCCCAAAGTCCCCATATCAAAGCAGTGCTGTGGCTTTTACTACTTTCCCTCCTCAGTATTCTTGCAGATCCCAGTAGTGCTGTGGTCCACATAGTCTCAATCCTTTTTCTTTTCTCCAACTCTTCCATTCTTGACTTCAATATCATAGGCACTGTTTCACGTGTGCTTACTATTACTGGCATTACCCTGACATTAACTCCTAGGCTATGTCCAGGTAATTTTCCAGTTATTCACTCTGAGGTTCATAGGCACAGACACGTTTATGATTTTTCAGGTTCTTTTGCAGTGGTTTGCAGGTTTCACAGCCTCCAGATCTTATTTTCTGGCTTAGTTGGGATGGTCAATTCCGATAACGCAAGATTTTTTTTTTATTGAGTAATGTCTATTTTCAGATCGTTTTGGAAGTATTTTGTGGCTTTTACTTTCCAGGATTGTCTGTGGTTTGTCTACATGGTTGAGTCTTAGTCGTTTGCATAGTTCCCGGTTCATTATTGTCGCTACCCTATCGTGCCTGTTTTTGAACTCCCGTTGGGCCAATTTGATACATTCTTTGGCAATGTAGTTTATCGTTTCGTCCTTTTCTCAACAGAGGTAGCATTTGCTGTTTTTTCCTGGGTTCTATTGATCATCACCCTGGAATGGTTTTTCGCGATGCATTTGCTTTGGGTGGCCAAGATGAGAAATTCTGAATCTCTTTTCAGGTGTCCTTTGCGTCGTCATGTACACAAACTTTTGTGTTTCATATTTTCTGTCCACCGTTTGAATTCCGTCGATTCTTTTTTATTCTCATTTTTATTTCCTTGTTTTCATTACCGCCTTGTTTGCTACATTTTTATTGTTTATTACATTGCTTCGAGTATTATCCAAACTATTTTCACTGCACATTCACGTATGCTTTATCCAAACCACTTTTGGACGGAGTCTTTTATACTGATCAGTCCTCTGTCGCCTTCTTTTCATTTCACATACGATTTGTCCTTGTCATCTCTGGGTCGTAAGGCCTTGTGAATCGTCATAAGTTTGTAATAATAATAATAATAATAATAATTATAATAATAATAATAATAATAATAATAATAATAATAATGATAATAATAATAATAATAATGATAATAACTATCATTATCATTATGATTATCATTTTGAGCATTTCCTCGTACAGTCTGTCTTTTGAGTCGAATATACCTATCAGAAGAAAAAAACTCAGAGAATATGAACCTTTGTCTGATATCTAGAAAAATATACGAGCATTTTCCATCTAATTTCTCATGGGTGATCAGTCTTACAATTTGATGTTTACTAAGCTTGTCCGATGGGAAGAAATCGGAATAGGATGATGTTGTGGGTGCCAAACTTGGCTTTTAGTTGGTATCAAACTCCCAACAACCAGGTCCTTAATATGACATTTCAAAAGTCAAACATTTCTGTGAGTTCATCAAGGTGCACTGCTTTTGTCTGCAAGTGACTCTGAAATAATCTCCTGCTGGTCTATGAATATCTTTATTGAATGCATAAAACCGGGAAATTCTTTATTCAAAAGGATTATGTACATTTATAATGTATAAAATATCTGTCATAACTTCCAAAACAATCTGGAAATATAGACTGCTCAATGAGAAATCTAACACTATAATCATTCATTCTCTCAGATTCTACCTAACCTTTTCCGGCGCATAGTCCAAGATGGCATCATGTGTAAAAAACTAAGTCACTTCAATAAATTGACCCATATCTATAAAATGGAGTATATCTCGGAATTTTGAGATGAGGTATTATTATTATTTCTACTGATATTCGGACCATCCCCATCTTGGTTGTTTTTCATCCAACGTCTCGGCTGTTGCACTCTACAGCCTTCGTCAGGTATCATCTGGTAGATTTGGGGAAGTCGGATAAATAAAGGGTTCGGTTCGTTACTTCCCCAAATCTACCAGATGATACCTGACGAAGGCCGTAGAGTGCAACGGCCGAAACGTTGTATGAAAAACAACCAGGATGAGGATGGTCCGAATATCAGTAGAAATAAAAAAAAATTAAAAAAAAAACTATAAAATGGAGTATCATTATCGAACTTTGATACACATACGCATATACAGTGCATGGACTAAATCATATTGAACGTATGCAGAATGAATCAAAAGTAAGTGAGTTAGAAAAAAAAGTTATTTATCTACAGAGTGAAGTACGTCAATTTGAAAGGTTTTTGAATTGCAGTCTATATATTTGGAAGTTACAGTGATTACGATTTGTTCGATTTATAACGTATTGATTAATAATTGTTTATTCATACCTTCTCAGCATTGACGAAGTTGTTAAGGATAAAACTTTACTAAGATGATTATCATAATTCTATTCCAAATTCTAATGTAAAATTGAGCATCAAAGATTATTAATAATCTTACATTCGCTTTAAGCACACTTCAGAGACTTTTCGGTTAAAAAAAAAAAAACGAAAAAAAAAGAAAAGAAAAGGAAACAGTAAAAAAGAAAGTGTCAGTTGAACTGATAGATATTTATTGTTTATATATTTTTTCTCCCCAGAATGGTTCCAGTGTAAGCAATTGTGATCGACATGGAGCTTACAGGAATACCTGGCATATAAATATAAAATAGGTCGATTTTACTGCAGTAAAAACTTGATGTGGGGAAGTATGTAATATATATAATAATCATGATTAAGTTGAATTTTAAAACTGAAAGAAGGTACAGCAAGATGGAGTTTCAAGAAGAAGAAAGTCCCACTAGTCCTAAAAGGAAGGGTAAACAACCAAGGTATGCTACCGATAGTCACCTATGGAGCTGAAACATGAAACCTAATCGAAAGATTGACTCTCAAACTGAGAACCATGCAACGTGCACATGAGAGAATCATGCTCAATCTCACATGGACGGATCATAAGATAGCACAGTATATCCGAGAAAAGACAGGAGTCCGAGATACAATAAAAACAGTTAGAAAACTCAAATGGCAACGGGTTGGACATGTTGAAAGAATATCAAACAAGCGCTGGACATCACGTCTCACAACGTGGATCCCCAGAGATCAGGTGCGAGGCTGTGGTCGACAGAGAGTAAAATGGCGTATCGAGCTAGATAGATTTAGAAAGTACTGGCTCACTGATGTCCATGATAGAGAGATCTGGCGAATCTTGGGGAAGGCTTATGTGCAACAACGGTCACTAAAAGGCTGTTGCTGCTGCTGATGATGATAATGAAATGGATACAAAGTTTTCTCTTTACTTTATCATTGTCACTGATTTTAAGTTTACTTTGTCATTTTATCGTTTAATCGCAATCAATGTTCTGCTGAAACAAACGGAATACTTATGGCGGTAGTGAAAAAGTTTGATAATTGAAGACTTTTATACTTCTGACCAAATATCAATTTTGGCAAGTTTCGGTATTCAATCTACATGTTGTGCAATGAAAATCAGGAAAAACATTAATTGTCAGTGCTGAAATATTAAGACAAATAGCATAAGGCGATTATATGATTTGAAAAGTCGTACTCATTGTTTTAACATCAGTTGTATCTGGTGGTTTCCGCCAGGGATCGAGTGAGAGCGTGTCTCATCAATGCTGCAGCACCTTAGTGATGCTGTCTACTGGATGGTTTTGATTTTAGCTCGGATTTCAAAGTCTTCGTCTTTGCAAGGTTCTTTGGGAATGTTCCAACAATATTTTTAGTTCTCTTGCGAGATTTAGACATTTGTTCAGCTTTTCACTCTCTTTCAATCTTACTCTGCTGTCTGCTAGAATAATGACAATTTGTATTTGATAAATTTTCTTCTTGTTCATGATGACAAAATATAGACTTTTAACCTGGTTTTGGTGTTATGTCTAAATTCTTGAGTCCCATAGATTTCATGCCTTTTCTATTGTCTAGGACGATTTCTGGTTTGCATGCTCCGATCTAGTCGTTTATAAAATTCTCTGTGGTTGTTATTTAAATTCAGGAAGACATTAAATATGAATTATATATAACTTATTCGTAGACATACTGGCTACATCTAGGATTTGTACAGGACAAAAATCTCCATTTTTTTGTGCATTATTTTATACCGAAGAATTGGCCTCCCTTTTTGGCAATTGATGTTGATATAATTTCCTGTTTGGACCTTCGTTCTCAGATTTATGAAATACTGGACCTGAGTCTCCAATGTTCTCTCCCGGGTTAAATAGTAAAAATCAAAACATCAACTTACTATTTGCATGATAAGGTAAACATTTTTTTCCGAGTTACATATTGCAATGAAAGTTAAAAGAATTGAAGAAACTTTGATGAATGATGCTTATGTAAATAAAATGATATTCTGGTTGAATTTTGTTTTACTAAGCCTTGTTTAGTCTAACACATTGGTCTCAAGTTGCGTACAGTACATGCTACTACGGAGTGGTCACTCATCTAAGTTCTGATCAAATTGGTATTTGTTAAAAGAAACCAACTTCAACAAAATGCCTGATCCATGGAACACCGAATGGGAATCAACCTACAGTAGCAGTATTCAGAAGCTCCATCTTACTAGACACCTTTGAGGCTTCCTTTGAACCACAGATGTGGAAATAATGACCCGTTAATTGAGAGAACTTATCATTAACCCCTAACGTAAAATGTACACGAAACAAACATACCAAAATTCAGAAACTACGGTCAATTATTAGGTTTCGAAGTCAATCATCGGTTGTTCGGGTTATAGAAGTACAATGGCAAACATGGTAGTACAGTGTAATGATATGTATCGGTTTGTATTCCAGTCAGTAATCACCGAATATATTAATACCATGATGAACGCGTCATTCATGAATAGTGCAAAGTCACAATTTTCAATCGTGTTGTTTTGTCTTTAAGACCAAGGCAGGAAAGGATGGAAAGTCAGATTTAGAACTTGACGAGGAAGAATCATTCATTTTCACTTTTACGTTAGACATAGAGAGTCTATTTTCAAGCTAGTCAAATTAGTTTTACGACTTTCATGAAAAGAGCTTATCAAAGTCTAAAAATGCAAGGGTTCCTTTTATGTATGGGACACACACATAAATAGATGCATGACCAGTGCAAAGATAAGTGGTTCTGTGTAATGAAACCTGAATATACTTTCTTTTATATTAGGAATGATAGAAAGTGATGAAATGTTTTTTTTTATTGTACGTTCATGCCAGGTGCAGCCTCTCTCTTTTCTTCAGTTAAAAAAAAAATCTATTTATCTTCATCTCGCCAGTGTTCAACGACAGTCACACACATCAAGCTTTTATCACATATCTCCATTCAATGTCTCACCTGAATCTCTTCAAGAATATATTGAGTAAACTTATTCCAGCACAGAGTAAATATAGTAAATATAGTGAAGTGTCCTGTTACATTGTCAATGGTCTGCGAGTTGAAACGCTGCTTGCTTGAAAGTGATGATTTGCAAGCTCGTTCTGGCGATCATTATTCGTGTAGTGATTTTGATCCGCACATAATGCTGTTCTACTGTGACTGAGTCGAATAAAGTAAATATCTATACATAATTTGTGTGACACATGGTGGTCGACGGACATTTTTCTGGTTGAATGAATTAAATTTAAATTGGTAAAGCTTTCTGAATACTTATAACGAAAAGTTTTGCGAAAGTTCAGTATAATAATTTACTAAATTCTAGCTTTGTTTTGCTTCCAAAATGGAATGGCTATTCTCTTTCAGATAACATGTCATTATTATATCAACCATACTATTTAGATAGTATTTTTATTTCACTAGAAAAATATACAGGCTACAATATATGATATATAAGTTCTTTCAAATTAGATGTCAATCGAAAAGAAAGATTTTATTATTTCTAAAGACTAAAAGAGAGATAAAGAAAAGAAAAATAAGGCACTGTTTGATAAGACTGTGTTTGTTTGATACGTAAAATGAAAACATATGACATGTTTCTTGAGTTGAATTCGGGTAAATAATTCAATTTATTCAGGAAAAATCTCGAAAATTGTCAGAAACTTCTTAAACTTTGCTATCATCTTCCTAATTAAGACGGATGTCATTTCATATTTCTGATTATAAAGAATAGAAGAGACCTACTGTATACAAATAAATCTCTTTCGAGACCTCATTAGGCTACACCAAATGGTGCGTCAAATTCACGACGATTTAGTACTTGGCGCTATCACGAGAGATTTAAATTGGTCTTCACTATATTGTGTAGTTTGGTATTCTAAATCTGGCTATTTTACCGTTTTCCTTTACTTTTCAGGTGCTCTGTTCATCATAACCTTTGAGTTTGCGTTCAAGAATATTTTTTTCTGTGGGGCAAGCACAGCAACCAATTTAGCACGATTTCAAATTAGGGTTCGGTGCAGTTGAAACCGAAAAGAACATCAATTTGTTATTTGAATGTTGACAAGGGAATTATACAACGAAAGAAATTTCCTCCCGGAGACGAGAATATCCAAATGAACCCCGAGGGGGACACGCAAACACGATCTACAAAAACAAATCGTGGGAAATAATCCTAGAACAGCTATTCGAAAAACTTTAGGGAAATTTCTAGATTTCCTATGATCGTTTCTTATCATTTAGCTTCGATATGGAAAGTTTAAACATTCAACAAATAGACTCTACATTGATGGACAACAAACAAGACACTGTGTCATTTTGGTGTGTGTCCATCACTACTTATTCGCCAAAATAATGATCGACCCCTGAATTGTTGCGAAGTAGATCCTCCATGATAAAAGAAAGCGCATATTTTGATCAAAAGAATTGTCTTTTTTATTTTCATTTATTTTGTTTGATGGATTAGTATTGTAAATCATTATGATCAATGCATTGATACTATTCACTTCCATTCTAATTGTGGCTGCTTTTTTTCGAGCTCTTAATTACTGCTGTAGAGAAGCTGGTCCGAGTTTAGTAGCGATAAAAAGCAACAACAATTAAGATGAAGGTAATAATAATAATAATAATAATAATAATAATAAAAATAATAATAATAATGTTATCTTAATCCGAAATATAGCGTTTTTCCTTGTTAAGATCTGATATTTTATGTAGTACAACTTAATAGAAATTCTGATAATGTATTGTCAAACTCTCAGAGTCGACTTTATTATCGCAATTAGTCAGACCTGAAATTTAAGATGTCTGAATTTAAGAGAGAGAGAGAGAGAGAGAGAGAGAGAGAGAGAGAGAGAGAGAGAGAGAGAGAGAGAGAGAGAGAGAGAGAGAGAGAGAATCGAATTTCTGTTATGAAAAATAATTTTTATATAATCACACACAGACATAAACACACACACACGCACACACACATATATATATATACAATGAAAGCTACCTTGCTACTAAGGATGTCATTAAACATTCAATACGATAATAGAATCATTAAACAATGTAAAAACATAAGAATCTAAAAAAGGCAGAAGACAGTAATCCGAAAATTATATTTTTAATCACAAATTTTCTTTCGACATCTATTAGTGTTTCCGTGGTCGAATAGTCACGGCGTTCTGCTTGTCATCATTAGAAATTGGGATCGAATCCGGCTGATGGCAAAACATGTTTTCTTCCTTGCTTTCCATGCCAAAGACATGTTAAAAAAAGAAAGATGAAAGAAATATCAGTTCGAAGAACAAGTACTTTCAGACGAAGCACATAAAAAATTCATTCTACCCCTGGGTATTCCGACTTTTAGTCAGAATCTCCCCAATGAGAGAGAGTTGGTATATGAGTTTGGACACACACACCGACAGATCGAAAAGCGTCTCATCCGGTTATGCGGAAAGAGGAAGGCTGGGGTTTCGTTTTTCAATGAGAAACACACAAAAACAAAACACGCGTGCATACACCCATCCACATGGGTGCATATATATATATATATATATATATATATATATATATATATATATATATATATATATATATATATATATATATATATATATATATATATATATATATATATATATATATATATATATGTGTAAAAATATCAAAGTATTCCACTGCATCTAATATGTTGGTATTATGGATAGGAGCCCAGACACAGAAAACTCAAAGAGTGCAATTAGGGGGTTGGGGGTGATCAGTTGTGATGTGTCCCAGATAGGAAACATACGTCTTACACCTATTTTCCACCGTTTCCTCCAAAGTTGTGTCCTTTGATACAAAGGCAGCGATTTTACCATATTACAATCACACGGCTCACAGGCATGAAATCTGTACCCAAAGTTACCAACTTGAAAATAATCTACTTGATACTCTTTGTAACTTACGTATTGAAGGTTTCTAAATTTCAAACCAGTTCGAGGTATAAGAAAATATACTAGATTTAAAAATATGTATGGTGTACACATCGTTGAGCACGTGATTGTTGTTTTCTTAAATTTATGTATACGCTCATGACAGTCCAAACGATACCATCAAAGGTTTTTATCAATTTTAATGAAGAATTGTGGAAGGTTGGACAGTCGGCTACGGAAGAAGCAATTGAATTCTTGGGTGTATCCATGCACAATTACCTCCCCTACGCAGTGGTTACAAGTCCACAGCACATAATATCTTCGAAACTTTATGTCTGATAACACGATATCACCAAAAAGTTCTCAATGAATTTCGATTAAAATTTGTAGAAGGTGGAGGGGGGCATGAGCCATGGAAAAGTGATTAAATTTTGGGATAGATCAATGCACAATTATTTCCCCTGACAAATAGCCTTGGTAGGGGTATACGATCTCTGAATGTTTTTTAGTCGTACTATGTAATGAAAATCTGTAATCAAAACTATTATTTCAATTATGCTATATCAAACAATAGATATCATAATTATCATAGAGCATTACAATGATTGCCTATATGATATATGATATGTAATAAACCCTATTTAATTAAAATCTCATTGGGAAAAATGCTCAGTTGATATGAACACGGTATTCCCCCGCCGATGAGACGTATTTTTCTGCCAATAAAAAATATCCGAATATTACAGTGCGTCTAATACTCTGGCATTATTGAGAGGAGGCTGTACACAGAAAGCTCGCACTGTGCAATCAGGTATTCGGGATGAGATATTGTGGGGCGTTCCAATGCAGATAAAAAGAGGAAAAATCCCCAAGTAAAACACGCGTCTTATACAGAAGTTTAATGGAGAGTTTAAGAAAGCTAGTTAAAGAAATATATCAAATTAAAACGAACTACATTTCGATTATAAAAAAATTGTGAAAAATTTCTGTATATCTATCCTATGTCCACTTTAGATTAGAGAGAAAAGTTGTTATCCTTTTCAAATTTTGATGGCTGTCATTACTGGTTTGATGATTTCCAGCTTCCAAAGGATGACTCCTATTCTTATACACAATACTTTCTTTTAGTTAGGATGTGGGATTTTTTTCTCACGGCTTGCAATTCGGCCTGAGCTTTCTCAATTCGGTCTTAGTTTCTCTAAGCTCATTCATGGTTTTAATCATGATTTTGGCTCCTATCATAAATGAATCACGTCTGTAGAAAATAGCAGTGCAAATACTGCCATAATATTCAAAGTTTTCATAGCTGGAAAATGCAATGGAGCCTGCAGTTATCAGAATAATACCAGCAAAAACAGATAATAGAACTGACAGAATTTTAATCAACTGATGCAATGATAATTGAACAGACTAAACATGCATACGTATGTGCAGGTATAAATATGCACAAGCATAAGTGTATATATGTGTGTGCGTGTATCTGTACCCGTTGCACGTTCTGCATATAATGATAGGAATGTCTCATCAGTGGGCGGGTCGAATAGAAAATCCATTATCAGACATTGACAGGTGGTGATAGAGAAAAAAAGTTCTCTCAAATATCAATCTAAGGAAGAAAACATTCTTGTTTGTATACGTAAATATACATTCCTGTCAACCTTCATCCCCACACACATACACATATTCGCAGACGCACACTTCCCTTATAGGTTATAAATAGAAACCGCCAATTTCAGAGCTGAGAAAGTCAAGTTTTTATCAAGGATTCTTTTTGTAGATTGATTAATCCGGATTTTTTTCTCCGATCTTTGTTTTATTTTCGTTACGACTGTTCTACTTTTGAAACGTCGATTACCTCTTGAAACAGTTATCCCCTGACTCACGTTTGAACCCAAAACCTCAAATAGAACCAGGCGAATTTTACCCCAATTCTTTGACATGTTTCAAAAGACAATCAAGTGTTCGATTTTGAAACTTGAAGTCCATCATCTGTTTTTGAGGCCTGTGGCTACTATATTCTATTGATATATTTGAGACTTGAGAATAGAATTTGTGCTGATTCCTTGAAACATCTTGTTATCTAATGCCTTTCTTTGTCTAGTATTGTGACTTCGATCTAACAAAAATTGTATTATTTTGCAGTATATAAATTTTAAATATGTATGCATGTGTTTGTAGGTATTTGCTGTACCTAGCTTTGTATGGCACAAGTTTATGAGTGTGAGAAAACAGTGAGGAGTGAGCTCACTGTGATAGTAATGGTGAAGCCACAGTAACATGATAATCAATATGCCACAACGAGTGTGTTCATGCGTTTGTGTGTGCTATTTGATCTTGTTTAATTGTGAGAGTGTGTTTATTGCACGCAGTCACTTTTGTTTTCGAGCTGTTTAGCGCACGTTTATGTGTAGGACTCAAATTGTTCCTCTGATAACCTCTCTGTAGACAACCACCGTTTATATACAAATGCACCGACTCAAAAAAAAGACCCAACAGTTTGAGCTACTTTCAAACAACAGTGACTTTAGAGTACTTGAATGCAGCTCCGTAAGAAAGAAGGAGATAAAGGAAAAAAAAAAACATTAGAAAGGGGTATCTCAGACAGATAAGAAGGATATCATAATCAAAACTTAACAGTAGAACATTTGATAAAAGACATGAAGACGTGGACAGTATCAAGCATCAAAAGGCCAGCCAAAAGAGGAACTTGAATTGATGGATCGACAGACAGGGAAGTTAATGACGACGCACAGGACTTTACACACCAGAGATGACGCCAAAAGACGATACGTAAAAAGAGATGTTTATTTAGCATCAAAGACGGTGATTTGCAAAATACGTACAACAGAGCAGTGGAAGTATTATGAAAACTACAAGCAACGTTACAGGAAGTGAAATAAGGGCGACAAGCAAGAGAAAATCAACAAGGGAAAAGGAAGATGAACAGCCATTTACACATAGAATATTCGACAAAGATGAATATTACTTTTTACCTCGGCAGGCAAGAACAAATGTATCAAAGCCAATTATATCAAAGCAAAAACAGAAAACAACAATTGTCGACTTTGTGGATAAAGGACTGTGACTGTAAATCACATCATTAATAAATGTAACGAATTGGCTCAATGGGAAAATAGACACGAAAAGTAGGGGAATTGATATACTTGTGACTCTGTCAACAACATAGCTGCGGTCATACAAGCAAACCGTATGAACCTAAAATGGATACTGTCCAAGAAAAGAAAAAGGATGAAATACGAAGGGACTGAGGTCCAGACTGCACTGTTAGTGACATGAGAGACGAATCTAACAAATGAGGCTAATAATATAAGGGGAAGATCAGCAGACCCTTAAGGTCAGAATTGAAGGAGACGAAAAAGCCGCAAATAAAGGTGAATTAGAAAAATATAGTATGATAGACCATGTCTGGAGGTAGAGAGCTGTACACCACCCTCTCTGGAAGTAAGTCGCAATGATAGAGGGAGAACACCGATGAAGAGTGAGTAAAATGAAGGAATCGGTATACATCTACTTGTCGACTATGTAAGTTAGGCCAGTGTGGATTTTAGCTTGGTATGGCTTTCGCTGCTTAACAGGGACAAGATATAAAATTCTGTATTTAACAAAGAAAGAAGTTAAAAAGATAGGCAACGTTAGTTACAAGCGTTGTCGCAAAAATCTGTTTGCTACTTTTTTTTTACTCGACTCTGTCGGTAAAAGAGGCCAACTCTTTAAATACCGATAATGTACCTAGAAGAAGAAGAAGAAGAAGAAGAAGAAGAAGAAGAAGGCCGTATAATGTATCAAATGAAACTAAATCAATAAGTGCAAGTAATAACCTGTAGGACTAGCTTGCTCAAATTATAGATTTTGAGAGATTGATGGAGACAAGATAGATAAAGAGTTAGAACATCAGTTTAATACTTGAAATATAAGAGAAATTTGCTTATGTTTTTAACACAATACTTAGACTGCTACATTCTTCTGCTTTTCCGGAATGTACTTTGTATCCACGGGTTTCCAGAAATCACTCAGCACTTTAAAGAAAAGAATCTCCAATTGGTCGAAGCACTGATTTGTGAACAACAAAGATGAAGATAATGTTCCAAAAATACGTGGAATATTGGAATTTCAGAAAACCATGTTATGCTCTCGTAGTTTATCATCATCATCATCATCATCATCATCATCATCATCATCATCATCATCATCATCATCATCATCATCATCATCATCATCATCATCTTTCTAACGTCCTTTGTTGGAAATAAACTTTACCTAAGATCCGCCAAACCACTCTATAGTGGGTGTCATAACGCCAACATCTCCTTATTTTTTGCCGCCCACAATTTTGGATATGATCTCTAGGGATCCACGTTGCGAGTTGTGATGTCAAGCAGTTGTCTGACATTCCTGCAACATGGCCTGCCCATTGCCATTTGAGTTTTCTGATGGATTTTATATCTCTCACTTTTGTTTTTTCTCTAATATACTGCACTATTTAGTGGTCTCTCCATGAGATATTATGAATCCCTAAATTCGTATATTTTTTATTGCCATGACATTTTCACTAATATAAGTTACAGGAGTCATTCACTACCATTCAATAAAGAGGCAAAGTCTGACGTCATTAGTAACTTCCGGTTCCAGCAGGGATATAGTTCATACTGAATTAGTACTTGGAAAATCTTACTCGTTCCTCTTTTCACCGTTCTTTGGTCATTTCGAGCGCGATTTCGGACATTGTTGGTCAAATGATTTGATAAAATCAAATCATTCGACTTTTTCAGAGTGAAATGCGAGTCGGATAAACACTGGGGTTTAAAACGGGGACGCTAAATTACATCTTTTCCAGCAACCACACTAAATAAGATCCATAGCAACTTTATTTGTTAAAATATTCAAATTGAATTATAATTCATGAAGAAAACAATTGAAATAAAACAAAAAATATACCTCTCGCTTTTGACTCCTAGAAGTGAAAAAATCCAACACTAAAAAAAAAAACAATTCCCCTCACCTTTGACCAAAAAGAGAAAAGATTTTTATCCTCACTTTTGTCCCCTAAAAAAACTTGCCTTTCGTTTTGATCCTTATAAAGTAAAAAAAAAATAAGTCTCCTCTCCGTTTTGACCAATAACAAAATGTTCCCTCTCACTTTTGACTGAAACTTCTGAGAAAAATGTGATCAGAATATGAAACCAAGTAGAAAAATTCAAAGAGAGGTGGGTTCAGGATATGAGGCAAGGTGAAAAAAACAAAAACAACTCTAAAAAATGGTTGTCAGAAAATGATTGTAGGTGATTTCCCGAGAAAGATTATGATCAGAAAAAGAAGTTCTCTGATGTTGTTATAAATATACCATTTCCAATGAAATATACGATATTAGACTATTTAGTGGAACATTTACAAAACGTGTAAATTCACTGGTTTTGTTTCTGAGAATTCTTTGAATTTCTGGGGTGGTGTTGATTATTTTTTCTTAAAATTAATGTTTAATCGTTAAATGAAGGCAAATAAGTTATTGCACTTGTAAATGATTACTCATCCGTTTCTGATTAAAGAATATGTGTGTTTAATTATCATGTTATATTTCAGATCACCTGGCCTCGGTTATCAAGCTAGTCTTAAAAATTTTTTTTTACTGTAGTACGTTTAATTCTCACCAAGTGCTCTAAAATTGCAGCTTTGTGGTACACTAAGCCAAGCCTAGCAATAGCCTATCCTGTAGTGAAATGATTTGTAATATTGTAGTGAGTTCGATCCCCACCGGATGGTCCACTCTTGTGGCCTTGTACTAAATTCTGCTAATCTTAACTATAGTTTTGTTTATGCTAAATGTACAGGAAATGAAGGCTTTTAGTTGACCTTTACATGATAATTCAAACTCTCATCTCCAAAGTTGGAGTCAAAAATTGATTAAACTGACACTCCAGTAAAGATTTCTTCCGACAATATGTAGTTTGTAGAGACAAAATAAGTATAAAGTACTTTCAAGTAGTAGTTATGTATTATGTACTGATACGGATATAGACAATTGACTGATCTTGCAATAGTTATCTTACTTTCAGCTAATCTATCTCTTGGCTCAGGCACACCAATTCTATCCTCTTTACAGAAAAGTTATCCATTAGTCGCATTGTTTCCATCCTGAAGTGTGTGCACGTGCGTTTGACCGCGTGTAAACCTATGATATAGACCATTTCATAAATAAAGACATAACCCCCCCCCACACACACACACATATACACACAAGCACACGAAAACATAAACATCTTCGATAGGAAAAGAGCACTCTGGTGAATGGGTAATTTAAGCTAAATAGATATATCGCTTAAATTTAGCCTTACTGACCGTCCAGTTCCTCCGGCAAAGGTTTCAATCCTGTCTCATGATACTGGATGGTTTAATGGATTGTCTATGAAGAGTTGTATTACAAAGAAACAGCTGACACAATATATATATATATATATATATATATATATATATATATATATATATATGAGATTTGAAAATACTAATCTTATTCTCATCCACAATAATAATGGGTAACCCAGTAAGAGACAAGTTCAATTGAATTACATCTCTATCATTGTCTGTAAAAAGAAATTGGCATATTTTCGTTTAATCTGGCAAAGGAATATCTAAACTTATACAAATTCTATGATTTGCTCATAATTACTCAGCCGAGTATAGACTTATTCATATCTAAATCTGATGCAATAGTGCAAGTATTATGCACAGACATTTCTATCAGTCATTGCAAAGAATTAACTAAAATCGAGAGCGCCTCTTCATTTTGTTGTTTGAAGATTTATACAATAAAAAACCTGGACCAACCGAACAGAAACAATAACGACATCTTCAATAGATTAATGAGATAAAATTTAAAAAAAGAAAAAGAATAGAATCAGTATTTAATATTTCACTATAATAAATAACAGGATAATGACGCCTGATCGCTGGTTTCGGCACATAAGACGATACTTGAAGCATCCAAAATATCCCATGAAATGGAGTCGTCTTATTAACCAGATGAAAAAAAAACAGTGATCTTAAAATTCTATTCAAAATTCTATTCAAAATTCTACTTGATTGGTTCCATAATCCACCAGACCCCGTCCAATAACGAATATTCAAGCTACCGGTATATCAATCTTCTGACGAACACATATACGGGTACTATATCAATATTACTGGTAATGTTAGGTAGTCTACCGAAGATAGTGGTCAGACTACGTTAAATACCACTTTCCCTTTGGTCATTTTTGGTCTTTAAAGCCCTTTCCCTCAATAAGTGCGCGTCTGTTTGAGATCATTTGGTACTTAATTGAAAATCCGAAAACGGTAACCTCAAAATCTTGAATCAACATCGCATGACTCATATAGAGGAGAGTCAACGAATAGTATTTACCTTACTATATGCCTCACCGATACCATAACGATAATTCAAGCGATTTACAGGTAATACATCAACAGATTACCCTATTACTGGTTACACATTCAAGGCATTTAATTCATTGTATTTGTACAATATCGCCGTATCAGTTGTTTGTATGCTCACTGACTTAAACATCACCACGGATACTTTGAGAATTTGGAGTCGTCTTATGCCATCGATATCGACTAAAAACCATGAAATTCAGACCCAAAAGGGGTCTTTTCTTATCTGAAGGTCGCCTTATCCACTAAAATCTGATACATAGAAGTAACCAGGAAATTTTCTGATTTAATTTTATACACCCAAGCCCAAAGAGAACCCAGTAACAAACATTAATTTGGGGTCAGCACACCGTATTTTAATTCATTTATTTTTTTACTTAAACTTCTTTGAAGATGATAAGGTCTACTTGAGAGTACAAGTTTTCATGAACACGCACTTGATAAATGATACATCACGACCGACAGCGTGTTTTTCCATTTCATTTGATTATGCAATTCAACCTTTTATATATTATCTTCCAGTTGGCACAGCCACTTCTATTTGGACGGATATCGACGCGACAAGACTACATCGTTCGTTGAGATGTGATAAAACATACGAAAAAGTGAGGAATTATCTACCACAGGAAAAAGTGAGTACCTTCGAAGCATTAGTTTAAAAAGACATTTTTTCTTGGAATTCATTTAAGTTTTCCATATAAAAGGACGGATTAATAATCCCGTAATCTGATTCGTAGTTGTTAGCAAATTTTAATCTGAAATTGTCACTGTATAATGTTCGATCCATAAGATTGATATTAATCACTAAATCGAGTGTATCAACAAGGGAGGTGGTTATGTTGGAAATATTTGTTTTGTGAAGTAAATGCTTTTTGCACATCACCAGGCCACAGACTTATTGACGTAGTACATTTAGAAAAAAAAATATATGTATACACAGGTCCAATAATTTATCCCTTTTACATATCTGTGTTTGTTCATGTGTGTATTTGTATTTTCGAACTACCTAAAAGTTCGAAGATTGCTTGATCTGCGTCATGTCAAGTCTTTCTGGACATTTAACACGGGATCACTCCATCAGGAAATGACATACCTCATTTTCTATCATTTTATCTTTTTTGAAAGGAACCATTTCGTAACTTTAATTCCTCGAAGTGTTGAGTAGCTCCTCCGGTATGAAATTTTTGTTTCATACGAATAGATCCACGTATTGAGCTGAGGATATTTCTTGTAGAAATCAACATTATTGGACGCCTCACCATAGAGGAAGACAAAACAAGCATGCCGTTACTACTGTAGTTTGTTTGATCCTTAGTGTACACAACTAATGATAGGAATTTGAGGAAATAACAGCCGGCCTAACACCAAGAGACCACTAGTGTGACTCTCTGTCAGAGTAAGATGCATTTATTGAATTATTGTAGTAAATACCGTGCGTCTTCTAAGAAACCATACAATGTGATATCTGTCCGCACAGAATGCTCGAGAAAGTAAGCTTTTGGCAAACATCGATCCAGTTCAACAAGTATTGAAAGAAGACTAATAGTAGTGTATTGATTGGTGTCTTGTCTCGCGAGCAAATATTCAATAGAGGTTCATACTAAGCTTAGCTTGGTCGTACACAAAGTCAGAAGTGTGGAGACATCCAGTAAGAATCGAACTCACTACAATAATTATGGTCGATAATAGTTTGCTAATCACCGGCTCATAATGAGGCATCTCGTAAGTATTCAGTATATGCGATCTTGCAGCAGAGTTGGCTGCGTCCCACAACATATAATATGTTGTGGATTGGATGTTTGGCTTGGATAAGAGGATTGGGCTCACTGAGCGCTCAAAAAGTCTGGCTTTGTGCTCTATTTGGCAACTCCGATAAAAATTGATATTGGACTGAAGCTTCTGAGTGTCCATCATAATATCCAAGTTTTAGCTTTTAAGATAAACACTTTGTTATTCAAACGCTTTTTGTATTTGTTTGAAATATTAAGAACTCGAAACGCTATACGTTATTTACTCAGAGGAAGCCGTTTATTGCAATCACGGATAATATTATCAAACGGTAATTGCTATCAAAATCTTTCGGTCCCAAACACACTATCTAAGAAGCCTAGCTGCTGCAAGGTCAATCTCTACTCCTATCTTTATTTCGACTGAAGACGATTACTGCAATTTTATTATTGTATACAAGATAACAAAGTCAATTTGAGCCTGCGACTTGGACCTGTGTTTTACGAAAGGAAATAGAAATTACTTGAAATTAAATGAAAATACAAATAAATTTCATATAAACTTTCATTATGTGCAATCGTTTTTTAAACAATGAAATCAATAAGATAACACAGAATTTATAACAAGGAATGTAAATCATTAAAATCTTTATAACCTTTGCTTAATGTTATTACCTGGTTATTGTTATTTAAAAGGTATATGTATTTACTCACGCCTTTCTCTCTGTTCACACTATGTCTGTAAATGTTCTTGATGAATTTCTGTAATATTTTGTGGAAAGATGGGCTGTGCTCTATGGAAGTTGTTCTTGGGTGGATCCAAGAATTTTTTTCACAATCACCCCCCCTCCCTTTACCGTGGCTATATTTCTGTCCTTGAAATATCTCAAAAAGTTCTCAATGAATTTCAATGACATTTCGTGGACGGATGGGCTGCGGGCTAATGAGGATATAATTACATTTTTAGGTAGACCCAAGAATTCTTTTACTATTACCTCCCCTCCATCATCACTACATAGAAACTGACCTTTCACTCATTTTTTTCAACTGACAGTTTCAAGTTGTAATGGCGTTGGCAGAATCATGCGCTCTCGGAGTGCTTTCTTGTTCTATAAATTACGATGTAGGTTATATTTGCAGAGTGAAGAAACTAGAACGAAAGATTTTAGCTACACTACAGCGATTCCTATCTTTTAACTGTTTTCTTAAATCACTTTTTTCAACTGTTTCTCTTTTTCTCTGTACTTTCCTTGATATTGTCTTTTTCTCATCTTTTCATCCAATGTTCTGCGCACTGCCTTTTATTAGGAACAGACTGTAGTCCAGTTCAGTGCACACAAATATACAAACACGTAAGAATCTAACCTAGGGCAATGGCTGGCAAGGTAGTCTCCCAGATCGTCGTTAATCCAGGGAATTTGATTCTCACGCATAAGTTTAGTAGATATCTAGGTATCTACTAATCGAGCGATTTTTTTTTCTGGGTAGAGTAATTTTTCAGATTTACAATACCGAGAAAGAAAGAGACTCTCTGTTTTTCCATTCAGATTGTACACCAAGAGAAAGCCATAGGATGGATTGGTCGAAACATAGTTACAAAAAGGGAATGCGTTCAGTAGTTTGAAAAGCTTTTTGAATGATAATGACTGATTTGAAAATTATAGACGGCATTAAACCTGGACTGAAAACGTTGCTCAAAATATTGAAATTCGGGGTCTTTTTTTCTTATCATTTATGTTTTTCTGTGATGAGGACAAACAAAGCTTTGATATTTGTTGGGATAATGATGAAATAACAACCCATTACTGCTGTCTCTTCTCGTCACCGTAAACAGCCTTTTCAATCTTTTGTTCTTTTGTTTTCCATGGATGCCATTAATAAAACCAAAATGTACATTATTGTTCAAATATTTGGAATCAGTAAAAAAGATCTAAGCTTCTAGTTCACAGAGTTCACGACATGTTTCCTGTGTGTATTTCAAACTTTTGTGGATCACTGCAAGAAACGCAAAATGATCTTTAAAGAGAAAACACATGAGATCACTGAAGTTGTCATTTATACGCATAAATTCTTTACTGAAGAATTTGTATGTTTGTAGAAATATATACATATCTTGTTTTTATGTTTCCTTAGTTCAATTGATTTAGCAACCATGTGCCAAATGAAATTGACACTTTTCATCAAAATATTGTTTCTTAACGATTCAAAACTTTCCAATGGTATACATCTTGAGAATCAGATATAATTCAAGTGTTAAGGTTGATACAAACATATAAAGTTTCGTTTTTTTCACAATGTTCGGGAAATCTTCGAAATCTTCTCAGCTCTTCATGGCTTGTGCAATAGCTGTTGTACATTGTTTACAACCTTTACGAAAAATTCAGCAGCTGGGAATATGGGTTCCGCATGGAATTATAGAAAGGGACCGGTCAGTATTTAGATACTTATCTTCCTCTAATTGTTTAAAACAGAAAAAATTCATTTTGGGACAAGATAATCATTGGCAATGAATATATCTATTACGAGAATCCAAGTGGTTAGATCTCTAACCAGCTTCAATGTCTCGACCTAAACAGAATCTATTGTTGGCAGAAGTCCGTCGTGTTTGATAGGGTTCATAGGGAATTCTTCATTACGAATTGCTGGAACCTAAACAAACCTTACAAACAAGGCTAGACGGTTAGAAATTGGTTCGTTTGAATGACGCATTGGGGCAGAAAATACCTTTTCTGGATAAGGATGTCGCCTGCCGATTTTGCTGCTTGACAACGCCCTTCTTCGAACCGTGAACACGATGCGACAAACGATCATAAAATTGAGATGTGAACTTCGTATACCATGCAGCGTATTCTCCAGACCTGTCACCACCAGAATATCTTTTCTTTGCAGCGGCTCTGAAAAGTTTTAGATATAAAACGATCCCTCAAAGAATTCATAGAATCGAAATTCGAATCATCGTTGAATGATGGAATGCATACATTATTTGAAAAGTGGCGTAAAGTCATAGAATTCCATGGAAATATTCTGATGGCTCAATCGTAAAGTAAGCAGATAAGAAATAAAGAATAAGTCTCCAGCGAGATTTTAACTAGAGTTCCTTAAAAACCATATACACTTGGGTATGCAAAAAAGAGAAAAGAATAATAGTGAATCACGTCGATTCTTTTACAAATATCAACACGATTAAACGGTTCAGTGAATTTTGATATGTATATTCAAACTCCGCTAATTGTTCGGAAAAGGTATGTAAAGAAAAGGGAGATAGCTAGTATAGAGACTGTACACGATGAAAGTGTAACTTACGCAGATAAGTTGGAACTGATAGGAGACCGTTTACTCCTTACTTACACGAGTTTGTTCGGGAAAAAACTGTGAAAAAACAAAGAAAATTAATTCAATCACACGATTTAAATTTCGACTGTATATTTATTTTAGTGTTACAAATATGAAAGCAAAAACTGTAAGTTCAACGATATGTCCATCATTCTCACGTCCATATCTATGATTTCCGATTACAATCCAAAGGATCTAAAACGGAGTAGTAGTAGCATTACTAGTTGTGGTGGTAGTCGCAGGAATAGGAAGGTGAGGATTGTTCACCCAAAAATTTGTCCATCAGAAGAAAACAATTAGTAAGTTTGGATTAAAGTAAGTGTACATTTTTTTTCAACAATTTGTCCTAGAGACTTGGTGTATGGCTTTTAGTTGTGTCCACACATCTCCATAAGAAACATTTTGGTCGGTTTATCGGTCAGTCCCAGTTGAACAACAGAAAGAGGAAGGAAAGTGTTTTGTGTTTTATTCACTCGCAGTTATCATATCATAAGATGTGTGATGTCAACTTCTTTAAAGTGCTGCCAAGTATTTTTTGTTGATAATAACTAAGATGGTCTGCAAAAATGGCTAAGATTGGAAAAAAACTTGCCAATTTCCACGTAAGATTATAGCTAAAAATGTTATATATACCAATTTAAAGCCCACATCAAATGAAATATGAATAAAGACTTGTGGTAAATAAAACGCGAATCCACCTCCTCGTCTACATATTGTTTAACATAACTGGGACTAATCAACCAATCGTAAAGCGTCTTGTAAACATGTGTGGACTCTACAAAAATATTTAATCTTCTGTTGATTGCAACCCCAACCCTAACCGTAACCGTAATCTGGAACACAAACCTTAAGCACTAACCCTAGACACTAACCCTAAACACTAATCTTGCCTTTAATCCTAAATATTACTCTTAACACTAACCTTAAACACTGACTCTAACCAATAACCCAAAATGATATCCTTGTACTTAAATTTACTAAACTAAAGTTTTAAATTGTCTAATCTTCAGCTGTTGTTCCGTAATAAGTTGGCAACCACAACTTGAATAAGTGTGTCAATAATAGTTACCACCCTTTTCTTTGCATACCCAGTACAAAGAATTACCAAAACTCATTGGAATCAAGCAGATTTTCAGAAGTCAATCATTGCCGGTATTTGGCGTGTTAGCTTAAGAGGAGCAGATATTGCATGCTCACGGGTTAATTCACAAAAGCGTTAATAAGAATGGAAAAGAAGAGAAAGAACTCCTAATCTAACTCTAATCATTTTGGTCGTGAAAATATGTCTTTGTTGATGTCGTATTCTCAAAAGTGGTGGGCCGGTTTGGAGATTGATTTGCATAATCGAAACTTATCTGGTCTTATTTCTTATGAATAATCTTTTTTTCACCTGGCGATGTCATGAAACAGTTCTTGGCACAAGATATAGTATTTTTATGTATATTTATTTTTTCCTTGTATCTATAATGGTCAGGCATTGCCTCAATGTCATTAGCAAAATTGTGACCAGCAAAAATTTAGATAACGTGATTATTTGAATAATTCCAGATTGTTCTGGTATCGTGACGCTAGGAAGCGAAAAAAACTGGTAGGGCTAGGGGAGGGCCCGTGACCCACAACGAACTTTAAAAGGCTGATTAGTGCTTTAGATATTGATAAGAATTCCAGTACACGCTGAGCCATATATTTAACATATTTTGCAGATCTAAATTGTTCTCTTTGCCCTCACGTCAACCTCAGCTAAACATCAGCTTGTATGTTGGTTTGTGAAGCAACTAAGGTATTTGTTTTAAGATATAAATGCTAATTTTTGTTATCTGATTATTGGACTCTGTCAAGGTTGACTATGAGAGTAACAGGCTAGATAGCATGGGGGCGAGTTAGCCCAAGTACTCATTTACCTGCACATTTTTTATACATCAACCAACCTAGATTTCAGTGATGAGATATTTTGTCAAAATATCTGTAGATGAGACAGAGAAGCGAGCTCATGCCTTTCCAAGAAATGAATATAAGCAACAAAACTGAGGTTTCGAACTCTGCTCGAAAATTCCATTTTCAGTGCCAGTAACCAGAACGCCTACTCACATCCAATAAATGCATATTCATTGACAATTACCTTGACAATTGATTATTAAAAGCAAGCAGAACCAACATTTCACAATGCTCAGTAATCTGTAAGCGGGAGAATTGTTCAGATTTTGAAGAGGGTTTATATTTTTGATCAATCTAGAAGGAGTAAGCGTCAAATGGTATCCTTCAAACTCGGGAATTCTACTCTCAACTGTGAACTGCTTGATCATACAATTCACTAATGGAGGGGAGGATAGGAAATCGCTGGGTCTCGTTCAAGTCGATCTGGGCTATTGGGAAGATGTCTTCACGTGATGAGACACTGCCTTCTTGGCTGCTGCTGCAGAATGAAACTCGACTCCACCTTCTATTCCGACTAAAGATGATTACTACAACTTTTCTATTGCATATGAGATAAATAAAAACACTGTGAAAACATATATTTTCGTATGAATGTATTTTTATTTTACTTCGTGGCTATCAGTTGGTAGTGAGTTCAAATCACAGTAGGGAAGTGTGAATTTCACAGATCACTTTACATCCCTTATTTTGGTGAATATTGTTGTTATTCTTGTTCTTGTTACGAAGGAAAAACAAAGTTTGACGATAAATCTTTGCTGTAAAGTGACAGAGGTACCGATATCAACCAAGGAACCACACTATGACACGAGATACGGCAGTGCTACCAGAAGGAAGCTACAATTTGAAATGATCAATATTTAGCAGAGTGCAATTGAGATTGGACTGATTCTGAAGATTTTGGCACGCAGTCATTTTCATATTTGTCTTCATTTTTTTTCAATTTTCAAACAGCCATCTGGAGATTGCCAGGGCGAACAATTTGATCAAAGCATCTGCAACCCATTATCATACATAGCAGATTTTCAGTTATGAATATGATCGTTGAAAGCCTCTAGAGTTCTAGGGAAATATCAGCTCCGTAAAATACATATCCACTATTCGAGAAGGACTTCTCTTGTTCACTGACGATTATTTGGACAAAACAGCACTCTTCATGGAGAATAGAGCTCTATTACAAAAGAGAATCCGAATTTGTTTTCAACAACTCTCATGTGCAAGTCACTCACTCAATATGAATCATATTGAACAGGGATAAAGTATCTTTTTAAGTTTTGAGATGTATAAAATGTCCAGAAAACCTATATAATATTTTCTTTGTTTCGAATACATAATCTGCAAGAGAAAATCATGTGATGAATTCGATGTCTCAAATCATGAAATCACGACTTCAAAATGTAAGTGGCGAATCCACTAGTTTTAAGCTGCATCATATTTTCAATTATTTACATGGTTTGATGAAGATTCTTGTTGTTAAAAAAAGTATGTAAAACAAAGTTGCTGTCTGTGTTTCACGACGGATGAGGCAATGGTTTTATTTCTTTTTCGAACGACCCATGAAGATCCAATCATCGATTGTAGCAATTGTGGGCTTTTACGGCACTGGGTTGATAGCCCGAAGCCCAAGATGGACTGTCTTACAGGGCTGAAGTGCTGTAACTGCCCTGCTATTTACCAGTAGCTGAAGGATGGGTGAGGGGAGATAAACACGCTACTCTAATACCATTCCCTGTGTCAGTTTCCATTAGGACACACGTACTTTTAAAATAGGCGTCTATTTATTTATGTTCACTCAGGGTATGTTTTTTTAAGATGTCTATCAAATTTCCTAGTAAACAGACATTGAATAAATTTTTGTATTCTTATTTTTTTTTAGAGTCTACGCTTTGAAAGAGAATGGCGTCCCAAGACAATTACAAAGTTAGTGAGGCTGAAGAGAAAATTGGAAAAATGCTCAGAAGTGAGTCCGAATTGGACATGGGCAGGTAAGTGATGTGAACATTGTTACCCTGCTGGTTAAATCAGTTATATTCTGTAACCTCCACCTTCCAACAGTGGATTGAGGTGTGGAGTTATTTATTTGAAAATGGTTTATAGTCATAATTTTTTCTCTTGTGTCGTGCAAGAAAATACATTAAAGAACATATTTTTCTGTGTTTTGTCATATTTGAATTTGTCTTTTTCTTCAGTAACTCCGAGTATCCCTTCTATCATATATATATATATATATATATATATATATATATATATATATATATATATATATATATATATACATATATATATATATATATACATATATATATATATATATATATATATATATATATATATATATATATATATATATATATATATGACCTCTGAGGTCACTAGTGGTTATTTCTGGTCATTTCTAGCCAATTTTCAGGGTTGTCAGCCACAATCTTGCGGAAAAGATACAGGGATACATCTTACGAAGATCAATATTTTCGTGACCTTGACTCCTGGGGTCTTTCAGGGACACCAGAGGTAATTTCTGGTCATTTAAAATTTTCTTTTCAAGTTTTTGACAACAATTCAACACCAATGTATTAAGACTAGAAGTAGGGGTCATTTGAGGTCACCAATTCTACCCAATTTTCCAAGTTGTTAAAAACTGAAATTTTTTCTCGGGGAAATCTTTTCACGGCAAACATAATAGGCAAATTATGACCACAAAGGTCATTTGATGTTACAAGAGGTGATTTCTAATTTTCAAATTTGTGGGTCACACATTTGAGCTAAGGGCGATGAAATTGAGCACATGGGTAAATCTTCTCATATTGATGGTCAAGTGAGGTTGACCTTAGAGGTCATTCAAGGCCACCAGAGGTTATTTAAGGATATTTGTGCCGAATTCTCCAAGTTTTAACAATAACTTCATATATATGGAACTGAAACGCGGGAAAGGAGTATCCTTTACTTGGCAAACGTCATAGACAATGCGAAATTGACCCAGAAGTTATTTGAGATCATCTGCGGACAGTTCTGGTCATTTCTTGCTAATTTTCGAAGTTGTTAGCAACAATTTTGGAACAGTAATTTGGCGGTAATTTTTTTTCATGGACGAAATATTTAGAAATGTTATTTTGATATTGGGGTCATTCAAAGTCACGATTCGTCATCTCTGGTCATACCTAGCACTTTTCCAAGTTGTTGGCCCCAATTTTGCTCCTATAATGCAGAAACTTTACACAGGGGTACATCTTCACACAGCGGAAAGTATAGGCAACGTGCAGTTGATGCTGGATGTGCACCTTAAGGGAGAAACACTTCTGCAGGTTATCTGGAAGCTAAGTGACGACATCATTTGGTCTTTTTGTGCATCATAATATCTCTCCCGTTACAAATATGTTTCTTCGGTTGAGAAAGCATTTGACAGGCTTTGAAGCAAACGACGAAGGAATGCATCAGTACACATCATTCAAAGCAGCTAAGATCGCAGTTCTGAATTCTTGCAACGTATCAAATTACCTCCCATATATCGAAACCTTTCTTGCCAACTATTCCCATACAACCAAAACGTTGGAGAAATCGTTTGGTGGCTCTTGCATCATGGATAGAAGCATTATCATGTTGGAACAACAAACGTGAGCCACCAATCCGAACACATCCAGTTACTTAATTCCTCTCTCTTAGCAGATCCACGTATCCAGGCGCGTTTAGACACCTGTTAACAAACTGGTTTGCCATTTTCTCACCATATTTTCATCATCAACATCAGTCTTTTATCGTCCGTTGTTGGATATAGACCTTCCCCAGGATATGCCACAATTCTCTATCGTTGGTGTCTTCTAGTCCGTCTCTCCATCTTGTATTCTGTCGGCCTCGGTTTCGCATGTGATCTCTGGAGATCCATGTTGTGAGTCGTGATGTCCATCGGTTGTCAGCCATTCTTGAAACTTGACCGGCTCATTGCCATTTATGATGTCTCGGACTCCTGTTTTCTTCTCGATATATTGTGCTGTCTTGTGATCTCTTCATGTGAGGCTGAGCATAATTCTCCCCTGCGCACGTTGAATACTTCTCAGTTTGCAGGTCTGTCTCTTGATTAGTTTCCATGTTTCAACTCCATTAGTGACTATCGGGAGGATGCACTGGTTGTATACTCTCCTTTTTTCAAGAATAATGGCATCATCTAGTTTTTGAAGGTTGGGCTTGCTCCACCAAAGGCTTGATATCCTTGAGTGATTCTTCACTTCTATTGCTTCCCAAATCATGAAGCCCACCATATCCACTTGCACGCTTGGAAAGGTTCCTGATCATGGATCCTGTCAGTAATACTGAAAAACATTTGTGCAATTCAAGTTAAACTATGACGAAGACCTCTCCAACACCCCTTATCTCGCGTCTGACAAAGTCTTGCAAAGTTCAGTCTGCGTTTTGAGTGGATCATTTTAAGAGCTGTACGCTGCAATCTATTTCTGTGTCAGAATACTAACCTCTTCATTGCTCGTCTGATGGTCTATTTGTGAACTTGAATACCCGTTCTTGCCTTCAGGCGAGTTATGGACTGATTGGAGTTTTGCAACAATGCTCTAATAACTGACCTCTCATCACGATCGAACATCTTTGGTATTCAACCGCTGTACTTGGCTCCATGATTATCTGAATCACGAAAATAATTTTAAAAACTGCCTGACTTCGATGGAATTGTTCGGCTATTGCATTTTGTGATAGTCCTCGATAGAAATATTGAAATATCCTACCATGTTTGAAAGCGGACACTTTTGGTCTCTTTCCCATACTGTGTAGCCTTGAGTTAGTTTTTGATAACAATATTGATCGATACTTGAATTTTGGCCCCTTTATGACGTACCAATTGTCAATTAATTTAAAGTTTAGTTGTTATGCATTTTTCGATTATGTAGATGTCTCTTAAAATAAAGCATTTTTTTTTTTTACAATGGGACACCGTTTAAACGGTAATGGATAAAAGCAGAATAATAATGAATTTATCTAACTTTTTTTCAAGTTGAGTTCAAAGTTATCTGTTGTACTATATATATATCTTAAATGCTTACGAAGTTATTATGCCACAAGGGAGATTTTTTTTTTCTACAAACAAAAAACAAGAGATAGCTTCTATGTTTTGCTTATTCATACTATAAGTACTTCAGGAACTTTTTTTTAATGTAATTTCAAATCAAATGCTAGGTATCAATCCAAAGCTAATTATCGAAGCTTCAAAACTTGACTAAAATGACCATCCTAATCGTAAGAATTAGGAAAATATGGAACTTGGTCAAAAAATTGCGCAGAGTCCTAACAAAAACAAAATCAGCGATTAAGCGAATGATATGACGTATTCATACGAGATTAATTGTAATATGCACGAAAATCATAATCAAATAATCGAAAGAACAAAAAGAAAACAAACTTAGCATTGTTGCACTAAAAAAACGGAAATATCGCGAGCCGAAGTTCTTGAAATTTGAAAATCCGATTTTCTCAAGTTTTTGAAAATAGCACTTATTATATATATATATATATATATATGTGTGTGTGTGTGTGTGTGTGTAAAAACACACGTATGTATATATATCGAGAGAAAGAGAGAGAGAGAAAGAGTGAGAGAGAGAGGCACTAAGCTTAAATGGCAGATGTCTGTCTCTGTCTCTCCCTTCCTCCCGTCACGTCGCCACTCTCATCACCATGCTCTCCTCCCACAATCGAACGTTACCCCTGACAGTACCTTTCTCCAACCGCCACGTCTCTCCATGTCTCTTCCGTTGATGTGAATTGTGCATATGATCCTTCTGTGTGCATGTCTGTCTCTCCTCCAATATGATGATTTTAATAAGAAGACGCTGAAAAGTAATTTCAGACCTAGAAATGAACTTGAAACGGAAATGGATTTCTCCTAACGAGATACATGTAATTACTGGTATCAAACAATAATCTTGGCCCACCAGCAGTAGACAGACAGGATTGACGCTTTTCGGTTGAGGCCATATTGGATTGCGCGCAAGTTGTCAGTAACTTGTTTGCGATGATTTTTGAAAACGATATGATTATATCAAATATAATACCAAATAGCATCAAGTGTACGATTGTCACTGAATATTATATTTTCCCTTCCAGATATCATAATAAAGAGGAATCAATCAAAGCACGATAGCGCGAGATTTGTTTGAGGATGGAATATTCAATCATACACATGCAAAACCACACGAAGCATGGTTCTTTTCGCCATATGGTATATAATTATATCACTTTTTCAATTTCAAAGTGGACAAGACATTTTTGAGTTGTCGGCGTTGGGCATTGAGCAAAAAAAGTTCAAACCCGTTCTTTAGGCTTTCAACGATAGGAGTGACCCAATCGACTGGGAGGTAATTTTTCAGTTAGAGGCTCGTTGGCAATGAATGAGCTTTTTTTCGATGGTATTTAATTCAGTAACCAATTTTTAAAATGTTGTTTATCATACTGATCATAGCTGTTGCATAAACTTAGTTTATCTTTTATTCTTTATTATTAGATTCAGCATCATTACTGGATGGACCGAAGATTCTTACAATCTTCCCACATCGAACAGATATGCTACAGCAGCTTGGAAGTACAAGTCAGCAATGAAAATGTTCCTGCCATTTCGTTCAGTGGGGAAAGTGTAAGCGTGAATTTATCTTAATTTTTCAAAGATCGATAAAAATAAAAATTGAAATTCGAAACATATCTTAAGGACTGTTGCCTTAATGTCGACTGTTGTGGACCATGGCAGCATTGTTGATCTGTATTCATCATCATCATCATCATCATCATCATCATCATCATCATCATCATCAGTTTTTTAGCGTCCGTCGTTGGACATAGACCTTCCCCAGGATTCGCTACAATTTTCTTGTCGCAGAGCCAGTATTTCTTGAATCTGTCGGCCTCGATTTCTTATGTGATCTCTAGGGATCCATGTTGTGAGTCGTGATGTCCATCGATTGTCTTCCAGTCTTGCAACATGGCCTGCCCATTGCCATTTGAGTTTTTTGATAGTTTCTATGATGTCATGGACACCCGTTTTCTTCCTTATATACTGTGCTGTCTTGTGATCTCTCCATGTGAGGTTGAGCATGATTCTCTCATGCGTACGTTGCATACTTCTCAGTCGGGAGAATGCATTGGTTCAAGACAGTTTAAATATTGAGAGCATGTAGTCTTACTAATTCTGAATAGGCTACAGTCTGAAAAACTCTGAGAGGACAAACTACGCAATTAGTTGAACAGAGAATTGGTTCCTTGAAAGAAATCATCCTACGAGGGATGAAGATATTTTGAACTTTATAACATACTCCATTTTACATCAATAAGCGGTACAATGCGATACAAATTTTCTGAAAAACATTGTAAATATAAAATGAAGCTTAAAAGCATTTCTTTTCCCTTCGAAAAAGGGTTTATCAAAACCCTGAAGACAATCATCGGTTTGATTTTCCCCCCATGATATAAGCAATGGATGTAGTTTTTATTAATAGTGAATATTATGAACATTTTTTCCGGCTGGCGTATCTGTATTCCTTTTTGCCTTACCAGTCCTTTCATTTTACTATCGAATACTTATATATATATATATATATATATATATATATATATATATATATATATATATATATATATATATATATATATAAATCTCTTTTTTATATCTGATCATCTATGAAAAGTGTCTTTCTATTAATCTACACGACAATAAATGATCATATCTACTACAACTAAGCATATTTTGTTTGCTCGACTGCAATCGCAAGCAACTTACATTAGATTCCTGACTGAAACACCGGCCGTAAAGTTTTTCAAGCTCATCTTACTAGTCGTTAGAGAATTCTCCCTCACTATTAAAGCCCTGTGGCAGTAAACTTTTATACTCTCTTCCAAATAAATATAAGGTTTCTGATACTGAATTTCCTGACAAGCAGGCTTTACTTAATTTACAAAAAGTAACATTGTCCAGTTTGGCCTTATATCAGTCTATGACTCAGTCAAGTAAATAACGCATATTTTTCCTACTGCAGAGAAGGGACGATTCCTGTTAACGATGTTGGTTTCTTCTCATTTATCTACCTCACATGGATAACGGATAAATTGCTGGACTTCTTCAAGAAACACAAAAAAGGAGAAATTGCTTCTGTTTGGTCTTGCAGTTCGAAGGACAGTTCAGAGCAGAACGTTCCAAGGTTAGTTTTTTTTAGATATTCCTTTTTCTGAAATAGTCCGTTTTACTCAACATTTCATCAATCAAGTAAAATAAAAAGAAGTGAGAAATGTGTTTATATCCATCCACTACTTACCCCTCTTCTTCTTTGTAACCTATGTCTAATGTAAAATGCTTAATTGATTAGATAATATTTATGCTGACTCAACCTACCTTGATTTGGTATTGGAAAATACATGACGATATTTATTTTCCTTTCATAAATCCACGGAAGGAAAAACTACACCACGCACTATTTAGGTAAGCACTCAGTCATAAAATTAATGATAGAGGTGTCTGCTTAAGAGTGGATGTTTATTAATGATGGTGAAATGTTAGAAGGACACCAGAAAGATTTTGATTGACGAAAATACAAGTAAAGATCTGATTAAACACTAGTGTCTTTTGGTAAATTACGCTAAAATGGTCACGGTATATTTTTGCAGTTCAAGTGTGTAGACCAGCTACATCTATCATACGTCGCTCACATAACACCACAATGTGTTTGAATAGAAAAAAATGTGCATTTAAAGAAGTTATTTTTACTTCTTTTATTGTATAATAAACAGATAACCCTCTTTAAAATATGTTAACATAAGACGTCTCAAGTAATGAAATTCATCCCCAACCTGCTTCCATCAGGTCTTACTCATAACACAGTCATGTTAGTCGAACACTTCATTACGTAATAAGGGTACCATTCAAATAAAAAAAGAAGTGATTTGTATAAATCTAATTTCTAGCATCTGTAATAAATGTAAAAAGAAATACTTTTGAATTTATTCCGTATGGCAAGATAGTTATAACAGTGGGAAAGCAATCCATCTATAACAATCGACCCTCCACTTCATGTACAGAGAAACTGAAAAGAGTCGAAAAACTGCTTGTCATATGCAAAATTGATTTTCCGTTCAGTAAAGAACATAGTATTCAGACATTTTGGATTACGTTTGAGGATTTGTAAGGTGTATCTGTTTTGCACTCTTACGTATTAACAAAAACATAGAGTCACAAATTTCGATCATTGTAAAACCAATGACATTGGCTCATATAAATATACGTTGTAGAAAAGTTGATAATGCAGAAAAAGTAGGAGACTTGAGACTAATTAACACAACTTTGTTCAGGAACACCAATTATATCGAACCAGTAATATATGTAATATATACAGTAATAAAGTCCCACTTTCTCTACTTATAGCCAACAGCATTTTCTTTATCTCACTACCCTCCGGGTATTTCTGTAATTTTCACAATTTTTTCTCTAACAACAAACGTAGGTAAGCAGTTACATTTTAATGAAAAAATGTGGGATGTACTAATAAGTCTCGTCTTTTTTTTTTCCCACATTGTCATCTTTTCCATGGCATTCACTCGAATTTACATTCATTCTCCACACACACACACACACACACACATATTAATCTTAGGGAGTTTATCTCTTAATAACAATAGGAAACTGAACTCCCATAAATAGCTGATAGCATTAACAGTATATATATATATATATATATATATATATATATATATATATATATATATATATATATATATATTCTTCCGTTTATACCATTAATGTTATCAGTCATTTATTCTTATCTAAAAGACCCTGTCCCGAAGTGATCACAATAAACAGCTTCTGTACTTTAAATATTTCTCATGTAAATGAACAGACCCTTTTTTCTCGAAATAGAAAGTTAGATTAGAAATAATTTCCAACATCTTCTCTTTTCCTTCTTGAGTTAGCAGGATTAGATTATTCATAGAGAGTTGAAAATTTGAAACGTCTGATAATTTTTAGCTCCCACTATTGCATGGTACGACCCTTGAATTATCATTTTATATAGTTAACTCTTAGAACTAAGTGTGCACAAATAATGTTAGCCACAGATACTTTTTGTATTTCAAAATCAGTCTATATCCTCCCAAGAAATTTTCCGTCTATTGACCTCAGTTTATGTTATTTTTGTCATTACTGTTGCGTTTCGGCCGATCCATTTGATATCAGCCTTCAGGCGCAGAATCCGTATGAAAAGAGGGTGATTTTTTCGGAAATAGCAAAATAAAAAATATTCTTTGCAAACGTTTGCTTTATTTCCCCAAAAAACCTCTCCATCTTTACTTATATCCGAAAAAAGCTGCAGGATGGATCGACCGGAATTAGATTAGTAAGAGCTTGAGGGCTTGGGTTACTGCGGTGGTAGGGAGTGAGATAAAATGACTCGTAGCAGTACGAGATTTCTCGACATACATTGTTAGATCGTGTACCTAATTGTTGATTCAGTGTTTATAGATATTTCCTACGCTTACTTTTAGTAATGCATTAACGCGTTATTTATCCAAACCATAGTCAGTTTATCCTATGTAGAAAAGTTCTCTTCGAATTATTGCTCATTGTTTAATTTTACAGATTGAAATACCACTGGGAAGAAGAACTAAAGCGGAGAGGCGAAAAAGCCTCCTTCTACAGGGCCGTTTCCCGATTTGCACGAACCAGGCTTTGTTGCAGCGTATTAGCAATTGCCACGAACGCTACTATTGCCTTTTTAGTATCGGTGAGATTTCTTTCACTAAATCACACTAATTTCAGAAAACTATAATACCAAGAAGAAAACTTGTTTCCGGGCTACAAAAAAAAGTAATTATTAACCGAAGCATGACCCCGTGTATCCATCCCTCAGGCAGTACATCTAGATCGCACTAAAGAGAATAGAGTCTGGGGAACGCCCTGATGCCTACAGCAATAATTGAGAGAGCCGGGTAATTCCTAGATTCTTGAATCGTACGTGGGTTATCCACGTTGAAAATATCCTGTGTTGCCTTTGTTATCATGAAATGGCGATAAATGACGTTCCTGGCATTCGAATGCAGATTTTCCAAGTTCGTCAGGCCCTCTTCCTAATATAAATGGGACTAAATAAGCATTTCACAACCTTGGAGTAATTACATTCGAATATATGATCATAAATTCTGTGATATTACATAGAAACTTATTTGAAATAATCTCCCGTCATTACACGGTTAGTGTATCACTTGATGTAGTCAGCGTAAATAGAATAAACGATTGAAGAAAATGGTACTACTGCAGAAATCGAACCTGCCATCGATATGGTAGTCACTTTAATGTAGCGATGCTTTTTGAGTTAAACAGTTGCCGGTCATGCAAAGGCCCCAATAACTTCCTCTCATTTTCATCATGTCTATTCCCAGTCATCAGTGAAAAATGGATATACATGATCCGGCAGAATGATTATAAATTGCGTTGTATCATATAGAAACTTATTTGAAATGTTATCCCGTCATTACACGTTTAATGTATCACTTAACATAGACAGTGTAAATAGAATAAACTACTTTAAAAAATTTTTCCAATGGTTAGGTGGGTAAGTGTTTTTTCTTCGGAAATCTGAGAAAAAAAAAGAGGAAGAAAAAAGAAATCACTTATGTACCACCCATGGCCGGAGAAATCAAGATTAGCATCCCCGTTTACCATCGCATTTCTAAACATCCATATGTATACCAATTTGAAAATGCGCACCCCAACTGCTCCGGCCTGGTAGTTACCTTCACCAGACCCTGGTCTATAATTGGCATATGCATCCGTCTTGTTACACCTGACTAGAATGATAAAATGCATACCTAGGTTGCATAAATACTGATTCAATGGGAAAAATAAGACTATTCTCCCCAGATTAGATATGTATGTTAGGAAGGAATTAAAATTAAGAATTGCAAATCTTATGCTCCGTCCAATAGAAAAAAAAGTTAAGATTGAAGAATATTCAGTCGAAGTGCTGTTAATTTCTATACTTTAGGCTTTAATTGGCCTTCTTTCCCTTAAGAGACGTCAACTCTTCATTCGTAAGGTGGTGGCTTGTGCACATCTTTGATTTGGGACTGAAGCATCAGGTCTCATCCTCTTCACGCTGCGCTGTCTACTGTAGCAATCACATCCTGTATCATATATATATATATATATATATATATATATATATATATATATATATATATATATATATATATATATATATATATATATATATATATATTGTCACAGGGATATGTGATGACAGCTGATGATAACATTTTCCCATTCCATAGTATGGCTGTCCATCACTAGTATTTCTCACCACCTTATAATTATCTAAAGCGACTTGAACCAGTCAATAGATATCTTAGCAGCAATTTTGACAAGCTGGGAATGTCCAAAGGGAAATGATCTAATTATTCCGTAATGGAACTTTCAGATGTTCTCACTAACAAGTAATCAATCAAAATTACTCTGGATAATGATTATCAACGATCCTTTTCCTATCTCTCATCAAAACACTGTAAATATTTGATATTTAAAACAAATTTTGAAAATTTGATTATATATTTGAAAATCTTCATAGAAATTTAGTATGAATAATTTTTCTTTACATACCATATAATTTCAGAAATAAAATTCAAAAGTTGCCAAACAAAACAATATTTTGATTTAACTTATTGTTTTACATTGTCCAATTTAAGATATATTTTCGATCTCAGCTATTTTTTTTTTGTAAAAAAATGAATACACTTCACAATTCTAATTTTGATTTTAGAATTCACCAGTAAATTGTCTTCTAAAGCGGAAAACCTATTCCCATAAAGTAGCATTTTACTGAGATTTCATAAGAGGAGAGCGTTCATATTAAAGACAGATATTTCCGGTATACTTTTTATTTTAACAAGAAAAACTTCAAATAGACGAATTCCAACAATGCAATGAATACAGAAAGTTTGAAATTTCGATAATTGGTTTTTAATTTCTCTATACTTTTGAAATGTAGATCTATCAGGCGTTTAATCATATTTCTATTAATTTTTGAAAGTTATTTTTCTAACAACTGAAAAAAATTTCCAAGAACAAATATATGTTTCTATATATTGGAGGAAAATGATTTTTATTGCAGAATTTTCTTCAATTCCATTTCTTTCAAATAAACTTTTTAACAATTGAATTTTAAATTTTACATGGATGTTTTCGGTGATGCAAAATCCGTGAGAATATCTTATATCTTATACAATTGCCATATCATTCCTCTCCAATGACGAAACCGTGGTTAAGATGATTGACAATAGATAAAAAAAAGGGGGCCAAAGCTGTCCCTTGAGCATTAGCGCGAAAATCAAACGATGATTTAAAATCATTTATTATATTTGTTTTCGAGTTTCCAATTGACGCATAATTCACGTAGTCAAATGTATTCTGGATGACTTGGCTGATCTATGATTTTTCTTGTTATTTCATGTTTTATTGTTTTATAGAGTTTTCTTATCAAGGAGATCACAGACTTCCTGGAAAAGCCCGAACTTCCTTTATATTTTGGAATCATTTTGGTCGTTCTTTTTACTGTCAGCCATTTTGTTAGGCTAAGTTCTTTTTCGTTAGTCTGGTGTCTTGGCTTTATAACAGGTGAGTGCCTTATTTTATTTACACATACATGATATCCCTATCCTGTCAGTAACGTGGGATCTTTTCTGGATCAATGACTATTTTTTCCTCATGTTTAATGCACTTCTATAGTAAAAATCATTTGCCATGCATTTCTATTGTAAAATTAGGCATTTTCATATAATAGCCTTATTCTTTCAATATGATACAAATAATGGTCCTATTCTCATAATATTATTCATAAAATTTCCCTATTCTATTTGTAAGGCTTACATTTATTCCCAATCTTTGACAATCGTCCTTTCACCAGCATTTCGATACATAATATACGGATTAAATGCCAATAAATTGCAAAATTTGGTGTTCAAATATCAGATATTTCTCCCTTCCCCCAGAAATATTTTGTTTGTTATCGAAGAAAATGAGGGTAAGCGAGAGGATTTATGAAGTAGGGATAAAGTCAGTGGGTACTGATAAAAATGCCTTGCCTACGTATACCTGCTTCGAATGTAGTCTGCTCCAAATATGGGTTGAAAACAATGACAATTATATATATCCTAAACTTTTTCGCCTTGATTTGTGTGTGTGTGTGTATGTGTGTGTGTGTGTGTTATCAAATAATTGCTGACGGATTTTGTTGTTTCCTGGCTCTTATATCGCCCCAGCAACGACTGTTTCGAAAACAACAACAAAGTTTACAGATAATTTGACTATAGTAAATGATTAGCAGTGACTCGCTATTGTTTAAAATGAGATTGCTATCATAATAAAAGCATAGCGTCAAAGTCTCCCGCGACTAAAATGGGCACGAACTAATTATGATTTGCTGAACCAGGTTGAATAAAAATTAAATGTTGTTGGAAGAGAAGCGTGGAATCAAAATTCATTGTTTTCTCCTTTCTTTCCGCTCCTGTCGCCAGACGAATCTGTTAGAGCGTTGTAGTTTTTACTTAATATGGTTCTTTACACGCTCAGCGTCAGAGGACGTTAATTAATTAAGGTTTTCACTACTTTACCTGTTATGCGCACCTTTGGCACAGGTGTTAATAACATCATCTGCATGATGGAACATTCCAGTTGTAGTCCAGCCAAATTAGAGTTGGATCCGGAAGTAAATGCATCATTGGATTCTATCTACAAAAATGTGTCAAAAACCAATGTACTTTCGAGAACTCCACTTCTAGATTGACCCGTTTGTCAACAACACAATATAGCTAGATACAGACTGTGTATCTTTATATTAATTTGCCAATTTGATATACAAGAACAAAAACGCTGATTAGAATTCCTTTTCATACTTTATCCTTCACTTTCCCATGCCATGTATCCCGTCCATTTGATGTAGGAATCTTATGGTCTATGTTATTTGAAACCCACTGTGTGAAATAACCACAAAATGCAATGCAGAGAATATCCTCAACATCTGTCGTTTCACAATTGTTTGTTTGTATTTTGTCATTTCTGCCCATCATATTGCAACATTTGTGTGCCGTTTTAACATCCAGCAAGCGAACGTGTGGAAAATTCATAGAAAGAAAACAGAAGTTAATACATAGATTATATTCAGCAAACCACATACATCACAGACTCTCACAATTGTTGTGAGCCATTTTTGATATCGAATGACAGAGTGTGTCTAACTTTACTATTTACAATCGGTTGTCATTTTATTGTCATTCACAATTGGAGTAGCCATTCTATAGTCTTTTACAATTGGGATAGCGATTTTACAATCCATTTATAGATGGTTTCAACCATTTTATAGCCAACAAAAAAACTGTTTCAATTAATCACTATACAACTGAACCCAAAATTCTCCCCCCCCCCATTTAGCGTTGTGGCTGATGAATTCAGAAGGAAGACAATGCAGTTTGGAAATCCTCTCTTTTTGATTAAATACCACCCTTTATATTTGTACTTAAAAAACAATTTTTCCCGTAGGTCCCTATATTATTTTTTTCCTGTTATTCAACATAATATTGCGTTTCGTGTGGAACAACACTTGGCAATGGTGTATTAACTTCCGGATTTGACAATTCTTTGGTGAAATTTCAACTGGACTATTGGTGACATTTTATAATTTACATTTACATCGGAAGATTTTACCAATATCATGACATTTTCCAAACTTGTTTTTAGTCAACAAGGCTCACAAATACAAACTATCATTTGGAGTGTGCTAATATTCCTTGTATGAAACCGATTTTCTACTGTGTATCTAATCTCTAGTTTTCAAAAAATAAATTGGGCGTTAGGATCTTTTGCACTCAATTATCATATGGATACCTAACCGTGGAATGTTGAATAAATTACTTTAGCAGACCATCCTCACTGTTGATCGGTTGCCCAAATTTTGAAACCTTGTATGGTAATAAGCTAAGTTTTTTTTTTACATATTACTACCGTAGTAAGTTATTTACCGTTAACATTTACCAGGTGCCCAGCACTTATGACCTTGCGCTGTACTTAGCTAAACTTAGCAAATATGTATGCATTACTTGCATATCTAATCAATCAATGTTCAATCAATAACTCTTTCATGGCACTACAAAAATGCTAGTATTTGAAACGAATCTGGACATATTTATTCTATAATCATAGTATTGGATAGCAAAGATTTTTTCATAAGAAAATAAAAAGTGTCTCTCTTAATTATTTTTCTAAGGAACCAGAGTGAGGAATGCTTGTCTCGGTTTGGTGTACGATAAAGTTTTACGTCTCCAGAATATTAACAGCAAACAAATGGCTGAGGTGAGTTGAACTTTCACACTAAAGATTTTCGTTATTATACAATGACTAATTTTAACTAATGCCCTTATCTTGATTGTTATAATCACTTTTTGACTAATTCGAATAAATCAGTTCATTATAAAGATAACTTTTCACATCTGAAATTCAGACAGAAATTAAAAACCTTTTGCAAAAAAAAAAAAAAAAAAAAATCTGTAGATTCATTGTAGCACTTGATAGTGAGTGTAAATTCCTCACAAGTGCTAGAGGCCGGTGTTTGAACTGATAAAAGTCAAGACTTCCAAAGCTGAATCTTTATGTAAGAAAAAGAGAGGCCTACTCGAAAAATTGGCATAAAACAATCTTCCTATCAACATACCCACCCAACTGTACTTATGACGTCCTGAGCTAAGCTAAGTAAATATCAAAAAAGGTCCTTGGAATCTGTCTAAATCCACAATATTATCCGCTTAAGAATTCTGATACCTAATAATGACGATACTGATAAGACAACGCTTAAAACGAGACAAATATAAGGGTTTGGTACGATTCGATGCGACCGACTCGATATAAAATAAAAAGCACTAACCTCGTAAAATATTGATGCTATCACAAAAAAATGTTGTAACAGAGAGAAAAAAGACCGGAGAAAACTTTAAATATAAAAATTATTTATGTAAACTATACAAACAGTGATATATTTATGTTTGAAAATTTGCCTTACGCAAAAACTGTAAGCGATTGTAGTTCAGATTTATGCTTGAGCGCTGTTTAACAGTGTGAATAAAAATTCAAAATGGTTACATTCTCTGTTCTATACAGTTTATTCATATAAAGTTTATCCCATATTTTTACCAATCCATAAAAACATTCACGTATAAAAGGTTTTGTGTGTTCAATTGCGAAGAAGCCAGCCTGTTTCCCGGCATACGGTATGGGGGAGTCTAGCAGCAGGCAAAGGCCCCTTTTGAATATTTGCGAGGAACACCTAATAATCTTATATAATATAATTTCACTGCCAAAGTAATGCCTACTCATAATCATTTTTATCAAATATCCATCCCTTATTGTCATTTAATGAATGTACACTATATGTTGTATTAGGTTGTCCTAGCATCGAGTTGGGCTGTAGCGTGTTGGCTACACCGAATAGTCCTTCCATCCTAAAATAAAAATGGATCGTTTCCATTAATTCCCACGCCACGAAATGAATATAACTGTCAGCTAATATTGGAAACTAAGAAGAAGAAAGGCAACACCACAATAATGGATGGATATGTTCATATTCAACCCGGCCATTGGGAAATATCCTCAATAAATCTTAGAAATAAAAAAAAACAATATAAACACCGAGGTACTGAGATAAACAGGACGCTAAGCTGAAATAAATATTTACAGAGCAGAAAGATATTTTAATTGTTGATATCAGTTTAGGCTTCGAAAATAGTTTTTCTTCAAAGTTTCCCCCTTGGAAATCACGATTCTTTTGCAGATGATTTTTGTCTGCAGCCGAAGATATGTCTTGTATTCAATTGTATAGTAATTTAATCTTGCAAAGCCATTTTTATTAAATTCGATTCTCACTTGAAGCTCTATTCTTGCAGTTTTGTGCCACACTATTTGAAGCTTATTAAATACTTACCTAGCTTCCTGTTTATTGAAGCTTTAATGGAGTTTCAAATGAGTAGATATAATTCTATAAAAAATCAGGCGCCTACTGTTTCTGCAAGTCGGTTAACGACCTCGTCTCGCAGACCGATTCACCAGCGTTATGAATGTGATCCTCGCTAGAATAAGAACTGAGCCTTGTGCCAGACTAAGTAAATACATTATCCATTTACCAAGCTTTTATAAATTTGTCTGATGTCCAACACTGATTTGCAGAGTAAATATTTATTCAGCGATGGAATATCGTATCTGTCAGCTGATAAGATGCACCCAACAACTTTGGAGTGGTTGAGGGTATATATCGCTAGAAATTTCTCTATCTTGGTTCTTCTTATTCTGGCAGTAAATCTAACAGTGATTCAAGATAATTCGTAATTGTGACGAAGGCAGAGTAAGCAATAATTGTCCTGGGGCGACTGATAAAATATTTCACTGATATGGTGTCATATGAAAATGCCCCGGTCTTGAGAGAGTAAATATGTATCTAAATACGACGATATTTACACTAACACTGCTTCCAATGTGTCGGTATGATCAAAAGCTTGACTCATTAGGTGTTTGTAATCTTTTAATTGAACCCATTATCTCTCGTCCATATGTTTACGTCTCTTTCACCACCACTCCAATTAGAACAATTCACTGGTCAGTGACAAATACAAATTTTCTTGATATATGACAGGAAACATAGCAGTCAAAGCAACAGAGATGAGGACGTTAATTTGAATAATTAAAAAAAGAATTGACAACACGATTCCTTTACCTTCCTCCCCTTACTAGTTAAAGTGGAGAAGATTTCCAACATGATCACTTTCATCAACCTATGACTGACAACATGTTCTGAGCCGTCATTCTTCCTCAGCTCGCGGAGAACCTGTTGACAGTTATTCGCTGGTCACAAAAAAATCAATGCATTCATACGAGAGAAGAATATCTTATTTAACTTTATAAATAAAATAAGTTAGTTTCAACATCTCCCTTAGTTTCCTTAACTTTTCCTAAATTACGATGTTTTACATCTGAATACCCCTTCCCTTAGACTCTTTTAGGGGAAAAGATAGTCAGTTTGGATTTTTAAAAAAATTGGTGACGGAGGCTTTTCAATTAATAACACTTAGGGAGTGGGATCTTAAAATGATCCAGACAGTAGTTCGTCTTATAACTTCAAGCAATATATATATATATATATATATATATATATATATATATATATATATATATATATATATATATATTAATGATTCTTTGGTTTCTGCTTGCAGCTCATAAACATCTTTGTGACTGATGCCCTCCGAGTGTATATCATGTGTCTGATTTCGCCTTATCTGTTTTCGATTTCTTTCTACCTTTGCCTTGGACTTGGCTACGCAATATATTTGATCAGAGAGTGGGGTCTTTTGGCAGCTGCTATTTTCTACATCAGTTTCAAACTGCAGGTATGTTTTATGTAATTTTTAAAAAAAAACATGGTTATGTGTACTGAAGGAAGAAAAAAAAATATCCAGGGAATCAAATACTAAATTTGCCTAAGTAAAGTAAAGTAAAATATCTTCCTTGTCGATTGATAAGATGGTCAAATGAGTTCAACCATTGTTTTGTCAGATTTGTCGATTCGGACATTACAATTAGAGTCACAGTGTCACATTGTCTCTTCAGCAGAAATATGGGAAAGTCCAGACCGAGGGTCGCTTCTTTGCACGTGTGACTGGAATCCTACTCGAAGGAAAATTATCTGTTTTTCATGTATTTCGACCAGTAAACAAGAGATCAATAGGAGACAATAAAAGAAAAGAGATCTTCACTTTCAATTTTATATTTCATTTACATCTTTCAAGTTGGCAAGAAGCTGTCGTAAAAAAAATACGATTTGCTGATAATGTCATAAATGCATTTTTGATAAAAGACTTTTCATCAACTTTTTCTCCTTCAGGGACTTCTAGCCAGGTACATTGCAAAAGTTAGATCAGAAACTGTTTTCCTGACAGATGAAAGGGTAAGTGTTTAACATCTGATTTTCGGGAAAGGGTGGCTCAAATAGGTTCAGATGGTACAGGTAGGGAGCACGAAATCAGCAAATTGAGATTTAATTTCGTTTGGTACAAAAGGTCTGAATCGAATCATCATCATCCTCATCATCACCAACATCATTCTTTTAGCGTCAGTCGATGAACGCAGACCTTCCCCAGGATTTGCAAGACCTCTCTATCATGGGTATCGTGGACTCAGAGCTTTCTGAATTTATCTAGTTCGTCTCACCATCTTACTTTCTGTCTGCCACGGTTTCGCACATGATCTCTGGGGATCTATGTTGTGAGTTGTGACGTCCAGTGGTTGGCTGACATTTTTGCAACATGGCCAGCCCATTACCATTTGAGCTTTCTAATGGTTTCCGTGATATCTTGGACTCCTGTTTTTCTCCTAATATATTGTGCTGTCTTGTAATCTCTCCATGTGATCTTGAGCATGATTCTTTCACGTGCAAGTTGCATGGTTCTCAGTTTTAGGGCCAATTTTTTGTTCAGGTACCATGTTTTGGCTCCATAGGTGACTATTGGAAGGATGCATTGGTTGTATGCCCTTCTTTTTAGGACTTACAGAATTTCTTGTTCAACCGAAACCTTGTCAACCTAGAGTGATTCTTCACTTGATTTCTTCTTTAGAGGATTTCATGGTAGATACCTCAGTCTCAATATTGAAATGGCATTTTCGAAACTTATATGAGTTATTTTCTCAAGGGTAGAGATTTTTTTCAATTCAATCCCTAAGGTTGACTAAGTCATGTGTAAAGCCAAGTAGAGGAAAGGAAGACTGGAATAACACAATGTTCCAAGTGTGCAGGGCTTGTATGTCTTGAAAATCTACATTTAAAATGCTTTATCTGTACTGCAAGAGCGATCTCTAGCACCGGTGATAAATGCATAAGTTTTTTAATCCCAATGCAGTTCATTAAGATTATCTTTTTGAAACATATCATTGCTGACCAATCAAATAGTTACTATGCTTAGCTTAGTCTGGCTCAAAGTCATGACGATTGTGTAGTACCAATCTTCTATGCTGAGACGAGCTACTTGCCTTTGAAATCAGCTTTCTAAAATCGAATAGAATATCATTCAATGACCAATACCATCTGTGTCTTGATCAATTTATTTGTTAACTTACGTTTCTTTTTTTTATGAAGAGAATATGATTATTTCTTTACATATTGATTTACTGGGAGCAATCTTCTTGTCTTCATCGTTCTGATTATAACATTGGCATTCCCCAAGTGTTTAATGTATTCTGTAACTCTCTTGAAGAAAGCTGGAGGGTACAACGATCAAAAAGTTGTGATTTAAAAAAAACATGATGAGGAGATCGTTCGGAATTAATCAATGTATACCGGTTTAGAAATTCAAAGTAAAATTGATTATTTTTCGTTTTGGCATTAATAAATTTTATATTGTATTTTTTTTTTTCAGGTTCGAAAAATGGCGGAAATTATAAACAGCATAAAATTGATAAAAATGTACGCCTGGGAAAAACCATTTATGGAATCTGTGATGAGTAAGTGGTTGGTTTCTCAAATATTGACAGTTAGATATCATCTAAAAAAAAATTACAGCACTTGTTTCGGGTTATCATGGTCCAAAAGAAAAACTGCTTTTAACTGTTGAAAACTACAATCTTTTTTATTACGTATCTTGTAATCAGTACTCAGATAGGTGACTGCTTAACACCATCAGGTGCTGTTAGCGACTGTTAGCAATGTCTTGAACAATCATACCGTGAAGCAAAAGAACTCTGTATATGAAGGAAGGGGGAAATTACTGATATGTGATTTGATACGATGAGAATCAATTTATTAGATGTATGCATGCATCTCTGTAATAGACTTTTTGGTTGGCCTGTCGGTCCTTATTGTATCAAATATCAATCATCTCAGCCGTATCATATTGGATTGATATGAAGCTTGTTTTAGACTTTCAGATGAACCATCCTTATTTTCATCTTCTTTCTCCTCTTCTTCCCCTTCCACCTACTACTATCACAACTAGTTAAGCTAAATATCAATTTTCTTCGTCGTACCCTCTTGGATTTATAAAAAAAAACTTGGTCCAGACCTTCGAATGAACCATCCTCATCTTCCTTCTAATACTACTACAAACAGTAATGCTAGATATCAAACTTCTCGGTCACATTATGTTGAATTGGTACGGAACTTGGTCAAGACTTTCGGTTGTACTATCCCCTTTCTTCCTCCTCCTCTTCCTCCTGCTACTACTATCACTACTAATAATACTAAATATCAATTTTCTCAGCCGTATCATGTTGGATTGATATGAGATTTCGTCCAGACGTTCGGGTGAAGCATCCTCCTTATCCTCCCCTTCCCCCTCCTTCTTCTCTTCCTCCTGGCACTACTACCACAACTAGTAATGCTACCACTACGCTACGAATCCTTTTGGGATATGGACGTAAGGTTAATGGACGCATTATTGAACTTATGTTTCTTGTTTCCGTTAAACGTTTGAATGTGATGATGATGATGATGATGATGATGATGATGATGATGATGATGATGATGATTATGGTATCTATCAGGCCTCTATTTTGAGGTCGTGATGTATCTTTCTTTAGTCTTTATATACGCAACCGATGATACATCAATAACTATCATACTCATACCATGTGTGAATCAACTTTGCAGATCTTCGCAAAAAAGAAAAGAGACTTCTGCAGCGCTCAACGACTTCACAGAGTATATCCAGCGGAATCGCTTACTTTATTCCCACCATGTCTTCAGTCATAACAATTGCATCATTCAGAGCGACCGGACATGATATCAGTGCAGCAATGGTAGGCACATTTATATTATGATTTTAGTAAACTCAATATCTTGATCTGGTCAAAATGCCGAATGGTACTTTTCAGGGCAGGCAATATTCTGATTGCCAATGCGTCCATGGTTCAGGTAAAGAAAATCCGTAATGATCATGTGCTAGATATATTCCTCTGTGGGTTGTTACCTATTTGTATCAATTTCTTTTACTTATGCATACAGTAGCCCAAGTGTGTCAGCAAAATTGATTGCTTCAATAACTGATTACTGATAGCCACCTTCTTTAACAATTCAAATGCGCGGCACAGAGATTGAGTAACAATATTGTGTTTTAGGTAAAAATTGCAAAATCTGTTGTTGACACATGAATTTTCCATCCGGCAGTCCAAAGTATATAAATGTAGAAAATGAATAAAGTATAAATGGGGAAGTGGTTGAGATGCAGCAGTGAGTCAGTTAGTAGCAATAATCATGTTCTTTTCCACTCTTATTAAAATAATACTTCAGCAATGAATGGGCTCAGGTCGAAGTTCCTGCTTGAATTTTTAGTGATGTCTGCGTGCCCCTACTTGCATCTTTCAGCCATTAAGACACTCATTAGCTCTCTTCTTCAAATAAGATAAGTTATATTCATCAATATTGAACAGTATAATATAGTATGATAGCGTGCGAAATCTGTTCGTTAATATGAATCATTTTGCATTGTAGGCTTTTGCATTTGTAGGGGCTCTAAATTTCTTGCGGGTTATTCTCATCATCACACCCTGGGCTACCCGTTGTATGTCAGAGGCCAAGATTAGTCTTAGGAGAATGCAGGTAAGAATATTTTTGACTAGCTTTCTTCATTTTTGTCACTTTTTATCACAACGTTCTAGGTGGAATCACTTTCAACTTTCATTCTAAGCAGTATGAAATCATAAAAAAAATAGCTTCCAACAAGACTCGGACTCGCATCTCGTATCCCAGGAGCTCTTTTACAGGGACTTCGCTTTAATCAATCAATTACGAAATATTAATGGCTAGACAGGGTCAAAATGTTCAGTAATATTGCTACCTATCTTCGCTCATATTGTTTGTTTACGACTCAACAGATTTAGTAGCAATCGTCATCACTAGTAGTAGCCTTCTGGCGTCAGTTGTTGGACATAAACCTTCCCCGGATTCGCCATGAGACTTCTCTAGACTTCTGTGTAGCGGCGTACTTTCTCTAGTTCTGTGTTTTCGATTTTGATGGTTGTGTCTTTGTCTTCAACGTGTTTGTTGTGCACAAAATTTGTTTTACTGAGGTTTATTTACAAGAAGAAAACAAATAACATGTGCGCTTGGAGATAATGGAGACCTAACAACGGACAGGGACTGTATGGTCGAATATGCCTAGGAATTCTACAAAAATCCCTTTTCCTCAAAAGAGAAAGGAGCAAAATATACAAATTACGAGCAAACAGTTCAAAGGTTTCCCAGAGGTTACTCCATGGGAGGCGACTTAAGCCATCAAACAAACAAACAAGGCCTCTGGACCCGATAGAATCACCATTGACCCACTAAAAAAAGCTGGTAAAGTCATCAATAGGAATCTAGCCATACTATTCAACTTATGTCTCAAACAAAGCAAAGTCCTAGAAAATTGGAACACTGTCATCATAATACTTTTATGTAAGAAAGGGAACTCGAAGGATCTCAACCACTACCGACCAATAAGCCAACTCAACTGCATTGCCAACCGAACCACCGGTGCACTGGACGGAGACCAACCACGGGAACAAGGTGGTTTTAAAAGAAGCTACTCGAACATTGACCATCTCCATTCGGTAAATCAACTAGAAGAGAGAGCAGCAGAATATAGAATGCCACTAGCTATAACATTTGTTGACTTCAAGAAGGCCTTTGACTGAGGGGAAATCCCCAAGGTTATTGATGCTTTCATCAACAAGAAGTAGACCCTGAATACATCAGAGTATTGCAATTCATTTACCGACACAGCAGTTTCTTCGTAAGACAAGGAGATACCAGATTACCCAAACTATTTACAACCTGCCTCAAGATGATCTTCCGAAACCTATACTCTGAAAATAAAGGAATTAGAGCAGACGGCGAATACGTAAACAACCCCAAATTTGCAGACGACATCTTCTTTTTTACTGAGAACTTTTATGGCCTCCAAATAATGCTAGACGTACTGAAGCAGAAGAAAATATGTATTAAATGATCAGCCCCTAGAATGAACATTCGCTATATCTGTTGCCATACCAAACGTGCTGAGGAATCTTTATCTGCAGACTTCTTTTTTACGAGATGCAACCTAGAAGTTTGAGGAACTGAAAGTGCGAAATGCTCCCCTGAAAGAAAGAAAAATGATAGAACATGTTTTTTTTATTTGTTGGTGATTTCGATGTATGTGAACGTCTTTCAGTATTTGCTGTGTCTAATGTTTTATCTTATCTCCATTAGTCAGTGTACGCAGAAATTTCCCCTCTAACAGAAGTATGTGCACACTGAATTTCATGTGCAAATGCAAACTTGAAATTTATATGATTGATAGTTTCCGTAAATTCGAAGGCAAAATCTTTTCTTCACCCGCTGTCTGGGAGTTGAACATATTTGATTTGTTCAATGATGCGTTGAATAGAATGCAAAGAAATTATTCATTCTAAAAGGTTAGAAAACGCTATCGATAAAAACTATAATCTCCTCTGAGTTTGACACTCGTCAAAGAAAATAGAGAATTTTTGCGTCTGTAAATTTTCAGTTTTTAAAAGTTCGTGTATTTCTTGTATTTATCGGAGAAAGGTAATGAAAGATAAGGATTCCTTTGTTTTTTTTCTATTAAACAACTTTGATTGATTCTTATAAAACCTTCAAAAGTGAAATTTGTTTTTAAAGAGAATTTAATCCGTAGAGTCGAAGTTTATATTAAATGTTACTACGTAACATGCATAACATTTTTGTAACGGGTAATAACAGGTTTTGTTGCATGTTTGAATTCGATTTATCTGCCAAATGACGTTTCAGAAAGTCAAGTTTTCAAATATAATCGCACTCTTTTTCACTAGCAAATGAATACATTTTGATTGTCTATGGACTCATGAGCTTTCGGTTTAAGAGTTTTCTTAAGCCATTCAACTTCAAACAAACTTTCAGTTCTTTCGTGCTTCACAAACTTAGTTTTCTTTTAGACTCAACATAGTGAATAAGTTTCTTTTGAATTCGACATAGTGAGTAAGCTATCTACAGAATTTGAAAGAGGTATTTTGAACTTTCCGAAATGAACACTTGCTAACCATCAAACATGGCAGCAGGCATGCGTACTGGTTACGAAAGGTGTGCGCGTGCGCAGCTTTAGGGGAACTATGTGTGTCTCTATACATGTAATCATTAGATTGAGTGAGTTTTGTATTTGGTCAATGAATCCTATCTGTGATAAAACAAGTTAAACAAATAGACAGTTAACATTTATTTTCCATTTATTCCTTGTTACAGACTATTCTGCTCCTGGAAGAGTACGCGCCAGATTTTTCTGATCCTTCCGACCCTCGAAATACTTTGGAGATTAGCAGTGCTAGATTCGAGTGGGGAGAATTGAAAAACATCACGCAGGAACTAAAAGAGCCAGACAAACAGAACCAAAAGAAAAAGAAACTTAGTAAGCAACATTTAAGGGATTTTAATGCTTTGAATTTCCTCTATACTGAATCCGAATTTAACGGGTTTGATGTTTTTTTAGCATCAACTGATTACCTCAATTCCTACCGGAAATGGTTCTAAGGAAAATGTAATTATTTAACAGGAGGCAATTGGTTTCCAGGGGAGGAATTTCGTATGAAGGGATTTCAGTCAGGGGAAGAACATATGATGGAAAGTATTATAGTGAAAAAGATAATAAATGGCTATTCAAATTGAGGGCGTAACTGACAAAACCTTGGATCGCGAGGGGAAAGATGTAATATGAAGATCTAATCATCGTTGACCTAGAATGAATTCTCAACAAATTATTGTGTGCGAGAATTCTTCAGTATTGAATGCGTTTTTCTCTTCAGTGGAATTGTAAAATATCAAATATCTTTCTTCAGGGAAGAAGAAACAAGAAAAAGAAAATCCTGAAGCCTCGACAGCTAACAACTTCTCTCTGCAGGATATTTCCCTTACAGTCAAAACGGTTCGTATTTCTTCAACGTCAAAATAATTGATAATTATTTTCAAGAAACTTTGAATGATAGTAATATAAAATGTAAACTAAATTTTTTGAGCAGTATTTTACGTAACACGCAAACTAAAAATGGGCATTTTACACTTTCCCGAACAACACCACAAGATAAACAATAAAAATTAACTATGATTTCAATCCATTAGAAATCAAATGAGTATTAATGCAGAGACGTGGAAAAACCTTGCTAATCGGAAATCAAATGCGAGGCAAGTTTCTATTGGCACGTCAATCATAGCAAACAGAGCTCAAATTGAAAAAAAAGCCTGATTTCACCCACGGCTTGTGTCTAAATATCTAGGAAAATGAACTTGTCCAATGTATTCCTTCTTCAGGAAACGAAATCATCAAGACGAGACTGTCCTTCACTCATTTTCTTTACGATGTTCTCATGTTAATGCAATTTTTCTTATAGGGAAAATTAATCGGTGTTTGTGGACCAGTGGGTTGTGGCAAAAGTTCACTCTTCTCTGCCATTCTTGGAAGGGTAAGTATCGAATTTCTGAACATTAAAACATTTACAGGAACTTGTTCAGTCTTGACTAATAGACTACCTACAAGCAAGATTTGCGGAAACATTTACAATTCCTTTTTGTCAACCGAGAAATACATGATTTAACCATGTTTTAATCACAGTTATCCCCCGTGTTTCGAAAGATCGCTTGATGCCACTTTTTTTGCGAACCGAAAAAGGGCAAAAAGTAAAAATAGCGCCCAGAGCTTGCTTTGCAGAAGTTTTCGAGGTAGCATGCACCCTCTTCCCCTTTCTTCTGGGTTCCAGTTTCTTGTACTTCTCGCCACCTCCGACGACTCGGCTTTACATATCATCATCACTTATTTGGATGTCTGGGAAAGCTCTTAACATTTTCCCACATAAATTAATAGTAATTGGTTCGTCGCTTTACGCCATTCTAACCCACGAAAATGCTTTACTTTCGGATTGTGGTGCAAAAACTTCACACAGAAAGAATAGTTTCAAATACTAGCTTATCTACTTATGGATACATAACTTTTAATGAAACATTTTTATTAATCTTACTTTTCAATAGATCCACAGAAAACAACATTCATCTGTCGCGTGCAATTCTCTCTTTAACTTTGAAAATTTAAATGCTATAAATAACGACTTATACTTGCTGTTGAATAAATACTGACTATTGTAATCACATAATCATTATCATTGTTCAACATTTGTAGTAGCTGGCGGCCTTCACTGAAGATCAAGTGACAGCAGATCTCAATATTCTGTCTGGTTTCAGTTATGCTTTCCTGCATGTTTTCAATTCTTCCTCAGATTTCCAATTCCAAAAATCTTCTTGCAAGACTCTTCGGGATTATTCCAAGTATGCCAATAATAATGGGTACAATCGTCACCTTTACTTTTCACGTATTTCTTTTCGGTTCCCATGCAAATTCCAGATTTTTTTTAGTATGCCAAGTCCAATGCAATGTCATTTTTTTTAATTATCTTGGGAAGCTTTGAGTTTTGGCCTAATCCAACTTTTTGTCGCACAATTCTCCATGGATAACCGTTCCAGTGAGTCGTGTCTATTTTCGGACTCTTTCTAAGCTTATTTGCTGCATTCGCTGTGTCACCACACAGGCAACCTTTGCTATTCTGCTGTCTTGTCTATCTTATCCATTGGTATTGTTTGTTTCCATGCACTTGCTCTAGGCTGCTTACAATATGAATACAGTTTCTCTCTTCAAATGTCCTCTACACGACAATGTCCATACTATTTAATCAGAAATTTCTTCAATTTGTCCCTTGAAACGTCTATGAAGTTGTTTCTCTTCTTACTAGTTGCTTCTCGTTTTTTTTAGTTTCCTGATTCAACATTTTTCGTCACTTCTATTATTATCATTATTATTATTAAAAAGAATAAAAAATCCGTAACAAGAACCTGCTTGGTGGCTATTATGGTTGCATATTTCCCACCAGCACCAGTGGTCAATGTTCGATTACAGATAAAACCTAGGATTTTAAATGCTCTTTTCAAAGTGAGGGGACCCACTTCATTTGGAAAATGAGTGAATAAAATCTTCCTGTTCACTCCTATGGCTTAGTAAATATTTATGATTTGTGATGATGGCACGTTTCGATTTTGGAAGCGAATATGGAACTGCCATATTTAGTAAGTGAATGTCTTGAAGAAGTCCATTAGGAATAAAAGATGCGTTTTAATTGGGGAAGAATAGCTGTAGAATGGCAATTATGCAGATAACTTGGATGCAATTATGAAAAAAAAATTATGGGCCCAAACAGGATATTAAAAGAGGAAAAATGCTCCGTGGTTTTCGATTCGATTTTTGCAGGGGATTATTGGCAGAGGAAAAATTTCAATCAGGGGAGTAATATAAGGAAAGTATAACGGTAAAAAAAGATTACTTGATAACAATTCAAAATGGTGGAGGTATAGAGAAAAGTTTTGATCTCAAGGTGAGGAATGTGACCTTGGACCTAAAAAACTATTTCTTTAGCAAAAAATAATCCATATAAATTGGGGTTGGGTGGGTGTAAAAAAAACAAAACAACATTATTAAAAATAATGAGGATATTGAGAAAGGCAAGGAGTACTGAGGGATTTGGTGTGACAATCTCGCAGCAAAATCCACCCTTTGATAGAATAGGATCAGAAGTTGGTGGTGGTAGTGGTATGATCACGTGATATGAGGGTTGTGTTACGAAAATAGAAGAATAAACACAGGAAAATTCGTCTGCATAAAATGAAATCAGCGATTGATTACATACTGAGCTCGCACATAGTATTGGAAATAAAAACACTTTCAGCCCTCTACTGACAGGGGTGCGCAAATACATGATTATCATTTTGTAAAGCGCAAAGACTCGAACGCTTTTTTTTTCTCGAAGACAACCAGTAAATCTGTTGTTTTTCCTTCTGTTATCGGGGCGGAATACAAAACATCTCTTTAATGGCGCGTCGACTTCATGAATTCTAAGCATCCCTCTTTTCACAGCGAGATCGTTAAGTGACTGATTTTTTTTTCAGATGAAGAAAACGGACGGAACACTGGCTCTGAAAGGGGGCGTTGCTTTCGCCAGTCAACAAGCGTGGATCTTCAATGGAACAGTGAGAGACAATATCTTATTCGGGAGCGAAATGGATACACAAAAGTAATGGTTTCTTTTTACGACATAGACCGTCTTTTTTGTCAAGGAAGGCAGATCCTTCACACTTGTCGCAACACAATCCTTTTAACTTCATCTTCCCTTTCAGTAATCCTTCGTGTCGTACCAAGTTTAACTTAGTAAATATCAGCTTGTAAACTGTTCGTATAATACTGAATGATATTTTTAATTCTCCCTCAGATTTCCAATTCCCAAAATCTTTTTGCAAGACTCTCCGGGATTATTCCAAGTGTGCCAATGATAGTGCATACAATCATCGCCTTTACATTTCACATATCTGCAAACAAAACGTTCCGTTACAGTCTAATTTTCTGAATCTAATATCTTCCGTTTAAGATATCGCACTAAATTTTCTTTGTTATGCCGATAACCTCTTGCATCTTTTCGGTGGAACTTGCTCTTGGTACCCCCTCTCTTTGCATTTTATAATTCCACTTTCATGGAATTAGTGGGCAATAAGATGGGAAACGTTTTACTTCTGCCTCGCTTTTCATTTAATTTCGTCATTTGAATTGAATCCTGCGTTAATGTAATTTCTTCAAAGATTAGCTTCAACGTTTACTTCCGATTACATTATTCTGGAGATGATAAGAACAGATATTGAAATGTCTGATAGAGAATCAACCTCACTCCATCATTTAAGCTACAAAATTATCTGAGGTACAGCAGCTTTGGAAGATATGGATCCCCAAACCTAAAGTCATCATAATCATCATAATCATCATCAGCAGCAGCAGCCATGAAAAATCCCATGTTCCATGACTGCGATTATGCTACCCTCTGCCATGTCTCACTGGCAAATCTTTCTATCTCATCCCTCCATCTTCGGGTTTTTCTTACTGTGTCAATCTCTTAATTAATATTTCACAGGTAATGACTTTAGTTGTAACGAAGAGGCGTGATGATATTGGGAGAGACGAGGATTTTTGGTCCTTGTGGTTTAACTGTAGTGCGTTCAGCCCTGTAGGTGTGGAAGGAAAGAATGCTGTTCGAAGAGAACGGAATGCACGCCAAGTATGAAGTTTGACATGAATTGAAATAAAGTGGAATGAACACATACAAGTATGATGGCCAGCAAAAGAGACGCATGTTTAATTGAAGAATGAAGAATGAAGTTGAGGTACATGTAAGGATAACATAAATACGATCGATCGTGAGATGTGATGTTAGGAGAAGAGAGGAAGAAGAGATGGCGAAAGGTGGGAACTTTCTTGTCATTGATAGTACTGGCGTTGGTGTTGAAGCGGAGACCAGTGGGTCGGCGAAATGATAACGATCTTAGTGAAAAGGGAAGAGAGAGAAAGAGTAGCCGGCTGCAAAGGCCAGGGCCAGCGGCATGACCAGCTAGGGATTCTAGCGCCAATGAGCATTGGACCATGTGCGTCTAAGGGTTTTATATTCGGAGGAAGTGACGTTTTCGATATCTTGCTAAAAGTAGAGTTTCGTATTTAATTCCCAACTAAAAAAAATAGGGGGCACTTCAAATATATTTGTTGATTTACTACATTAAATTAACTTGTTAACTCTGAAGTGATGTGCAATACTTTGTTTTGTCCTCCACGAACTTTGAATTTAAAGTTCTGTGGATGCTTGAATACTTTTACACATGCCATATTGGTACTTTGCCTTTCTAACGGGACATTTCCTTGGTGAGGAAAAAAGGGATACGTCTGGAGGTGGAAGACGTTCGGTAAATAAGTTCGATAATTTGCCGCATTAAACAGCCATCTTTCAGTAAATCCAATGAAAGTTCGGTTGCACCTCGTTCTATTTTCAACCTTACCTTACAACGTTCGGTAAATAATAATGACTTCTTGGTACCATCCTAGTTTCGTTGACCATCATTTTTCTGCATTTAGTTCAAAATCGATGTCTAGTATGTGTTCTCTGCCTGTCAACAAAACATAACATTAACTTTCTGTTTTCAACTTTAAACCTTTTTTTATAGTTGTATCTTAATTGTTTTCTCCATGAACTTTCATTTAACATAAAAACAGAAACAAAAGTTATATCATGACTGTATTTCAATTCTTCATTTTTTTCCTATCCCATAAAACTATGAAATAATTTATAAACGGAACACATAATTACTTAATTACAAAAATACAAAAACAGTATTTTATTCAAACACAAAATCTTTAAATAATAGTGTTAAAAATGATTAAAAAGAGTAATGAAGATTATATGAATATAATATGTAGAAATGATTCAGTGAAATCAAATTTATTGCTTTTTTTTCACATGAGTGATGGAATTCTAAGTCAATGTTTTCATTGACAACGATAAATAAAATTCTTAACAACTTATGTTTCCAGTATGTAAGAGTATTTAAAATGGATTAAAATTCATGAAAAAAGAAAAAATTCAAATACAACCATTATAACATTTAAAATTGAAAACGGTGAGTTATTGTTATGTTTTTTGCAAAAAGCTGAGCCACGAACCTAGAATGATGCCAAATTCGTTATAGCCCACGTGTTCACCACATTTATCGAACTTCTTTCGGTAAATAAGGAGAAAGTTTGTCACAGCTCATATGTTAAAGACAAAATTCGTGATATCGAGGTTCGTTATAGTGAGGGTTCAATGTATTTGTAGCTAAAAATAGTACCTTAAAAGATATAAAGACAAATATTGCTCTAAAGATTTTAGAAAATAACCAAAAATCTAAAGCTGATTATTTCTTATTTACAATCTCTCTCTCCCCCTCCCCCCTCTCTCTCTAATTCTTTTTCTTTCTTCTCTTCTCAGTTCAAACTATACAAAGTAGAAACTTGGAATACTGCACATCTCTCTCTCTCTCTCTCTCTCTATCTCTAATTCTTTTTCTTTTTCTTTCTTCTCTTCTCAGTTCAAACTATACAAAGTAGAAACTTGGAATACTGCACATCTCTCTCTCTCTCTCTCTCTCTCTCTCTAATTCTTTTTCTTTTTCTTTCTTCTCTTCTCAGTTCAAACTATACAAAGTAGAAACTTGGAATACTGCACATCTCTCTCTCTCTCTCTCCCTCTCCCTCAAACTGCTAGCAATTGCATTTCTTCATATTCTATAAAAACCGGGGTCGGGGAAGAAAGATTTTTAGTGGGCGATAAGAATACAATTTTTTACGAAACTGCTCCTAAAATTTGTGAACATGGATTTAAGTTTGCAAAATCAGCGGAAACCCCAAAGGTTATTGATTCTTTAATTCAACAAAGCGTAGACCCTAAATATATCAGAGTATTGAAACATTTGAACCGACACAGCAGTTCCTTTTTCAGGCTACATGAAGACTCATACTCCTTCCCGCTCGAAAAAGGTGTACGACAAGGAGATACCAGCTCATCCAAATTCTTCAGTCTGCCTCGAGATGATCTTCCGGAACCTAGACTGGTAAAATAAAAGAATCAGAATAGACGACGAATACCTACACGACCTCAGATTCGCAGATGACATCTCTTTCTTGCAGTGAATTTTCGTGATCTCAAGATGATGCTGAACAGGTTGAATGAAGAAAGCAAAAACGTTGGCCATCTCATGAACTTTAGTAAAACAACGAATATGCCGAAGACTAAGACATAGCAATCAAAATCGAAGACGCAGAACTGGAGAAAGTAGACTATAACTACCTAGGACAACGAACCTCTATGGAATCCTCAAAAGAAGAAGAAATCAAGCGAAGAATTACACTCAGCTGCCTAGCTTCCAGTGGGGCCTCAACCTTCAAGAACAAGGAGAGTATACAACCAATGGACCCCCCGATAGTAACCTATGGAGCTGAAACATAAAACCTGACCAAACGACTGACCCTTGAACCGAGAACCATACAATGTGCACGAGAGAGAATCATGCTATAACTCATATAGAGAAATCACAAGACAGCACAATATAGGAAAGACAAGAGTCCTATATATCATAGAATCCATAAGAAAACTTGAAAGACAATGAGCTGGTCATATGGCAGGCAACCGCTGGATATCACAACTCAAAACGTAGATCCCCACAGATCTTATGCAAAACTGGGGCCGATAAAATATAAGATGGCGTGAAAAACTTGATAAGTTAAAAAATTACTGGCTCTGTAACGCCCACGATAGAGAGGTCTATGTCCAACAACGGACGCTAAAAGGCTGCTGCTGCTGATGATGATGATGAAATATCACGTCCTTGCAACTTTAAACAGAAAATCCAATAGAAGGCAATAATTAATCATAATTCGAGTGCCGTCTTTGTAACTTTTGAGGTACGTAGGAAATTTTCAATACCCTGAACTAACAAAAAAACTTTTTTGGTTTCTAATATATTTAGTATTAGGATGACTATTTAAGTAGTGCAACGAAAAGCCAAAAAATAAGGCCCTAGGAGTGATATTCTTAAAATTTAGGGATGAATATATGTTTGAAAAATAGGAGAAAAACTTCAACTATTACTGAAAGAATGATTTCTTGTTTAATAAGATTTACAACCCTAGAAAAAGAATAACTAGTTAGGAGTACACATGGAAAAATCCCCTCAGATTTTGAGCAAAGTCGAAATATTGTGTGTCCTTTGGGGTACGTACACCGGTGGTACAAAAAGATCAGCAAAAGTCTAGATATCCTGGGAAAGGGGCAAGTTCTGGATGAAGGGTGTAACATCCTGAGTTTCCGCCGCAGGTGTCACCAACCATAGGAATTCCACTGATGGATTGGATACTGAGTCTAGATAAGTTCTTATAAATATAGATTTTTGTTAAAAGAATGCAAAGGCCTTGGCGAGTCTGAAAATGTACATTTTGATCCGTTCATCTCATCTTTCACATGAACAATTTTTTCCCTATACCATAACTGGTTTTAATCAATCGTCATCTTTTTCCTCCACAGATACAGGGCAGTGATCCAAGCATGCGGGTTGGAAACAGATTTGAAGATACTAGCTAGAGGTGATGAGACTGAGGTGAGGCTTACAGCTTATTTTCAAGTCTAAAAACTATTCCAGCTCTAACTGTTTTACCATAATTTGAAATTAGATCAATGTTCTACAGTGATATCTAACTAAGCCGAGGATTTATTTTGCAAGGCAAAGACAAAAATTGATCTATTAATTGATGCACTTAAACGATAGGTGAATTTATTTATACGTAATGTGCGTGGTACCGTAACAATTATCAGCATGAAGGCGGCGATCAAAATTCTAATTTCGGTTGAGGCTGCTTACGTTTGCTCAGCATCGATATACTGTTTTTCTGTGGAAAATAACTGGACTTTGTTCTTCTTGATAGGATCTTCAATTACCTTTGTTCTGTGAACAAACCTCCGTTTGACAAATTGCTCGTATTGTATATTTTCTATAATATCCACGGTAGTAGGTACAGGAATATATTCTTTTGTTTATCTATATAATTTTGATCCATTCCAAAATTTGCTCACTACTTCCTTAACTAGTAACCCATCACTCCACAAAATTTCATTGACATTCATCGGGAACATTTGGAGATATCGGATGAACATAGTGAAGCTCGATATCTCCAACAGTTCTCAATAAAATTTTGTTTTAAAAAATGGTCGAATTTTGAGGTGCATCCAGGGAAGTGTTGTTGATTGAGAAATATCTTTGCGTTTTTTTCATAAATGTCCATATTCGCTTTTGTCTGCCAACATGATATCTCCAAATGCTCTCTTTGAATTTTTGGGTGTATCTATGAATTTGTTTTTGATAAAGAGATATTTGTGTTTTTCCGATACATTTCTGTATCCATTTCTGTCTTTCCTCAACGTACCCCCAAAAGTTCTCAAATAATTTTCACGAAATATTTCGGGAAGGTGATGCACGTATTAAGGAAGATGCAATTGAATTTTGGGTCGGATCAAGGAATCCATTTCTGATTGAAAGATATTTAAACGTTTTTTTTTCTTGACACCCCCAGTAAATAAATGTATTTTCACTATACTATGAGAAAAAGGAAAACAAAATTTGTTTTTTGTTTTCAAAAATGTTGGAATTGTAAGTAAAATCAAAACTTCAGAGAATGTATTTAAATTTTGTAATACGTCTTGAAAAGAGGACTGAAAAGTGCATGGTAATTGCCAACAAGTATAGTTTTTTCTTGGCCTCGTATTTTCCTATCACATAGTGACAAAATATTCCGCATACCGTACGGTGCGATAGAAATACGTCTATGTGCAATAACAGAATTCGGATTATCGTGAAGCACATCCAATCTTGCCAATTTAGCTTTTTGTGCTAAATTCAGCACGTTTTTTGTTTTGGCAACGTGGAGAAGGGCTAAATTAGTGCGTGCTTGCTTAAGCATTTTGGCCATTTTTTGCGTCTATTTGGTGATTTTCAGACTTTTTAGACGTTTTTCCTACTATTTTTTCAAAAGATTCAACGCTTTTTAGCAACACTGAGCTCATCTATTCACCCTGGATTAATGGGTGCCCCCCATTACAGGTGATGACTTTTCTTGTTTTATCAGTGATTCCTTCTTATTGTACGTGGACTCTACTTGACCAAAATGGTGCATTGTAGCTAATGTTATAGAATTAAACAGTTTTGATCTAACATCATAACTAGGGACTGGAAACTCTACACGTCTGGTGGGTTTTCAGCTGGTAAATTTAATAGATGAAGTATCTGTCTACGCCGGGTAAAAGATCAAAATTGAATAGACTGATAGATAGATGGTTGGAAATCAAACCATTATTATCGGTGGAAGCGCGAACGCAGAACCCATAGTAAAGATTCGTTGACGAACACAAAAGGTCCAGTTTAGCGTTATACTTACATTGTAAATCGAATCTCTAGTTAAAAACTTGGTGGTCATATCTCTAACCACCGATAATAGACCAACAGATAACAGACCAAATATTTGGGGAATTATGATAAAAGATGGAGGAATATTATTTGACACCAAGTGACACTAAATCCAAATTCCAGCACTTGTCAGAGTTTTTAGGACCGGTGTAAGTTTTTTTTTAAAAATTTAGAATAATATATCATTTTGATTTCATTCTTAGGCTCTCAGAACCAGTTAACAACTATTGCTTTGTATTCTCATAAATTTGGCATTTTAAACTGATTTATTACTAGTAATAATTATGTTATAAACGCTCTTCTCTCTTCATATCTTATCATCATTTTCGTTATTAATTCAGATCGGTGATCGGGGCACCAATTTGAGTGGTGGACAAAAACAACGCGTGAGTGTGGCTCGAGCCGTTTACAGTGACAGAGACCTATACCTTTTAGACGATCCCCTATCAGCTGTCGACGTCCACGTGGGGAGGCATATATTCTACGAGTGTTTTAGGAAATTCATGCAAGGGACGACAATTATATTGGCTACCCATCAACTGCAGGTAACTTAACTGACTTGGTTTGATCAATAATAAGTATAATAAACAATGGAAATCATAGCCAAGATAGTTTAGAATCTTCTTGAAAAAGGCAAAGACCAAAATCTTGTAGAAATCAATTCACTGTAACATACACATTTTTTTTCAACCTAGACTGGTTAAAGTCAATATCGGCTATTTTAAAGAATAGAACTGAATAGTTTGAACTTTTCCATGTTAAATTTTTTGTAAATGGAGAATAGTTTTCAAGATTCATACACTTTGGACTAAGAAAAACAAAACAACCCCCCCCCCAAGACAATAAGCCAATTTGGTTTTTACTAAGCATACATCAGTCTGGTAATATATTTACTCAAATCGAGCATTAGACTCTTTAGGATGAAAATAACTTCGAGAAACATGTTTGGGGTAATCAATATTTGATTAGCAAATAAGGATTGTGATTGGTTTTGATGCTATTTTTATATCTATTCGCATAATCCACAACATTAAAATTAAATCAATGGTAGAGTTAATTTTCTACGAAGTCATGCTAATTTTGATTTGGAAAAAAATGTATGTTAGTTGATGAAAGTAACACCGAAAAATAAAATCTTAGCTAACCAATCATCGATAACCCTAAAGTATGTTCATTGGAGTTATCATATTGAAGGAAAAAAAACTTGTCAAATGGACAAGACTATGAAGATATGTACAAATAACTTGAACCTAGGTTATCATTTTTTCAGTACTTGAAAGACTGCGATCTCATTCTTGTGATGGACCAGGGTCGAATAGTCGAAAGTGGCACTCACAATGAAGTTCTGCAAATGAAAGGTTATTACACACGTATGATTGAGACTTTCCATGCTAAACCGTTGACATCGGAGAAAAACAAAGTTTCAAAAGATTCAAAGTCAGGTAAGGATCAAAAGGTAGTTATCTCAAGATTACAACGTATTCACACGGACGAAACTTTCTGGCGGTTTGTTTCTTAGGATGCGCCATTCCATTAAAATGGTACATATTGTAAGTAGCTATTCATTTAGTCTTATACAAAACCTAGTACTTAGAGTAGACTAGACAAGATCTAGCATAACAATATACAGTCAATCTCTCAAGAGAATGAATAAGCGAGGGTGTGTCTTCCATAAAAATTCAACCAGATGTTGATCATTCGATTTTGATTTAGTTGTTCGAGCAAGTTTGGGCTAGAGCTAACGACTTTCAATTGATATCAACAGTAAAGCAGTTTAATGAGAAAATCAATAATTTTTTTTCAAAATTAACATAATCTTTATTTTAGGCTTATTCAATTGTTTCACTCAATAAATGTGATTCGAACTCATTTGTAATTGATTAAAAAGTAAACCCGTTTTTCGAACTACGAAAACGGACATTTAATATTTGAAAGTCGCTACAGGAACTTGTTTATGGCGTTCAAAATGCGAACAGAATTGCTTTAGCTTAATGTGTCTCAAAGCCAGATTTGAAGGGAATTGAGAGATTGTGTTGCACCAATCGTCCTTCTAGAAAAAGCATGCCTACCTTGAAAATACTTGGACCCGAACAGTGGCAAATCTTTTAAACACACTACGAGCAGATACTTGATATTTGGGCTACGGCTGACACACTTTACAAGTCCTCAAATCATACTTCTCTTTTGGTAATTCACTTGGAGATAAACTCCTACACTATTCATGCATCTTTCTTTCGGATAATTGATTTACAGTGGTTTTGAGGCGCAATTGAACTAGGATTTGATGTATAAGTGTATTTTATTCTCTTTTAAAAATTTCAATTTGCAGATGGTTCGAAGCCAGGGAATCAAAATATCAACCAGAAACCGAAATTAACAACTCAGATTAGTAATACAAGCAGCAGTCCCTCAAATGGCTCCATCAAAGAAGACAAAGACGAGAAAACTAAATCAGGTGAGAATGTACAGCAGTTCGAAAGGAGAAAAACTGAATCAGAGCAGCGTCTGTGTAAGGACACAAGAAACTTTCCGAAAGGGAAAAGACTATTCAGTTGTGAAAAATTGTCCGGTGTCATGTACATTGACATGTTCTAGTTATTTCGGAGGAAGTCAGTAAATTCTCTATCATGACACCTCCAGTTGCTGACCTTTCGCCCACGACTTGAATAAGAACAAACACTGCTGTCCAGAAAAGGACTCAATGTACACCCATTCTTCTTAAGATCAGTAAAGCTAACATTGTTTATATAGATAAGGATTTTGCCCTGAGGCGACTATGTTAAAACCGAAATGGAACCTGAATCTATTGGGCACTACGATGGAATCCCCATTCCCTGCATGCTTTTTTCCCACATCCAAAGCCATCGATTGAAAATGTCGGTTTGGTTAACAAGTAAGGGTGGCTGAGTGTTGATAACCAGATCAAAAACAGAAAGATCCATTAGAGATAGCCAGTACCTCTGCATTGATATGTTTTGTTCATATAAAACTACAGAAGTTTATTTACTAATGAGCGCTTCCTTAAATGGTGACGCAGATTATTCATATGTACTCAGGAAGACTGTATGTTGGATATTACTATAAAAAGCGACTCATCATGCCTTACATGCCCTCAGTACTTTCTCTTCGGTTCAACTACCTAGGTAGTTTCGAAAGAGCTCTGTATAAACTCTTTTGCGGTCACAGAGCTCTCGTAGCGAGGCTGCACTTCCTGGATTGGATGTGTGCGTACAATTTCACAAAAATAGCGAATTCTGGTAGGAAAAATGCCAAAGAAGTTTTGTCTTTGAGAAGCATACTGCATTGAATATGATCACTGGTTCATTTTCTTAGTCATCCAAACTCACATTTTTGTCTTTCACGCCACTGTCTCTCGTGTTAAATTTGATGAAAATGTCCGTTTTTTTTATTTTAATTTTAATCTTGTGCTAATTTTTGCTCAAATCATATTTAAGTAACCTGATAAAGGAAGTGCTATATCCATTAGATTGGAAAAAGGGGGTCAGGGATATCATAGAACCCATTTGAAAACTCAAATGAGCTGGCCATGTAGCAAGAATGTCAGGCAACCACTGGACATCATAACTCACGGTGCGGACCCCCATAGATCATATGGAAAACAGTAACCGGAAAAGAATAATACGGTGCGATGAATTAAAAAAGTTCAGAAAATATTGGCTCTGCAATGCTCATGATTGTGAGATCTGGCGAATCATGGGAAAGGGCTACGTCCACCAACGGACGCTAATTGGCAGTTGCTGCTACAATTACTGCTGTTGTTGATATTTTTTACCTGATAACTTATTATTATGCCATATTAGATTGTTTGGAGAAATTCATGCTTACACATTTTGTATATATTATACATGGATCATTTCATTGGGATGTTTTTGTAATATAAAGATCTCCCCTCAAAATCGTATTTATGGGAATAGTTAGAATTCTTATAGAGAATTTATTACGTGGCGTAAAAGTTGTATTAAGAATAAATGCGTTGTTCTGTTGGAAAGAATAAGGACTATGCCTAGCTGCGTGCTGGGCCAATCCTAACTCATACTTCTACTTCCATGCGTACTTGTGTTTATGTGTAAGACTTTTTAGTTTGGCTCAATCGGTAAGAGAACCACTTAGTAATCAATCGGTCCTGATTTCAAATCACGATGGAGAAATCTTTATCTTATACATCGATTCGGTTTAACGTGACGGGACAGACAAAAATTGAACAGTTTACTCGCCTAAGATAGACGAGGATTGTTCCTGTTGTTACGGTGGAAAAAATAAAGTCAGCCTAAGCCTCCCAGTTGGACTAGAGTTCGACAACTGAGTTTTGATCAACGAACGAGACTAGATAAGTAAGGATAGTGATGACCAATATCCTCTCCATACAAACTGTTTAGCTGTGCTTATTTTTGGTATGTTTCTATGAAAATGAAAATTCTGAAGATATGAAGAAAACCCAAACATTTCATATTATTGATATTTACGATTATTGTTATTTTGACAGATGGAACTCTTACTCAAAAAGAAAATGTTGCCACGGGAAGCATTGCTCCCATCGTGTATAGTCACTATGCGAAGGCAGGGGGAGGCTACTTCGTTTGCTTCTTAGTGTTATTGTCTTATATTGTGGCTTTCACAACGACTGTCTCCAGTAACTGGTGGCTCAGCTATTGGATTACTCACACTAACGTAAGTACATGAATCTTGGAATTTGTTATATATTAGACTTTGCTCAGAAAATTATATACATGGTCATGCATTTTAGACCATTGGCTAATCTTGTTACTAGTTCCTTTTGCGGCGTTTTGATTTGACGAGCTTTAGTAAACATCTTGGATGTCTCCAGGTTTGAAGTGGAAATACTAAGATAGTCAAGAATTTTGGCACCCACAGTCTGATTTAACCTTGTTTGCGAACTTGCTGCTGGCTGTGGGGTGACTAACCGTGTAAGCAGCATGATCTACTTTGATTAAATACATGCTTTGAAAGATAATGTGAATTTAGTGAAAAAATATATAAGAATTAGCTATTTGCTAAGAATAGTGAATTGTACTTGACTCCCCCAACAAACTAAAATGTTGAATGCTGATCTCGGGGGTAGATAATTTCACCTCTAATGGCTGTGGGGTGGCTACCCGTGTAAGCAGCAAGATCTGCTTTGATTAACTGCATGTTTTGAGGGATTATGAGCCTTTAGTAAAAAAAGAATTTGCTATTTGCCAAGAACAATGAATTAAACTTGACTCCTACCTCAACAAACTAAGATCTTAAATGCTGATCTTAGAGGTAGATGATTTCACCTCTTAAATGATTGGCATTATGCAATATAACGACTTTTTGAAAATAATTAATTTGTGTGCTTGCAAAACCATTTGGAGTAAATCATTTCCAAGTCAGATTAAAATGGATGACAGTTAAACGTTCATTTTGAAGGTATTTACTGAAGATATATTACAATCTGTGGACCCGTAGAACTTTCTACACGCCTCACTGAAGTAATTGTAAGTGATTAAGTCTCGTGACATATCTAAATGACTGTTGGAAATGTTTTCCTGATACCTCTAATACTTTCTTGATTAAAATTCATTGCTTCCTTGTAATTGGTATTATTTCTGTTATTGTTATGATTCATCTCTCTTTGTAGAATTCTACGGCCAATGGCTTACGAATATCACCAGATGTATCGAACTTTACAGGCTCGATGAATTCTTCTATATTATTGCCTGTCTCAACCACGATTCTTCCCAGCACCACAACAAATTCTTCTCTGACTGCGATCACAGAAATACTTACATCTGTCAACGCCGGTGTTTCGCAGCAGCTAGATTTAAACGAGACAGCCAAACCTTTAACTAGTTCGGATTCTGGGGTCTTTTCTCGGGACACAACAACTGTTTCTCCCTTGAATACCGTTTCGCATTTTGCATCGACCTTCCTCTCCTCGGCTTCACAAAATTTTTCTACTGTTTCTTCGGACACGATAACAGATTCACCACACATCAACAACATTACCGTAGACCAACCCTCTGGATCCAACGAAAATGATGACAGTTTCTACTTGATAGTATATGCCGTGATCGCCATTTTTATCCCGATTATGTTCTCGATTAAAGGAATTTCTCTTGCTAAGGTAAGCGACTATCATGGAGCACTTCTTTGGTTCGATTACACGTACACATCCTGTCGAGTGCCTCTCCGTTGAGTGAGGTTCGATGAGTTAGTCTTGGTGACAATTATTCCTGGATTGTATGTTCCATCCTCATTGGGTGCTTAAAACTTGTAGCCTTGTGCCAAACTATGCTAAGCCGAGTAATTATATATATATCCGTTTGGTGGCTGAGATAGTTTCATATTTCCCTCTGACACTAGTACTCGAGCTCAGATAAACAACAGGCTTTCAAATACTAATTTTAAAAGGCGGACAACCCTCCACACAGAATCTTCTTTCAAACATATTTTCCTGAGCCAGATCAAGCAAATCTTATATATCAGGTTCTATCCAAAATTTTGGAGATTTTAAAAAGCTCGCACGAAACCGAATGCAAGACAGACTTTTGCCGCCACTTATCGTGGGCGGTATTTTTTTTTGGGTAGTGCAGACCCTACTAAGAAGTGTGGTCCCTCCTATAGGGCTAATGATATTGTTTTATTTTCACCTCTCATACTCCAACATTGCTGGCATTCCTGTTGCACCACGGCAGAATTAGAAACGGGTTATTCGGGATCATAATCATTATAATATGAGATGCGAAAATAAAGCAATACTAATATCTTTGTTGGCGGGGTCGCAATTCTTTCTATGGACAACACTTCTTGTACCCATCTTTTTCTTTGTCAAATTTCCCAAACTCTCGGGTAGCACTTTATATTCAAATCTATCTCATTCATTCATAGAATGGTTGTAGAATCAGAATGGGCCCATATTGAAAATGACTTTCCACAGAGATCTGTACTTGGGCCATATTTATTTTCTATTCTGGCGTCTGAATCGAGATGGTATGTTTGGGATGGGTCGTATTATCAATGCGCTTACGATACAGATTTGTTGTTTGAGTATGGTATAGACGATATGAATGAAACTATTGTTAAAGCTGATACTGTTTAAAGCAATGTTAGAAACTATTGTAAGGATAACTTTTCAAGCTTGAATGCTGGTAAAAGCAATTTTATTTCCATGGAGTACAAATCCGCTCTAAAAAAACAAAAAAAAACGAGAATATTACTCTTACAGATGTGATGATTGATGGTATTAAACTTGAAAGAGTACAACATTAAAAAATCTTGGCATCGCTCTTGATGAAGTATTATTTTGAAGAAAAGATATGAATCCAAATAAAAGTATGTCCATCAATTAATCTGTCTAGACTCGAGCGATTATTAAACACTAAATCAAAGCATGAATTATGCGAATCTATTGTTTTCTCTAGGTTTAACTTCTGAGATTTTGTGTACCTGAATATTGATATGTTTTTACAGAGAAACATTCAACAAGTTCAGGACATGTGTAGTTGTCTTTTTTTCTACATTGGGAGGTCTGAATCATTTAGCTATAATGAATTGCGCGATAGACTTGACTGTTTAAGCATGAAACAATGTAGAGATTTACATTGTTTTACTTTGATGTATAAGATATTTCATGGCCATGCTCTCATCTATCTTCGTGATATATTTATATTACAATTGAAGTTCATGATGCTAACACCCGGGGTAGCAGAAATAAACACATATGGGTGGATAACGGAATTAGGTCGAATGCCCATAGAGATTCTTTTAGATTTATGCATCAAGATAAAAAAAACCTACCATATAAAACCAGGAATCATACACCAGTTAAATTTTTCGAATCTGATTTAACGGCTTTTGAAGAGGAAAAAATTCAAAAAGAATCTATTAAAAAGCTCAAATGGAAGTGGGCTGGCCATGTTGCACGAATGACGGACAACCGATGGACATCGCGACTCACGACATGGATCCCCCGAGATCACATGCGGAACCGAGGCCGGCAGAATCTTAGATGGAGAGACGAGCTAGACAAATTCAGAAAGTACTGGCTCTGCAACGCCCATGATAGAGAAGTGTAGCGAATCCTGGGGAAGGTCTATGTCCAACGACGGATGTTGAAAGACTGATGATGATGATGATGATGAATTTTTCACAGAACTTATTTCTGTACTAGGTTACTTATTTACAGTTCTTTCGAATTCTGAGCCACCTTTTCATAAAATACGTACTATTGATTCCAATATCGTGCATATTTCTGCTTTTTAAGTCACCACTGCCAAAAACAATATTTTATGTAAAGATTTTCTGACCAGAAAATGTCTGAACATTACATACATGTATCCATTTTTTGTAAATATCATCTACGCAAGTATCTCAATTTATGAGTACGAAGTACCGAATAACTATCCATATATATATTTTGATTATTGTTTGTTGAATTGCTTTATATCAGATCATTCTATTTCAAAGTTTTCAAAACAATATTGTAAGAATAGATTTATACTATTTCGAGATGATATTGATAATATAATCCATGATAATCTAAACTATAATAATCAGCCAGTCATTGGAGACTATTTTGATAATTTCTAAAATGTGATAGCAAGTTGAGACTCTCCAAAGAGAAAAATAATTTACTTATGTTTTATTATATTTCTGATTGTAACAATAATACATGTTTTTTTTTCACCTTATATAATTACATATTGATCTCAAATACGTTTCCGATTTCTGATTGAATCATTAAGAGTCCAATTATTAACTAATTCTTCTGAGTTACATTTCAAAATACCCCTCAAGTAGAGTAGGATTTGCTGTAATTTTGCAATGCTTAATTTTTTTTTATGCGTAAAAGATGAAGTGTTGGATAGTTGAATTAAGTCTAATCTCTGTGTTACTGTGATGGTGCCTCTCGTTGTTTCTGTTTGGTTTGAGGCTAAAGTGTATAAATGGTTGGAAGTTGAGTGTGCTAGGCGGTGCATACATAATGCCAATGATGACTGGAAAAAAATATAGAAATAAGAAAATTATTGAAAACAATCATAATGCACGATATCGTGCGGTACAAAATAAGTTGCACCTTTCGTTTCTGGGTGGAAAAAAGTCATACGAATTAGGAAAAATCACCAACATCTCCTAAACCTGTCGAAATTATCACGTCGTCTTATTTTCTGCTCGCCACGATGTCACACATGATGTACACAAACACATTTATATTTCTGCTTTGTTCAGGCTTCTTCAGGTGAATCCTAAACAGGACAGAAACATGAACGAATTTATGTAGTGAATCCTTACTCCATTATATTTCAAGCTCTACTCTAAATCAACTTGATGTTTAAGGTTGGATGTGTTGAACACTTTTATGAAATAAACTCATCAGATATTGTATTATATCATATCATATTGCAACCCGATACACACACAAACACACACACACACGCGCGCGCACTCACACATATATATATACACACAGTATATGTGGTACAAATCAGGCTATCAGTATAACATAATATGATAATATATCAATAATATAAAGCCATTTTTCATGAGAAATGGACATCTGAAGACTTTTCAGATCTAGGAACAATTTCAGGTGACTCTCTTATTTTGTCCGTTCCTATTTTGGAATAGGATTATCCAAAGTAGGACACGCACACACACATATATGTGTGTGTGTGTGCGTGTGCATGTGCGTGTGTGCATGTGTAATATTGTTACGCATCATCTATGAAATCTGAATACATTAGTTGATGTATAAAAGAGAAAGAAAGAAAGGAATTTCTCTAGTGTTGAGGGAAACATTTGATTTCCCTTCAAGTTCAATTAGTCTATATACACTGGGATTAACTTTAAGCATTTCCGAATCCATATTCTGCGAAAATGAATTTTTACCTGATTATTTGGATAAGGCCAAATGTGCCAAGCGATACATTTGGCATTACAGTGATACATAGAATGGGTATTCTCCTTACACAATTTTCATTCTATTTTGAAGGTTACTCAAACTGCGTCGACCAATATCCACGACAGAGTACTCACGAGTGTCATGAAAAGTCCCATGTCGTTTTTCGATGCGAATCCACCAGGAAGAATACTCAATCGTTTTTCTCGGGACTTGGATGAAGGTAAGAATCAGATCAAGTTTTACATACCATTTAACGAGTTTTCGCGTTGAATCAATGATTTCCGTTCGTCATGATCGACAATAAATATAGCAACCACTACTGATATCAATAAACCTTGGAAGTTAATCGCAGATCTTATCAAGTTGAGTGGTGATGGGACAGAAGAATGTCTTACGTTCATCTCGTCGTTTGTACAGGTTTTTAAGTTCATTAATTGCAATAAGTTATGTCTTAGATTTTCAACATTGTTGTTTTTTCTATTTTAAGCTTTGAAATAAATAAAAAATCCCACTGCGGACGCTGAACGAACAGAACATTGCCTAAATTATCTTTAAGTAAATCAAATCGAATTCAATCGCATTCTTCTATATATGTGTGCACGCCCAACCAAGTTTGTTTCTAACCATGAATTTATCTTTACTATTTCTAGAAGCATGATTGATTCGATTTCAATATGTGTAAATTTGCTCTCTCTCACTTTCACTCGTATGTCACTTAGATTTATTAGATCTAACCTTACTTAAATTTTCTAAATGTTATTTACAGTATGGAAAATTTAGCCAAAAAAGTAATACCATTCAAATCTTTCCATTACCATTTCTGGGAGACTTTTGAACGCATTAAACATAATTGTTCAGCGTAATTTTCGGTAATAATGAAAACGATCCCCCGAAGCTCCAGAACACATTTTCCCATGTCGTTATTGTATTTGATACTAAAGCTTATAAACTCCTATCCAAATCTTATAATCATACGAGGTTCTACCTAAAATTTCTACGGGTTTGAACAGTATAATTGAATTGAGTGTAGAACAGACTTTTCCCGCTGAGCTTTGTAAAAAATATCTTTTGTGAGACTCCTAGTTCATAAAGAAACTACTCCGAATGAGACAGCAGAAACTAGGTAGTACGGTAATTAACTTTTATTATCATTTTCTTGGTTAAATTCCTTTAACTTGGGTAGAACTTCGTATACGTTCAGAAATCTCTCCCCGATCGATACTACGTTAATATTTTGTTTATCCCTTGGGCTGTCTTAGTCAGTTTACTGACTTGCTATTTATTTTTCTTCTTAGCTGATGTTAACCTACCGCAACTGTTGGATTTGACACTGCAGGTCACTACCCAATCAATTTTGGGGATACTTACGTCCATTCAGGTCGAACCGTGGCTAGCAGTTGCCTTCATCCTGGCTTTGATCGGATCGGTCATCTTGCGCTACTTCTCTATCCAGGCCGTCCGTCAACTGAAGAGAATCGAAAACGAAAAACGTTCCCCGCTACTGAGTCACGTGAGCACCACTGCCCACGGTTTGGTCACCATCAACACATTCAATCGACAGGATTACTTCAGGGAGAGGTTAGACAGTGTCAGCATTTTAACCAAATTCGTTAAGGTCAATTTACCGTAAAGGTCGAAGCATACCACCTTTTTACACGTGAAATCGGGTCTATATTGGTCTATTTCAACCCTATGAATTCTGCAGTCTGATGGAAGACGGGCCACTTTATCTTTGCCTGTGGTGGGACGTCGATTTACCTGACAAATGTAAACTTAAACTTGAATCAATACTTGAGAATCTTAAGGGTCGATTTTTACTCCGGCATGTACGGTCTATTCCATATAAATATGACATTCGTAAAGTCATAGTGCAGCCAAACATATTTAAATCAAATGCATCAATGACATATTATACTATGTACCTTTTTTAAAGTAGAGATGATCATCAAAACTTGTTAGTGTAAAGTCCTGGTCTCTAATAGACTAGAGACTAAGCTGACGTATGCAACTGAGACCGGAAATTCGCCACCGGCCTCTGTAATCCAATGGGAATCATCTAGAGATGCTATGCCCATCTTAAGCCAATTCCTGGTACGAAGACGCATTTGTGAAGCAATCAGATTCTGGTAATCTATATCTTGTAAAATCAACCCGATTCATTCATTAGATAATTTGATTTGGTAATCAATGTCTTGAATCACTTAAAGTTGGGAAGTAAATTTCGCTTATTAGGACATTTAAGCGCGAAAATGTCAAGAATAATTTAACGACAGTAGCATTCATTCCAGCTGTTGAGAGAAAAATCATGCAAGTTGTGATAAAAAAAACATCAAATTTGGAGGTTAACTGTATGAAAATATGTAGAACCCAATAAGAGACAGAGACAACAAGTGGTCAGACAAATGATTCATGATCGGATCATTGGTTCGAAATACCATTTTGTTTTATTTTTATCTTGCATTTTCATCTTGACATATATATATATATATATATATATATATATATATATATATATATATATACACACACACACACACCTATATATATATATATATATATATACACACACACACACACCTATATATACATATATATATATATATATATATACACACACACACACCTATATATATATATATATATATATATATATATATATATATATATATATATATTCATTTCCTCACAAATCAGTAAGCTTCTTGATGGAGGCAAAGCTCAGTTCACAGTAACTGACCATCTTTGCTCATACAGCGGCCTCTGCATGCAACTTTGCTGCCACATCGGATTAGATCTTACAGGACTTTGATGGTTTGGAGAGCTTGATCAAGTGTGGTCCGCCTGTTGTACCAGTACTTGAATTGTAGATGCTCACCACTTTCATGCTATCATCTCTCGTTGAAGGTGAGGTTTTCAGAATTAGTTTCAAACTTTGGCATCTGGCACTGCTGTAGTGACCTGGTGGGCGTAGTGGGAATGGGTCATATGAGAACACTTGAATGCAGTATCTAATCGGCCAGATGTAGTCGCCTCTGCCAGCACGAAGACAGTCTCTAGCCAATTATACAAAATTCATTTCTATGAGCAGAACACCCATAATGACTAATTTATCTCTTTATCATGAGTTGCAGTGTGCTTCCATTGCAGGTATTTTGATATGACAAACAGTTGCTGATCACAAGAAAGCACAGGAGCTTGCGTTGGATTTAAATGTCTGGCGGCCATTGCAATGACATTCATAGCATTTGACATCATCGCCTGTGTGAGAATTTTTTTATGGAACGCTGCCCATGGAATAATTTTCCGTGATTTTTACAATATGAGATCCTTAACAGCTGGGGGAAGTGTTTATCAGATTAATTGTCTCCTTATTTTATATTGAGCCCCACACATCATGGTTCATTATCTGAAACTTTTATGATTTTGTCGCATTTTGCATGATTCTCACTTCATTTGACCTTTGACAGCAGGGCTAATTGCACCCTGCAAGTTTCACATTTTATTACTCACTTCAAATTTGTGGAATCCGGAACTTTTCTTTATCCTTTTTTTCTTCGTTCTTTTCTTAATGTGATATATTCAGAAACTTGGCTTAACAAACGCCAATAAAAAGAACCCCCAAAACATTCTCACTCAGACTTCTACCTTGCCGCGCGGTCGGAATTATTCAAATGAAATGAGAAAGGAAGAAACTCCTTCCCCTGTTCGACCGCTTCCTCTTTCATTCTGCATTAAAGATCTGAATCGAGTTATATCTCACTAACATAACCACGGTGAATTGGGTTGTACTTTCTGCATACTGCCATGAGACTATAAGATCATTGACCAAAAAAATAGATCACAAGCTATATTAAACATTATTTGGTGCCGTGATAAACAAATTTCTTACATTACATTTGGTACTGCAACTAACAAATTGGAATTTATATTACAATAAGATAAATATATAATACAGTCATTTTTAGCAAAATTCTTTATTTTGCTACTCAAGAACAGTTTTCTTTGTAGGACATTCTGTTTGAAGCATTCTGTTACTTTTACTCTTTTCTCTTTGCTTCAACTCACTAGTTTATGCTGGTACGGGTTGCCAAAATACATTGTCCACAATCGCTATATTCTATCATTTCAGCTTTCAATAAAACGTATCAAACTGTTGAAGGTACACAATGAGACTCCAAAATTATTTCTGTCAGCTTTTCTTTATTGAAAAATCTTTGCATAATATGGTGCCAAGTCAAAAGGAGAAAATGGAATTCTTTACGCTAGTCTTCTCTGCTTAGAAAGCCAACTTTCGAAATCATGGTGTTTCGAATTCTAACGCCAACGCCTGATCCTGTATCGAAGTTGCTTTCCCTCTCACTGAGCCTAGATGATGTAGTGTGACCATCAATAGATAACCACCTCATTTTTTCATAAAATCTCACTAATGACGCTGTGATTTTGTAGATCGTACAATCATCATGGTCATTAGTTTTCTTCATAATTTTACGCATGTTTATTTGATAAGGACGCAAGTATGGGACATCAAGATCGAACTTGCTACCTAGTAGTAATTATCTGCAAAACCAGCCTGCTAACCATTACACCACAATGAAGCACTTTTTTTATTTCGTATATGTGATGAAGAATAAGAAGCGTCTATGCTACACTCAGTTCATTCTCTTACATTCCTCTTTCAGATTTCGGTATCACAATGACGTAACTTCTTCAGTCAATTTCATGTTCGATGCTAGTCTACGATGGGTCGGGGTTCGCATGGACTTGATGTTCACCTGTGTCTCTATTGCAGCAGCCTTATTGTTTGTTTGTTCAAGAGGTTCGATTGCCCCTTCATTCGCCGCGATGTCCATGGGATTCATTAACCTGGTAAGATAGGTTTGATATCCTTATATATCAAATTATATCCAGAATATATTCACTAAATTTTGTTCAGCGGTCTGAAAGAATGACATAACGAGGAGATATCCACTGAAAATTGGGCACACTATATTTACAATGGATTACCGTCACACGATGACACGCAGAACCCTATATCACTTGGTGATTCAAAGAGAAGTAGAATTTTTCACTTACACAGATTTTATTTGATCAAGATGAACTGGCACAACATTTTGCCCCAGGATAATACACGGTCATGTTAAAGCTTTTAATGCCATTAGAGTGGTCATTGCATAGTATTTACAAGCTGACTGAGTCGAACTCCTTTCAAGCCCCTAGCTGAAGAAAGTAAACCACTTCATCTACCTAAGACCTAATCCTCGAAAGAAGAAAACATCAAGCAAAGAATTACACTAGGTTAGCAAGCTTCTGGTAAAGCAAGTTCGACTTTCCAGACAAAGAAAATCCCACTAGGCCTAGAAATAAGATTATACAATCAATGCATCCTCCTGATAGTCACCTAAACATGGAACTTAACCGAAAGATTGACCCTCAAACTGAGAACCATGCAATGTGCACATGAAATAATCATGCTCAAACTCACATGGAGAGATCACAAAACAGCACAATATATTTAAAAAAAACAGGAGTCCGAAATATCATTGAAACCATTAGAAAACTCAAACAGCAATAGGCTGGATATGTTTCAAGAATGTCAGACAACCGCTGGACATCATGACTCACAACATGGATCGCCAAAGATCATATGCAAAATTGTGGCCGACAGAAAATAATTTGCTTTTTATTTTTGGGTGAACGGTGATGATGGAGAGGCAGAATACGTGCGTACGTGTAAATCATAAGATAGGGAGTGTGTGCGCTTGTGATGTAACGGAAGGAGTGCGTTTGAGAACGAGAAAGATAATGGGGTGGGTAGTTCTTGGTTCGATCATCCTCACCCCGATTATTTAGCTACCAACTTCATCATCATTGAATAACAAACTAAAATGGTCGCAGCTATGTGGGTAATTGAAGGTTTGGTTCAAGGTGTTCGTCAATCTTTTGGCAGGTACATGAGCATGACACTGAGAGGGAGAGAGGGAGAGAGAGAGGGGGGTAAGTCTTCAATCTTCAAAGTGAATTTGAGTCGTATTCACGAATAGGTGTTATTTGGAATACCGGCTTTTATATGATATTATTAGCAATATATATAGTTGCTCTGTATCCTATCGTCCGGACATGTCATTACGAAGAAAGATAATCAATATGTACCACAGTGTGATCAATGATCTAGGCCAAGTAGGTACTCCATTCCTGTGAAAAGGAGTATTTATGCCCATCTGCGGATTGTTTCCCCTCTGTCACTGGTGAATTTTGTTATTTTAACTCAGTTGTGTGTAGAAAGAAGTACAGAAGGATAATTTAATTTTTCATGGCCAATATCTTTTTGTAGACTATTTTTGAAAGGGTTTATATTCTCGATGTGACGTTTTCTTGGCTGTTCCACAGAATGGTCACTATGCCATCTGCAATGCATCACTTTGGTCCTTTCCTATACTTGAGGTTTGCTGCTATGTCTTCGCGTACGATTGCTAAAGAATGGTTGTAGCGTGGACTTGTTTGGGCATCCTGTGCAGTATGTAGATCTTTCCAGTATTTATTACCAGAGATGCTTTGGAATGTCTCTATGAGATCAGCACGGGTTTATAGGTACTTCACAGTTTCCAAATTCAATTCCTGGGGTTGGTCCATGTAACTGTGATGCGGGATTTGGGGGTTAATTTCGTTACTCTACGTTCCACACGTTCCACTGAATCTATTCTGTACCATATGGTTGAAACAAACTCCAAATATGGGCGGACCAATGTCTTAAGAAATAAAATGAAACTATCTCAGTCGAAATGTTCAGATGTATGTCTAATATATCCAACCGTGCGGTTTGCTAGTTTCATTTTGATCTGATTGTTTTGTGTAAATGTGATCTTGTTGTCTATGTATACTCTGAGATCCTTTTCGATTTGAGTTTACTCCAACGTGTGAAGAGTTTTATCGTCATAAGTCACCCTGTTTTGATGTTGAGCGTTGGATTTCTCTCGATACATATCTTTGCAAGGCTTTAAAACTAAGGTGAATCTATACTGATGAACCCACCGGTTAGAAATATAAACCACCTTTCTTCTAATATAACTTCAGTTATTTCAAGCATTGGACCTAACGAGTCTATTGGATTACAGGGAGGTAGTCTTTCCAGGGATCCCCCTCATGACATATACTTGATTAATTATGTCTGGCAGAGAGAAAATGAATCGTCTCGTCAAACGTAAAATAGGATTTGAACATAACTATTTGGACCCATTTTCTGAGTCTCTGCAGACTGCACAAAACTACCCCTATATTGCAAAAAGAATCTGTTTCGTGAGAGTTTTCTTCAAATTCACCAGGAAACGCCGATAGAAAGAAAAATGATTTTTAAAAAATTTCTCGATTTTCCTCATATCTCTTGGTTTAGTAATTGATATATATATATTTTTTTACTTTCAGATTTTGAACGCGTCTCAGTTCTTAATTCGCCTGATAAATGATACTGAGGCCAGATTCACATCTATTGAAAGGTTGGATGAATATGTATCAGTAAGTGAAAACTGCAAATAAGATCCAATTAAAGTGAAACAAAGAATAACCGATTAATATCTATCAATATAAATGAAGGTTGTTCTACTTTGATATAACTTGCATTTGGGTTAAATTGAATATGGGTTAAAAGGAATAGCTGCTTTGTTGGAAGAACATCAAACGTATGTAATACTTTGTTCTTTCGGCAAAACAATCTAAATGAAAAGAATCCTTTTATAGACCAAATTCATTGTTCCAACGTTAAGCGGCATTCACTCTCATATTACTTCAAGATATGAATTACAAGTGCGTATACACATATATGTATATAATGCATATTGCATATGAGGTACATTTAAATTAAAATGATTTCTCCTTAAGATTAAGGGATACTTTGATCCGTATATTTCCTTCTGGAATCTGTATACTTTCAGTCGCATTTATGAACAATCGAGTATTATCAGAAAGAAAAATTAGATATAAGACACGCATGGTGAGCGCAAGTATGCGTGGTTTTCTCTTCGCCAATGAAGCATATTTCAATCGTTCAAAACGTCACATCAGACAGACCTCATAGAGAGATACTTAGTCAGGAATTTTCCACATGGAACCAAGGCATCTGTGCATTTTATTTCCTGTGAATTTTCATTTTTCTCCACTCTTCGTTCATTTTTCCCTGATCATCTTTTACTATTCTTCTCTAACCATATTGTGCAAGTCGTCCAGTGGCTAAAGCCACCTGATTCTGCTTGGATCACCCGTACAGCATAAGTCCCTGGGGGAAAATGTACCGAAATTACACACGGGCTCCAACTGACGGATGACATTTGCTTATCGGAACATACATTGTGTATTCTGTGAAGTAATTTGTCGTTTATCATCTCTAGGATTCAGAGATTTCTAACTGGGATATCTGAGATCTTGCACACAGAAAAACAAATTCTTCACGATTTATCTTCTTATATAAGTCAACCCAGGACTTGAAGTAGAAAATAGAGAGAGCATTGCCATTTTTTGTGTCAGATTTGCGCCTAGAGATTGCATGTGCAGTTACCGTGAAAGTCCTGGTCAATTAGTATTGTTACACCAACATGTCCTGGGACATATTTAGCAGTGATGCCAAGTACTAATCAATATCTTAAAACTTTTGCCATAAATTATAATTTTGGTGAATAATAATAATAATAATAATAATAATAATAATAATAATAATAATAATAATAATAATAATAATAATAATAATAATAATATAAGTACTGCAACGAATTGTAGCTCTGTCATGATATGCAAAAGAGAGAGGAGACGTTAGCTGAAGACCTGAGGAGACTTATTGTCACTCAGCCTTCAGCGATAACCACTGGGCAACCGGTGTGAAACTGTAAATCGCAGAATTACTGCAACCTATGAGTACTAGGAGAGGAGGGCTGGAGACTTGAGGAGACTTGCTGTCACTCAAACTCCAGCGGTTACCACCAGGCAACTGGTGTGAGATTCCAAATAATAATAATAATAATAATAATAATAATAATAATAATCACCACCACCACTACCATCATCATCATCATCATCATCATCATCCATGAGATTTTTTTCCATTGTAGTTGCCATCGGAGGTAGATGATTCGATTAATGTCCAACCGACTCGGGCTGGTTGGCCTGTGTCAGGTGACATCCAATTCTCAGCGGTGTGGATGCGGTACAGAGACGATATGAGCCCAGTACTAAGGCATGTTTCATTCCATATTTTTGACAAACAGAAAGTGGGAATTGTTGGACGAACAGGAGCAGGTGCGTTGAATTTAAGAACTTTTATTAGAATAATACGATGCGTTCTGTAAGCTCTTCTGTAAACCGATATTCACTCTTAACTATTAGAAATTACGCAGTTTATGCAGAATATTCCTTGTGAAATTTTGGGTTAATCTCCAGTACCATCAAATACAGTACTTCATTTAAAATGTTTTATCTGCGTGATACAGTCTTTTAATAAACTAGAATTGTCTCATTGCATACTGTCAGGTCGTCTACTGACTTTTACTCTTTATTGTATGATGATGCATGGATGATGACAAAAATGACTTAAGACTTATCCCAAGATATGTAAATGTATGATTCGATATCGTTCGAAGTTAAATCCAAGATTGTTATCAGTGTCAATTTCCAAGCATCACTGACCTGAAAAAACGACAATGGATCAGTAATAAAACTCTAAACTACTTCCTTGTATTCGTATTCGAATCATTTAACCGTTTCAGATTTTATTTGATAATACAATCTAATACACTAGTATTATTAGCGTTATTATTATTTGAAAGATGAAACATTGTCCATTATTAGTTATCAACTAACGACTGGAATGAGGATCTGGGAATTGCGATAAAAAACGAACAAAAAATAAGATGAAAGCAACACTCGTGAAAAATTATAAGATTTGAAACTACATAATGATTTATAATGTAATCCCCTTCTGATGTTTTTCCTTATTTAAGAGAATCGTTTTCATCGAATTTCGTTGCCTTATTGTTTTAAAATCTTTTAAAAAAATATGAAGAGTGGGGAAAAATCGATAGAAAAATGAATTCCGTTCGAGGTATGTTTTCTGTTTGCAATAAATACATTAATACTAAAATCGTACATGTTTGTATAATTTATTCATACATTAATGATCCTGTCATTTTTAGGGGCACTATGCTGGTGTAACCTACCATTAAACAGCGATGTTTTTTTTTATTGGCGTGCTAATTGCCTTAGTCTCCCACACAGTTCGTTAGGTTTTTAAAAAATTACCCCCCTCTCAGAAAGTCCTTCGTGTTAGCATGGGAAAAAATTCTAAACTTCCACAGTTAAAAAAATCTTAAATGCGTGGTTTTGATGCAAACAATACTTGATTTTGTTCTGTTACAGGCAAATCCTCTTTAGGAAGTGTCCTCTTCAGACTAATGGAAATTTACAAAGGACACATTTTTATTGACCGAGTAGACATAGCGACTATCAGTCTGGAAGAATTAAGAACCAAAATTTCCATCATTCCACAAGATCCAGTCCTTTTCACGGGAACAATGAGGTAGGATTTCATTAATGATAAAGAGTCTGGAGTTGTTTAGATATTGTTGCGGTATTACACCTTGTGCTGCGATTTTTGTTCGTGGGTATTGAGTGTTATTTTCTGATCGCTTATGTGAAAATGTAGATAAAATGGCTACTTTCTTAAAATTTGGTTTTTGTGATCAGGGCAGTGATATTTTGGAATTTAATTCCCAATTGTATGAATTTGCATATTTTTGTTCAAATTTTTGGGAAAAAAAATCACTTTTCTTTCTCTGAAAAACAACATGAATCTGAATTAAGAGGTATTTACATTAATTAAATATCTTCCTTCGATTTACCAAGATAAGAGTCGAGGATATGAACTTTGAGGGACAGCCTGCTACCTATTTTACCATACTTCTCCACCTTAGTCTAAACCAGCTCCACATAATTTTCGTCCTTGCAATTGTCCTTGAAGCTGCGAACCACCCTGACTTGCTGTTTTCTCCTTTTTGGGGAACTCCTTCCTATCCAGGAACTTCTTTATCTGTAGTCTGGCAAAGACATCGGCTTCAACCATTTCCTCATACAGTACTCTGTGGTAGCATCTGCTAAGATGTGCAAGGCGTACAAGGCATATTTCGACATGCTTCATCATCATCATCATCAGTCTTTTAACGTCTGTCGTTAGACATAGACATTCCCCAGGATTTGCCACACTTCTCTATCATGGGCATCGCGGAGCCAGTACTTTCTGAATTTGTCTTGCTCGTCTCTCCATCTAATATTCTACCAGCCTCGGTTGCACATGTGATTTCAGGGGACCCATGTCGTGAGTCGTGATGTCCATCGGTTGTCCGCCATTCTTGCAACATGGCCAGCCCACTGCTATTTGAGATTTTAATGGATTCTATGTTGTCCCTGACTCTCGTCTTTTCTTGAATGTACTGTGTTGTCTTGTGGTCTCTCCATGTGAATCCAGCATAATTCTTTCATGTGCACGTTGCATGGTTCTCAATTTGCGGATCTGTCTCTTGGTTATGTTTCAGCTCCATAAGTGACTATTGGGAGGATGCATTGGTTATACACCCTTCTTTTTAGGATTCGGGGATTAAGTCAAATTATGGGCACCACGTTCCGCCTAGACGACAAGTAGTATGATAAGTACGACTGAGAGATCATCGGACAATCCAAAATGGTGGCATTTCTGAAATGTCTCCCAGGCGATCTTAGCAAGTATCTTTGTCTTTATGGAAGCAGGGACACTTTGGTCTACGACTGAATTCTATGTGGTTATGATGAACGTCATGAGGAGCCAATAATTGACCCACGGAATGTGTTGATACCACCACTGCATATAAAGTTTGGCCCCATGAAACAATTTGCCACAGCTATAGACAAGGAGTTTGAAGCTTTCGCGTATATTCTTTAAGCTGTATGAGGCGAAATATGAAAATTCGTTAGTATTATCATCAGCCTTGTAGCGTCCGTCGTTGGATATAAATCTTCCCCAAAATTTGCCAGAATTCAAGAGGAAAGAAATAGAAAACTGATTTAATCCGTTGCAGATGTTTAATCACAATGCTCAATATTTAACACAACAAATAGAGATATTGATTTATGAAAAGAATAAAAATTACATCTAAAATGCATGGTTTTTGATGCCCTACTCTGTAAGGACATGAATTCATTAAACTTTCTTCCTCCATATTGGATTAATTCCCACTTTTTTTTAAAAACCAAGGGTACGTCTCTGTATCGTTGTCATTTCTTTCATGTACACGAGGGTAGATCAATAAAACCGTAACCTGACTTGTAGTTTTTCGCTGAATTATGAAAATAAATGCATCTCTTATCTCTAGACCGCGGACTTATTGATTTACCTACATATATATAGTTTGATGATTTTTATATTTACCAAATTTGGCTTAGTATGATACAAGGCCAAAAGGAAGGAACAGTCGGTATTAGGGTTGTGTTTCTCAATCTTCCACGCCAGAAGGGCCTGGTAACATTGAAAAATCATCATCCAAAATCCAAACTTTCACTCGGCCTCGAATATGCAATTATTTATGCAAATATCGTAATCACGGGGTAAACACTTTAGGAACAGTTTTTTTGATAAAATCCGAAGGTATGTCTCATTCCCCAAAACAGTGTCAGTGAAATAAGTTCGTCGTGACATTATGCAAATGTTTTTGTCTGGGCATGAATTGATTAAACTCTCTTCCTCCATCTTGTATAAATTCCTGCTTTTTTTAAACCAAGGGTTCGTCTTTGTATTGTTGTCATTTCTTTTATCTTTAGACCTTCACCTTTCTCTTTGGACACCTGTAATGAATACGTCTGTTTCAATTGCACCGAGGAGGGTGTACTGTTTCTCACCCATTTTGACCTGTCCCCATAAAAAAGTTTGTTGGCATGTTATCGTTTCATTTTTTCATTAAAAAAAAACGTATTATTTTTATACACTGCATGAATCTCCTATTTGGGTCGTGAATGATATCATCTGTTGTATTCATTTACCTATTTACTGAGTCTGGCATAGCACAGTACAAAGCCGAAGTGCTGGGAACCTAATTGCTGCAGTATTAGAAGTCAGCATGGCTACACTGGTTATCATTACTCTATTGTGATGACCCCCATGGTCGTTACTTATAGATGTAGATAGATACCATAGACGTTGTTTAGAATTTTCTGATTTTATCTATTTTTTCACCCCCCTACTCCTCAAAAGAAAAGGACTGTATGTCAAATTTATCAATAATGAGATTACACGATACTTATTTTGAATTGCTTTTTAAATACAGCTGAAATCTAATAAGTTTCTATACTAACACAAATATAAATACTCAGTGTGTGGTCGGTATTTTTTCTTTTATTCAAACATATTTCATCTACTTAAAAAAAACAAAAAACCTTTTGTTACTTTTCCGCTTCTTACTTGACTGTCGTCCTTCAAGCGAATTGTCAGGGTTTATTTTTCCATTTGATATTTCCTGTTGTCCGAAAAAAAAAATGTCACTTTTTGGAGAAAACAATTATCTTATCAAGTTTGGAGGTATGCATTATTTGTCTTTCAGAAAGACCTACGCGAATAGACGAAACTCAATCTCATTCATCAAAAAACATTTAATAATAATCAAACCTCTTTGAATGAATGCAAAAACATGTCTGCCTATTTTGAAATGTATTTATCAGTTTATAAGTATGTTGTATATAACTATCTTGAGTGGCTAATATTCGCTCGGGGAACTCGATAATTGTTTCTGTCGAAATCTGCCTTTTTATGTTCTGCAAAAATCTTCTCTATCTAACGGTTTTGTCTTACCACCTAAATCAGTGGTTCTGAATGAAAAGGCACCTCAGAAAAGGGATTTCCAAAGGGAAAAAAATCTTAGTCAGTGGAAGAATTGAGCAGGAACGTGATGTAAACTATGGTGAAAAAATCCATCATCACCACCACCACCACTGTCATCATCATCATCATCATCATCATCATCATCATCATCATCATCATCATCATCATCAACAACAACAACAACAACAATAACAGCAGCAGCAGCAATAGCAGCCTGTTAGCGTGTGTCGTTGGACCTAGACCTTCCCCAAGATCTGCCAGACCTCTCTATTGTGAGCGTTACGGAGCCAGTACTTTCTGAATTTACCTAGCTCGTCACGCCATCTTACTTTCTGTCAGCCACAGTTTCGCATATAATAATCTGGGGATCCACGTTGTCGTGATGTCCAGCAGCTGTCTGCCATTCTTGCAACATGTCCAGTCCATTGCTGTTTGTCTTATGATCTCTCCATGTGAGGTCGAGCATGATTATCTCATGTGCACGTTGCATGGTTCTCAGTTTGAGGGTCAATCTTTCGGTTAGGTTCCATGTCTCTGCTCCATTGGTGACTATCGGTAGAATACATTGGTTGTACATCCTTCTTTTTAGGACTAGTGGGACCTTCTTCTTGTTGGAAGTCAAGCTTGCTCCACCGAAAGCTTGCCAACCGTACGTGATTCTTCGCTTTATCTCTTCTTCTTTTGATGACTTCATGGAGACTTGCTGTCGCATTTTCTTTTTCGATGGTTTTGTCTTTGTCCCAAACATTTGTTTCGATGGAAAATTCCTGTCAAAAATAACACATCACTTATTTTATTA